>CM045895.1:7429047-7645004 GCA_025169545.1 Anguilla japonica | reverse complement strand
AGAAAGTGCTGGTTGAAGGATAAATATAAAGGAAAGCCATGGATGACAAAAAGTCTGCAAAGGGCATGCAAAAAGAAAAATTTACTTTATAAGAAATATTTACAATTGAGAACCAGTGAAAGTGAAGAAAAATATAAGTTGTATAAGAATAAATTGATTTCCAGTATGAGATTACAGAAGAATGAATACTACAATAAAATATTAGAGGAGAGTAAAAACAACATTCAAAGGACTTGGAAAGTAATTAATCATATTATTCGGAATAGATCTTATAAATCTGAATTTCCAAGTTATTTTTTAAATAGCTCTGATGCTACAGTGGACAATATAAAAAGCATTGTTGATGATTTCAATGACTATTTTGTGGGTGTTGGCACTACTTTGGCCAGCAAAATTGTTGTGCCTGATGATAAAAAAGATTTGTTTGATAATCTGATTAATGGTAATATCAGTTCGATGTTCCTTTATGGGGTAAATGAAACTGATATAACTGAAATTGTGAGAAAATTCAAAAACAAAACATCAACTGACATAAATTCCATTGACATGGTAATTATTAAAGAAGTAATTGATTTTATTGTAAGACCTCTGACCTATATATGTAATCTGTCTTTTCAAAGAGGTGTTTTTCCTAATAATATGAAATCAGCAAAGGTAATACCAATATTTAAAAATGGAGATAAGCACTACATGGATAATTATAGACCGGTGTCCCTTCTTCCTCAATTTTCAAAAATATTAGAGAAATTATTTGTGAAACAATTGGATCTCTTCATTGGTAAATATGAATTATTGAGTGAACACCAGTATGGATTTAGGGAAAATAGAACTACTACATATGCAGTAATGGAGATGGTAGAAGAAATATCAAAGGCAGTTGAAAATGATGAGTGTTCTATTGGTATTTATATTGACCTACAGAAGGCTTTTGATACTATAGAGTACAGCCAATTATTGAGAAAATTGGAGAAGTATGGAATAAGAGGTATAGCTTACTCTTGGCTGGAAAGCTACTTGGAAAATAGACAGCAATGTGTGCAAATTAATGAGACTGTGTCAGGATTTAGGAAGGTCACCTGTGGGGTACCCCAGGGATCGGTGATTGGTCCAAAACTTTTCTTACTTTATATTAATGATGTTTGCAATGTTACTGAAAGGTTAAAATTTGTCATTTTTGCAGACGATACAAATCTATTTTGCTCTGGGAAAAATTTAAAGGAACTTTTGTATGCTGTTGAAAGGGAGCTGGAAATTCTCAAAACTTGGTTTGATGTTAATAAATTGTCTCTCAATATTAAAAAAACTAAATTCATGGTTTTTGGTAATCGAAAAGAAATTGATGGGGATATTGAATTAAAAATCTGTGATGTTGAAATTGAAAGAGTTTTTGAGACAAAATTCTTAGGGGTTGTGATTGATCATAAATTAACATGGAAACAACATATTGACTATATTAAAGGAAAGATTTCAAAGTCAATAGCAATCCTGTATAAATCTAGGGATATATTAAATTACAAGGCCTTGTATATAATTTATTGCTCACTTATACTTCCTTATATATCTTACTGTGTGGAATTGTGGGGGTCGACCTTTAAAACGACTATAAATTCAATAGTCATACTACAAAAACGAGCCATACGTATTATTAATAAGGCTGGTTACTATGATCACACTAATCCAATGTTTATAAAATCCCATGTTATGAAATTTAATGATTTGGTATATTATAAAATAATGCAAATCATGTTTAGAGCTAAAACAAAGTCACTCCCAGACTGTGTACAAAGGTTTTTTTCAATACAGGAGTGCAAATATGATTTGAGAGATGTTTGTAAGTTTACTGTACAAAAAGCTAAAAAAGGGATTAAAAGGAGATGTATTTCCATTGTTGGGGTTAAATTATGGAATAATGCTAATATAAATGTAAGAATGTGTAATTCGCTTTTGGTTTTCAAAAGAATGGTTTATAAAGCTATTTTTGAGGGTTACAATTGTGAATGATTTTTATTTTGTTATTATGTTTATTTTTGGAGGGTAGCTTAAATTGAAAAGAATGTAGGATAGGCATATAATAAGCATCATGCTTCTGACTGTGCCTTTTCAGTCACTACCTAATACATAGATTGTTGACTTGTTTATATTGTCTAGAATGTTTATATTTATTGTTTGTGTGTGATGACTGAATAAAAAATACTACTACTACTACTAAAAAAAATGGGCCATAATTCATGAACCATAACATTGAATTTTTACGATGCTACATGTAAGGTTACACATGCATCCGTAAATTATCCTGGATAATGACATGACTCCTTTATATTGGCCAACTCTGTCATTCCTGCAGTCTTCTAGGGGAATCCCCCTCCTGGAGGGGTGGCTGTTAGGGTACAATCGCTGTCCGATAAAGACACAGCTGAAGATAATATAATAGAGCGTGTGAATAGTCATTCAGTCGAAAACTCACAAAAACATGTACTGTAGCCCAATAGAGAGGACGTTTGGAATGCTGAAAATACACTTCAGATGTTAGCATAAGTCAGGTGGAACATTACAGTACAGCCCTCAGAAGGCCTGAATATTTGTGGCGTGTTGTGTGTTGCATAACGTTGCCAAAGTCATGGATGTGTCAGACATAAACAAGGACACATTACAGGACTTTAGAAGGCGTGATGGTGAACTGAATGTGCTGATGCATATTAATGAACCAAGATACCCCAGCAGCACGGGCGAGGAGGAATCAGCTGGCAGAAGAGCAGCTTCATCTACAGCCAGCCAAGCAGACGGAATGGTTTATTTGATTGAAAAAATCCACAACATTGCCCAGCAAATACTGCATGTATTCACTGCGGGATTCACTGTGCATGATGGTGGTTTTTTTTAGATCTCCAAATTTTAATGGACTGGCATAGAAATAGGTCTGTTATGACAGAGGAAAATCTGTCTTTTCTAAGTCTTTTTAAATCCACCATTATATTATCAATCCACCAAGGTGCAAGTGCAGGTGGCTATTAGAGGGAATGGGAGATGATATGCTGACTGGTTTATAACATGTTTATGCCCAAGACACACTTATAAATTAAGGTAGTAAGTTCAGCCCATTGGAACCTTGTGCCTTACATTGCGCTCAAATAATCCATTGTTAAACCAGTATAAGAGGGTTTGGACACAACCTAAATATATGTGTGCCACGTGCTTTACTATGCGCTAAGATCATTAAAAGAGAGCATTTTTTATTACATTTTTTAAATGTTTAAGTAAAAAGCTGGTTTATTGTGTTCATATGATATTCCACTTTGGATGGTCATGAATAATATAAAAAGGTGCAATATGTCAATAATGTTAATGGCAATGAAAGGCACTTGTAAACATTACCCTTGCACCATATTAAATAGGCATTATATATACTCAAATAAATGTACTGCACAAAGAAAAGACATAACCCATTAAAAACTAGAAAAAAAGATCTCATACCTTTTTTGCGGAAGATAATTTATCTGAACCCGTCCCTTCAAAAGAGCCGTACTCCAGTGACTGCTGGACCCTGTGATCAAATCATGGAGACAGACCTTCCAGTTAAACTCATCCTCTTACTGCAGCTCTAACTCACAGCACAGGGAGACTGAGCTTAAATAAAAACCCATCACCTCACTGCAGCTCTAACTCACAGCACATGGAGACTGAGCTTCCAGTTAAACTCATCCTCTTACTGCAGCTCTAACTCACCAAACATGGAGACAGAGCTTCCAGTTAAACTCATCCTCTTACTGCAGCTCTAACTCACACCACATGGAGACAGAACATCCAGTAAAACTCATCCTCTTACTGCAGCTCAAACTCACAGCACGTGGAGACTGAGCTTCCAGTTAAACTCATCCTCTTAGTGCAGCTCTAACTCACTGGACATCTGAAAGTGACATAATACCCCCACCTACACGTGAACGATACCAGCCAGAATGAAGTAGAATTAAACAGTAGTGTCAGAATGAACCTGTGTAATTACCTTGAATCAGCTGTGAATTCCCCTTTGAAGTTAATTGGATTATCCATTGAACGATCACTCTTCATAGACAGACAGCTGGGTACAGGTGACCCTGCTCGTTCCTCCTGGACCCTGTGATCAAATCATGGACACAGAGCTTCCAGTTAAACTCATCCTCTTACTGTAGCTCTAACTCACCAAACGTTGAGACAGAGCTTCCAGTTAAACTCATCCTCTTACTGCAGCTCTAACTCAAACCACATGGAGACAGATCTTCCAGTTAAACTCATCCTCTTACTGCAGCTCTAACTCACAGCACAGGGAGACTGAGCTTCAATTAAAACTCATCACCTCACTGCAGCTCAAACTCAGAGCATGTGGAGACTGAGCTTCCAGTTAAACTCATCCTCTTACTACAGCTCTAACTCACTGCACATCCGTAAGTGACATAATACCCCCACGTACATGTGAACGATACCAGCCAGATTGAAGTAGAATTAAACAGTAGTGTCAGTATGAACCTGTGTAATTACCTTGAATCAGCTGTGAATTCCCCTTTGAAGTTAATTGGATTATCCATTGAACGATCACTCTTCATAGACAGACAGCTAGGTACAGGTGACCCTACTCGTTCCTCCTGGACCCTGTGATCAAATCATGGACACAGAGCTTCCAGTTAAACTCATCCTCTTACTGCAGCTCTAACTCACCAAACATGGAGACAGAGCTTCCAGTTAAACTCATCCTCTTACTGTAGCTCTAACGCACAGCACATGGAGACAGAGCTTCCAGTTAAACTCATCCTCTTACTGCAGTTCTAACTCATCGAACATGGAGACTGAGCTTCCAGTTAAACTCATCCTCATATTGAAGCTGTAACTAACACCTCATGGAGACAGAGCTTCCAGTTAAACTCATCCTTTTACTGCAGCTCTAACTCACTGCACATCTGAAAGTGACATAATACCCCCACCTGCAAGTGAATGATACCAGCCAGATTGAAGTAGAATTAAACAGTAGTGTCAGAATGAACCTGTGTAATTACCTTGAATCACCTGTGAATTCCCCTTTGAAGTTAATTGGATTATCCATTGAACGATCACTCTTCATAGACAGACAGCTGGGTACAGGTGACCCTGCTCGATCCTCCTGGACCCTGTGATCAAATCATGGAGATAGAGCTTCCAGTTAAACCCATCCGCTTACTGAAGCTCTAACTCACCCAAACATGGAGACAGAGAGTCCAGTAAAACTCATCCTCTTACTGCAGCTCTAACTCACCAACCATGGAGACAGAGCTTCCAGTTAAACTCATCCTCTTACTGCAGCTCTAACTCACCAAACATGGAGACAGAGCTTCCAGTTAAACTCATCCTCTTACTGCAGCTCTAACTCACACCACATGGAGACAGAGCTTCCAGTTAAACTCATCCTCTTACTGCAGCTCTAACTCACAGCACAGGGAGACTGAGCTTCAATTAAAACCCATCACATCACTGCAGCTCTAACTCACAGCATGTGGAGACTGAGCTTCCAGTTAAACTCATCCTCTTACAGCAGCTCTACCTCACCGAACATGGAGACAGAGCTTCCAGTTAAACACATCCTCTTACTGCAGCTCTAACTCACAGCACATGGAGACAGAGCTTCCAGTTAAACTCATCCTCTTACTGTAGCTCTAACGCACATCACATGGAGACAGAGCTTCCAGTTAAACTCATCCTCTTACTGCAGCTCTACCGCACCGAACATGGAGACAGAGCTTCCAGTTAAATTCATCCCCTTACTGCAGCTCTAACTCACCAAACGTTGAGACACAGCTTCCAGTTAAACACATCCTCTTACTGCAGCTCTAACTCACTGCACATGGAGACAGCGCTTCTAGTTAAACTCATCCTTTTACTGCAGCTCTAACTCACTGCACATCTGAAAGTGACATAATACCCCCACCTGCAAGTGAATGATACCAGCCAGATTGAAGTAGAATTAAAAGGTAGTGTCAGAATGAACCTGTGTAATTACCTTGAATCACCTGTGAATTCCCCTTTGAAGTTAATTGGATTATCCATTGAACGATCACTCTTCATAGACAGACAGCTGGGTACAGGTGACCCTACTCGATCCTCCTGGACCCTGTGATCAAATCATGGAGATAGAGCTTCCAGTTAAACCCATCCGCTTACTGAAGCTCTAACTCACCAAACATGGAGACAGAGAGTCCAGTAAAACTCATCCTCTTACTGCAGCTCTAACTCACCAACCATGGAGACAGAGCTTCCAGTTAAACTCATCCTCTTACTGCAGCTCTAACTCACCAAACATGGAGACAGAGCTTCCAGTTAAACTCATCCTCTTACTGCAGCTCTAACTCACACCACATGGAGACAGAGCTTCCAGTTAAACACATCCTCTTACTGCAGCTCTAACTCACAGCACATGGAGAGAGAGCTTCCAGTTAAATTCATCCTTTTACTGCAGCTCTAACTCACTGCACATCTGAAAGTGACATAATACCCCCACCTACAAGTGAATGATACCACCCAGATTGAAGTAGAATTAAACAGTAGTGTCAGTATGGACCTGTGTAATTACCTTGAATCACCTGTGAATTCCCCTTTGAAGTTAATTGGATTATCCATTGAACGATCACTCTTCATAGACAGACAGCTAGGTACAGGTGACCCTGCTCGTTCCTCCTGGACCCTGTGATCAAATCATGGACACAGAGCTTCCAGTTAAACTCATCCTCTTACTGCAGCTCTAACTCACCAAACATGGAGACAGAGCTTCCAGTTAAACTCATCCTCTTACTGTAGCTCTAACGCACAGCACATGGAGACAGAGCTTCCAGTTAAACTCATCCTCTTACTGCAGTTCTAACTCATCGAACATGGAGACTGAGCTTCCAGTTAAACTCATCCTCATATTGAAGCTGTAACTAACACCTCATGGAGACAGAGCTTCCAGTTAAACTCATCCTCTTACTGCAGCTCTAACTCACCAAACGTTGAGACAGAGCTTCCAATTAAACTCATCCTCTTACTGCAGCTCTACCTCACCGAACATGGAGACAGAGCTTCCAGTTAAACTCATCCTCTTACTGTAGCTCTAACGCACAGCACATGGAGACAGAGCTTCCAGTTAAACTCATCCTCTTACTGCAGCTCTAACTCACCAACCATGGAGACAGAGCTTCCAGTTAAACTCATCCTCTTACTGCAGCTCTAACTCACCAAACATGGAGACAGAGCTTCCAGTTAAACTCATCCTCTTACTGCAGCTCTAACTCACAGCACAGGGAGACTGAGCTTCAATTAAAACCCATCACCTCACTGCAGCTCTAACTCACAGCACATGGAGACTGAGCTTCCAGTTAAACTCATCCTCTTACTGTAGCTCTAACGCACAGCACATGGAGACAGAGCTTCCAGTTAAACTCATCCTCTTACTGCAGCTCTACCACACCGAACATGGAGACAGAGCTTCTAGTTAAACTCATCCTCTTACTGCAGCTCTAACTCACTGCACATGGAGACAGAGCTTCTAGTTAAACTCATCCATTTACTGCAGCTCTAACTCACTGCACATCTGAAAGTGACATAATACCCCCACCTGCAAGTGAATGATACCAGCCAGATTGAAGTAGAATTTAAAAGTAGTGTCAGAATGAACCTGTGTAATTACCTTGAATCACCTGTGAATTCCCCTTTGAAGTTAATTGGATTATCCATTGAACGATCACTCTTCATAGACAGACAGCTAGGTACAGGTGACCCTGCTCGTTCCTCCTGGACCCTGTGATCAAATCATGGACACAGAGCTTCCAGTTAAACTCATCCTCTTACTGCAGCTCTAACTCACCAAACATGGAGACAGAGCTTCCAGTTAAACTCATCCTCTTACTGTAGCTCTAACGCACAGCACATGGAGACAGAGCTTCCAGTTAAACTCATCCTCTTACTGCAGTTCTAACTCATCGAACATGGAGACTGAGCTTCCAGTTAAACTCATCCTCATATTGAAGCTGTAACTAACACCTCATGGAGACAGAGCTTCCAGTTAAACTCATCCTCTTACTGCAGCTCTAACTCACCAAACGTTGAGACAGAGCTTCCAATTAAACTCATCCTCTTACTGCAGCTCTACCTCACCGAACATGGAGACAGAGCTTCCAGTTAAACTCATCCTCTTACTGCAGCTCTAACTCATCGAACATGGAGACTGAGCTTCCAGTTAAACTCATCCTCATACTGAAGCTGTAACTAACACCACATGGAGACAGAGCTTCCAGTTAAACTCATCCTTTTACTGCAGCTCTAACTCACCAAACGTTGAGACAGAGCTTCCAGTTAAACTCATCCTCTTACTGCAGCTCTAACTCACTGCACATGGAGACAGAGCTTCCAGTTAAACTCATCCTTTTACTGCAGCTCTAACTCACTGCACATCTGAAAGTGACATAATACCCCCACCTGCAAGTGAAGGATACCAGCCAGATTGAAGTAGAATTAAACAGTAGTGTCAGAATGAACCTGTGTAATTACCTTGAATCACCTGTGAATTCCCCTTTGAAGTTAATTGGATTATCCATTGAACGATCACTCTTCATAGACAGACAGCTGGGTACAGGTGACCCTGCTCGATCCTCCTGGACCCTGTGATCAAATCATGGAGATAGAGCTTCCAGTTAAACCCATCCGCTTACTGAAGCTCTAACTCACCAAACATGGAGACAGAGAGTCCAGTAAAACTCATCCTCTTACTGCAGCTCTAACTCACCAACCATGGAGACAGAGCTTCCAGTTAAACTCATCCTCTTACTGCAGCTCTAACTCACCAAACATGGAGACAGAGCTTCCAGTTAAACTCATCCTCTTACTGCAGCTCTAACTCACACCACATGGAGACAGAGCTTCCAGTTAAACTCATCCTCTTACTGCAGCTCTAACTCACAGCACAGGGAGACTGAGCTTCAATTAAAACCCATCACATCACTGCAGCTCTAACTCACAGCATGTGGAGACTGAGCTTCCAGTTAAACTCATCCTCTTACAGCAGCTCTACCTCACCGAACATGGAGACAGAGCTTCCAGTTAAACACATCCTCTTACTGCAGCTCTAACTCACAGCACATGGAGACAGAGCTTCCAGTTAAACTCATCCTCTTACTGTAGCTCTAACGCACATCACATGGAGACAGAGCTTCCAGTTAAACTCATCCTCTTACTGCAGCTCTACCGCACCGAACATGGAGACAGAGCTTCCAGTTAAACTCATCCTCTTACTGCAGCTCTAAATCACTGCACATGGAGACAGCGCTTCTAGTTAAATTCATCCTTTTACTGCAGCTCTAACTCACTGCACATCTGAAAGTGACATAATACCCCCACCTGCAAGTGAATGATACCAGCCAGATTGAAGTAGAATTAAAAGGTAGTGTCAGAATGAACCTGTGTAATTACCTTGAATCACCTGTGAATTCCCCTTTGAAGTTAATTGGATTATCCATTGAACGATCACTCTTCATAGACAGACAGCTAGGTACAGGTGACCCTGCTCGTTCCTCCTGGACCCTGTGATCAAATCATGGACACAGAGCTTCCAGTTAAACTCATCCTCTTACTGCAGCTCTAACTCACCAAACATGGAGACAGAGCTTCCAGTTAAACTCATCCTCTTACTGTAGCTCTAACGCACAGCACATGGAGACAGATCTTCCAGTTAAACTCATCCTCTTACTGTAGCTCTAACGCACAGCACATGGAGACAGAGCTTCCAGTTAAACTCATCCTCTTACTGCAGCTCTAACTCATTGAACATGGAGACAGAGCTTCCAGTTAAACTCATCCTCATATTGAAGCTGTAACTAACACCACATGGAGACAGAGCTTCCAGTTAAACTCATCCTTTTACTGCAGCTCTAACTCACCAAACGTTGAGACAGAGCTTCCAATTAAACTCATCCTCTTACTGCAGCTCTACCTCACCGAACATGGAGACAGAGCTTCCAGTTAAACTCATCCTCTTACTGCAGCTCTAACTCATCGAACATGGAGACTGAGCTTCCAGTTAAACTCATCCTCATACTGAAGCTGTAACTAACACCACATGGAGACAGAGCTTCCAGTTAAACTCATCCTCTTACTGCAGCTCTAACTCACCAACCATGGAGACAGAGCTTCCAGTTAAACTCATCCTCTTACTGCAGCTCTACCTCACAGCACATGGAGACAGAGCTTCCAGTTAAACTCATCCTCTTACAGCAGCTCTACCTCACCGAACATGGAGACAGAGCTTCCAGTTAAACACATCCTCTTACTGCAGCTCTAACTCACAGCACATGGAGACAGAGCTTCCAGTTAAATTCATCCTTTTACTGCAGCTCTAACTCACTGCACATCTGAAAGTGACATAATACCCCCACCTACAAGTGAATGATACCACCCAGATTGAAGTAGAATTAAACAGTAGTGTCAGTATGGACCTGTGTAATTACCTTGAATCACCTGTGAATTCCCCTTTGAAGTTAATTGGATTATCCATTGAACGATCACTCTTCATAGACAGACAGCTAGGTACAGGTGACCCTGCTCGTTCCTCCTGGACCCTGTGATCAAATCATGGACACAGAGCTTCCAGTTAAACTCATCCTCTTACTGCAGCTCTAACTCACCAAACATGGAGACAGAGCTTCCAGTTAAACTCATCCTCTTACTGTAGCTCTAACGCACAGCACATGGAGACAGAGCTTCCAGTTAAACTCATCCTCTTACTGCAGTTCTAACTCATCGAACATGGAGACTGAGCTTCCAGTTAAACTCATCCTCATATTGAAGCTGTAACTAACACCTCATGGAGACAGAGCTTCCAGTTAAACTCATCCTCTTACTGCAGCTCTAACTCACCAAACGTTGAGACAGAGCTTCCAATTAAACTCATCCTCTTACTGCAGCTCTACCTCACCGAACATGGAGACAGAGCTTCCAGTTAAACTCATCCTCTTACTGCAGCTCTAACTCATCGAACATGGAGACAGAGCTTCCAGTTAAACTCATCCTCATACTGAAGCTGTAACTAACACCACATGGAGACAGAGCTTCCAGTTAAACTCATCCTTTTACTGCAGCTCTAACTCACTGCACATCTGAAAGTGACATAATACCCCCACCTGCAAGTGAATGATACCAGCCAGATTGAAGTAGAATTAAACAGTAGTGTCAGAATGAACCTGTGTAATTACCTTGAATCACCTGTGAATTCCCCTTTGAAGTTAATTGGATTATCCATTGAACGATCACTCTTCATAGACAGACAGCTGGGTACAGGTGACCCTACTCGATCCTCCTGGACCCTGTGATCAAATCATGGAGATAGAGCTTCCAGTTAAACCCATCCGCTTACTGAAGCTTTAACTCACCAAACATGGAGACAGAGAGTCCAGTAAAACTCATCCTCTTACTGCAGCTCTAACTCACCAACCATGGAGACAGAGCTTCCAGTTAAACTCATCCTCTTACTGCAGCTCTAACTCACCAAACATGGAGACAGAGCTTCCAGTTAAACTCATCCTCGTACTGCAGCTCTAACTCACAGCACAGGGAGACTGAGCTTCAATTAAAACCCATCACATCACTGCAGCTCTAACTCACAGCATGTGGAGACTGAGCTTCCAGTTAAACTCATCCTCTTACAGCAGCTCTACCTCACCGAACATGGAGACAGAGCTTCCAGTTAAACTCATCCTCTTACTGTAGCTCTAACGCACATCACATGGAGACAGAGCTTCCAGTTAAACTCATCCTCTTACTGCAGCTCTACCACACCGAACATGGAGACAGAGCTTCCAGTTAAACACATCCTCTTACTGCAGCTCTAACTCACAGCACATGGAGACAGAGCTTCCAGTTACACTCATCCTCTTACTGTAGCTCTAACGCACATCACATGGAGACAGAGCTTCCAGTTAAACTCATCCTCTTACTGCAGCTCTACCACACCGAACATGGAGACAGAGCTTCCAGTTAAACTCATCCTCTTACTGCAGCTCTAACTCACCAAACGTTGAGACACAGCTTCCAGTTAAACTCATCCTCTTACTGCAGCTCTAACTCACTGCACATGGAGACAGAGCTTCTAGTTAAACTCATCCTTTTACTGCAGCTCTAACTCACTGCACATCTGAAAGTGACATAATACCCCCACCTGCAAGTGAATGATACCAGCCAGATAGAAGTAGAATTAAAAAGTAGTGTCAGAATGAACCTGTGTAATTACCTTGAATCACCTGTGAATTCCCCTTTGAAGTTAATTGGATTATCCATTGAACGATCACTCTTCATAGACAGACAGCTAGGTACAGGTGACCCTGCTCGTTCCTCCTGGACCCTGTGATCAAATCATGGAGACAGAGCTTCCAGTTAAACTCATCCTCTTACTGCAGCTCTAACTCACAGAACATAGAGACAGAGCTTAAAGTTAAACTCATCCACTTACTGCAGCTCTAACTCACCGAACATGGAGACAGAGCCTCCAGTTAAACTCATCCTCTTACTGCAGCTCTAGCTCACATAACATGGAGACAGAGCTTCCAGTTAAACTCATCCTCTTACTGCAGCTCTAACTGACAACACATGGAGACAGAGCTTCCAGTTAAACTCATCCTCTTACTGCAGCTCTAACTCACAGAACATGGAGACAGAGCTTCCAGTTAAACTCATCCTCTTACTGCAGCTCTAACTCACAGAACATGGAGACAGAGCTTGAGTTAAACTCATCCACTTACTGCAGCTCTAACTCACTGCACATCTGAAAATGATATAATACCCCCACCTACACGTGAACGATACCAGCCAGATTGAAGTAGAATTAAACAGTAGTGTCAGTATGAACCTGTGTAATTACCTTGAATCAGCTGTGAATTCCCCGTTGAAGTTAATTGGATAATTCATTGAACGATCACTCTTCATAGACAGACAGCTGGGTACAGGTGACCCTGCTCTTTCCTCCTGGACCCTGTGAAAAAATCATGGAGACAGAGCTTCCAGTTAAACTCATCCTCCTACTGTAGCTCTAACTCACAGCACATGGAGACAGAGCTTCCAGTTAAACTCATCCACTTACTGCAGCTCTAACTCACAGCACATGGAGACAGAGCTTCCAGTTAAACTCATCCTCTTACTGCAGCTCTAACTCACATCACATTAAATATCTGATTTGTGCATTCATACCTCTTTCTGTTAGTGCTGAGGGTTCCTCCTTTCGTGCCTGGCTCTCCTGAGTGACTCATTTTAGAAACAGCGCCCCCTATCTCAGGAGACTGGAACACATCAGACCAGTTTACACCACATGTGGGTTCTATCCAAAACTAGCCAACCTGTAAACACACAAAATAAGAACACACTGAACACACATATAGACACACTAATATACAGAGACATGCATATACACGCCACAATGTTGACAGGAAGCAATCAATAATTTAAATAGGCCCTAAACATGTTTTATACAGCAACTGTATTACATAAATGTAAGTGGTAAGCTATATATTGATTGTACAGCTTGATAAATATTTTTTGTTAACGATTCAATGGAATTCAATGGAATCGGTCAAAATTCCACATTTCTCAGATTATACATTTATTCCCAGAAAATAAGTGTCACAATTATTGCCCCCCTCCACCCCTTATTTAGAAATTTGTTCACCCTCCCCTTGCAGGGATAATGGCACTGAGTCTTTATGAATAACGTCTTATAAGACTGGAGAACACATTGGGAGGGATCTTAGACCCTTCCTCCATCCAGAACATTAATATATTTCGATCTTTGCTAAAGAACTGTCCTGTTCAATTAAAGTTCAAGTCTGGAGACTGTACCCATTGCAAAATGTGGCTTATGTGCTTAATTAATCATTTATTTGTGAATAGTCATGTGTGCTTGAGGTCACTGTTTTGCTGGAAGATCCACTAGTGGCTTTCAGTCTGCTGGCAGAGGCAACCAGGTTTCTGGCTAAAATGTCCTGGTACCTGGGTACAGTTCATGATGCTGTTGTTTCTAACAAGGGCCCAAGGATCAGTGGAAGCAGAACAGCCCCGTAACATTAAAGATCCACCGCTGTATTTACCAGTATATATGAGGCCTGTTTCTGTATACACATCCCTAAATCAACACCAAACCCACATCCTTTGTATTATATACCGGCCACTTTATTATGTACACCTGCTCATTAATGCAAATAGCCTACTCCACCAAACAGCAAATCATGTGGCTGCAACTCAATATATAAAGTATGCAGACATAGTGAAGATGTTTAGTTTTTTGTTTGAGCAAATATTGTAATGGACAAGATGTGTGATCTAAGTGACTTTGACTGTGGCATGACTGTCAGTGCCAGACGTAGTGGTTCCACCATCACAGAAACAGCTGCCCTCCTGGGATCTTCGTGCAATTCAGCCTCTAGAGTTTACAGAGAATGGTGCAATGAACAATGTAGTATAATGGGTAAGGAACTAGTCTTATAGCCTAATGATCACAGGTTTGATGCTAGGGTACAAAACTGCCATTGTATCCTTGAGCAAGGTACTTAACCAGCATTGCTTCAGTATATATCTGACTGTATAAATGGATGCAATGTAAAAGTTGTGTAAGTCACTCTGGATAAGAGTGTCTGCTAAATGCCTGTAATGTAATGTAATTGTAGGGTGGAGGACTAAAATAGGGCTGCCACCAGGGGGCGCTGCTCCGTTCTGGTACAGTCACTGTCGTCTGGGACCCACTTGGGCCATGTGAGATCAAGGTCAAGCCATAACTGTTTTAATTCTGAAAGGTAGGAAACAGAAATCTTTCTCTCCCTCAAAATAGTTTTATACCTTGATTAATGTTACCCATCCATGTAATTTGTTCATGAAATATGTAAGATAATATGTTTAATGTTCATTACATGTTATTATTTGCGGTCAATGATTTACATAAAGTATGCAGTGTTCATCTTTATTTATGGTACTGGCGTGACTAGTAGCTATTTATTTCGCTATTGAAATGAATAAAGCACACAACTAATTTTGTTGTGGATTAAATGTTGATTGCATTTGCTACTACTTAGTGTTTTACTAGCTATATTCTTTTATTTCTTGCCATATGTTTATTAGACTTTAACTACTTGTTTTATACAATCTCTCCCTATACTCCTTTCCTTCCACCAAGACCCACACATAAAACAACACAACGCAGACTTTACGGTCAGGGTTATTCGTGGAAGGGACGAAAAGCATAAGGACACAGTAAAATAGGGTTACATAATGATGTCATCTCATTTAACAGTAGATGAGACAATGTCACTTTGAAAATGCTAGATTTTTGGGTTTGACTGATTACTCCCAGTAAAACATTTACTTTGCATTGCAGGCATTTAGCAGACACTCTTATCCAGGGCGACTTAAACAAGTTTTTAATTTACATAGTATTTTACATTGAATCCATACAGCTGGATATATACTGAAGCAATACAGGTTAGGAACCTAGCTCAAGGGTACAATGGCAGTGTCCTACCTGGGAATCAAACCTGTGACCTATAGGTTACAAGACCAGCTTCATACCTATTAGAATGGGCAAGATGTGTGATCTAAGCGACTTTGACTGTACCAGATGGATGGTGCCAGATGTACTGGTTCCAGCATCACAGAAACAGCTGCCCTCCTGGGATTTTCATGCAGTACAGTATCTAGAGTTTACAGAGAATGGTGTGATAAACAAAAAACACCTTGTTAATGAGAGATCAGAGGAGAATGGGCAGACTAGTTCAAGCTAGCAGAAAGGCCACAAATGAAATAACAGCTATGCTTGGCCAAAGAGCTCTAATGTCATCTCTCCGGACCACAGTAGATGAAACAAAGGAGACAATTTAGTTTCTTGAAACTGTTGATTACTTCCAGTAAAACCATTTTTCCTGAAACCATTCCAAATAGCCTTTAGGCATGGAGGTAGCATCTAATTTTGGAGCATCTAATGTAGCAATTAACTGTAGATTTGGAAACTTGGTGACCCCCGACGCAACCAAGTTCTGGAATTCTCCAACTGTGGCCACTGGATTGTTCTTTGCTCCCTGAACCATCTACCTCACTGTGCATGGGGCTAAGATACACTAGCACCCTCTACTGGACAGGTTTAACTCTACTCCAGTGGTTTTAGAATTATTAATATTTGGTCTCACAGTATTAAGTCATATATTCTTTTCTTTGTTTAGTTTTTGACACATTGCCTTATTTTTGAATGTCAACAACCATTTTTTTTCTTCATTTGTGAGTTTGTTGCTTTTGATGAAAAATGGATTTTATAAGTGTGTTGCCTCAGTTTTATACTCCAGAGAAGTAGCAAGCCATGGAAGAGCATGACACTGTTCCTCAGGCCTGAGATCAGCTTAAGATCAGTCTTATATACATTCTGGTGTAGATCAGCTTCATTTCAAATATATATATATATATATATATATATATATATATATATATATATATATATATATATATATATATATATGTATACACACAGTTGCAATTAAATTTATTCAACCCCTGTGGAAACTGTAAATATTTTTAAATGCATGCTTTTCGGGAGACTTGAAACTAAAAAAACAACATGTATGTCACTTGTGTGTTCTGTTAAAATTCTAAATAAAAATGTATTTTTTAATATTTCCAAGTAGCATGTAAATTTTGTATTTCAGCCATATCGTAAATATTCAACCCCCATTCAATATCACCATTTTTAAAATATTTGCTGGTCTGTAGAGTGACTAAATTTTGTGGAAACACACTTAAGCCCTTAGGAAATCCATAAAGATACTGTTTGCTTCACCTGTGATAAACATATAAATCCCACCGATGCACTTCTTCACATCAATTTGAAGCTGACTAGCAAACATGCCAAAGACAAAGGAGCTCTCTCAAAAGTTAAGAGAAGAAATTATTTCACTGCATAAAAAAGGCAATTGATACAAAAAGATCTCCAAGATATTGAAAGTTCAAAGAGACACAATTGGCAGCATCATAAGGAAGTTTAAAAGTCATGGAATAGCAGTAAACCTACCTGGACGTGGAAGTTACATCAACTGGTATCAGGCACATTGTAAGAACTGCTGAGAAAACCCCTCATATTACTGCCAAAGGCTTACAGGATGACCTTTTGAAAGCTGGAACAAAAGTATAAGTACAGACGATAAGAAGGATATTGAACAAGCAAGGCCTTCATGGCCGGACACCTCGCCGCACTCCACTCTTAACCATTAAGCATATGAAAAATTGACTTGAATATGCAAGACATCATTTGGATAAGTCTATGGAGTTTTGGAAGAATATTTTACGGAGTGACGAGACAACTGGAAATTTTTTAGACCCATGGATAAGCGGTATGTCTGGCGCAAGAAAGGTGCAGCTTATGACAAGAAGAACACCATCCCCACAGTCAAGTATGGAGGTGGGTCAGTCCTTCTGTGGGGGTGTTTTGCTGCTTCTGGTACTGGCGATCTTCAGCGTGTGACTGGCACCATGGATTCTTTGAAATACCAAGCCATTCTAAAGAAGAATGTGATGCCCTCGGTGCATAAGCTGAAGCTTGGTGATCACTGGACTTTCCAGCAAGACAATGATCCCAAGCATACATCCAAGTCAACCAAAGCTTGGTTCAGTGAACGATCTTGGAACGTCCTAGACTGGCCTTCTCAGTCCCCAGATTTAAATCCCATTAAAAATCTTTGGTGGGATTTGAAGAAAGCAGTGGCATCACGAAAACCAAAGAATATCGGTGAACTTGAAGCATTTGCACAGGAAGAATGGGCCAAGATTCCAAAAGCGAGGTGTCAGAGGCTTGTGAGCACTTATAGGAAGCCTTTATTGGAAGTTATATAAGCTAAAGCATGTTCCACAAAGTACTGATTTTGGGGGTTGAATAATTTGGTCACTGATTTTTTTTGGAGAGAATTTCATTTTTTCCTTATAACAAATAGTAAACTCAGCTGCATGTTTTCAAAATCACTTGAACATGTTCTAATAAACATGTATTTCTGTTTACAAAGGCTTAGTTGATACATTGTCATGAAATTTTATTCACATCACAAAGACATATTATGGGTTAGAGGGGTTGAATAATTTTGATTGCAAATATATATATATATATATATATATATATATATATAGCTAATTACATTGAATTGAGAAAACCAACCACTTTATCAAGTTTTATAACAGTTAATATTTTTCATATATCATGATGATATGATTATTTGGGGGGGGGGGGGGGGGTTTTGTGTATTGGCCGGTTTTGATTATTGGGGGGTTACAACCCCCCCATCCTTTAAATCTAGCCCTAGTTTTATGTTCTCCAGGTAATTAACAGAACAATTTATGCTACTTTGTGCCAGACTGCATTCACACGTGACTGCAGGGTTTCCCCCAGAAAAGTTGGTGGCAAGTATCTTTTGACGGCGGCCCGGCGCGGCCCGGCGGCCAAGTGTCTTTTTTGATGGGGGCCGGGCGCGGGCCTGCGACAGACTGATGGCAGCATTAAGGTAGGGCCCTATAGTTTCTGTGATAACAGAATCACGAACGGAATCGCGGAATTGAGAATTTAAAAAAGCTATAACACAGATTCCATAGGGCCCTACATTAATTTCTACTTACAACTATAACTATTTACAGCATAGCATAGTCTTACACAGAATCTGACAACAATGTACAGACTTGGAATGCTGTGTTTTCAAAAACAACAAAGGAAATTAAATTAACTTAAAATAAATAATATCAAAGTTTTTGCAGCCTACAAAAGACTTGAAAAAGTCCTGATAGGCTACTGATTCTTACAGCCTTGGAATGCTGGGCACATTTCAACAACAACAAAATAAATTAAAATAAATAATATCGAAGTTTTTGCACTCTACAAAAAACTTTGCACTACAGTCTGTCATCATGTCAAACTTCACCTACACGCCCATTCTGCTAAAAAACATATTGTTTCAACTAGTCAATTTAATCATTTCTCCTCATTTCTCTCGTACTATTGTTATTTTATCATATGCAAAGATTGCTGGGACATACGTGTCTGCTCCTATTCCCCCCTATCAAGGGTTCCGCTTCTACTACTTCCAATTCTCACATAAGGTCACTGATCTACCTTAGAAAAACAGCGGAGAGGACTCCTACCTGCAGATAAGCCTATCAAACTGCCTTATAAACCTTGCAAACACTAAAAGTGCATCTCGACGAAATAACAGAAAGCGGAGCAGGACAGAAGAGTACACAAGTTGCGACCTAGGGAGCTCTAATTCTATGGGCTTGCTGATAATTTTCGTCAATCAAGGCTCGCAGGATGGTTGCCAAATCCGTGAGTACATATACTGTGCATATTTCAGCTGCGTTTCTCATGCGTTTATACTTACGCCACCGCACCCTTTGTCACAGCCACTGTTCTACATATAGCCTATAGCAAAGCGAAAGTGCTCAACGGTACACGCTCATCAAACTGTACAAATTCACACAAGGATAGCTATAATCCACAACCGTTTCTTAAAGGGTTACTTCGCATTTCTCACTTTCTCATAACAAAGACTTTGCAAAAAGAAATGATATCTCATAAAAAACACGTTTTCAACATACAAAAATGCCAAGTTACTCATACATACAAGACATACACTGTCTATAACTCATTCATTCAAACTGGCAAAATCTAGGCCTGCCATTAAAAGTATTGATATCAAAATGATGCAAAATTACTGTACTACGAACAATATGGGCTATCTTGCCTCACTGAAATTACATAAACTGTATTCCAAAGCAATGCTACCCAATGTTTCCTCAACTGATTCAAGTCACTTGGCCTTGTGTGTACAAGCATACACACAAGATATGATCATATCTCACAAGGTAATATTATCACAAACTATTTACAAAATACTGAATTAAACAAAAACTTTTTAAAAATTATTTTTTAAAGACTTTTGGTCCCAAATCAGGGCTCGAAATTACCTTTTTTACTTGGTAGCACTCGTGCTCCCAACTTCAAAAAGTTAGGAGCACCCACCAGAATGTAAGGACCACCAACAATATGTGTAACAGATTTTTTTATTGATAAAAAACGACAATATAACAGTACGGTTTACAAGTAACAGATAAACTGTCACGCTTAAAATGTGTCGACTCCGTTACCTCCGTTACACTGTTACCTGCGATCTCCGTCTCACAGGCTTTACAGTATAAAGGGGGGGGGGGGGTGCGGGCGCAAGGAATTGCGTGTTATGCATTCAAAGGACAAAGCGCTTCTCGTCACATTAATACCGCTAATTAAATCAACCGCCAGTAAACTGTAGGGATGCACCGAAATTTCGTTCACCGAAAATATTCGGCCGAAAATAGCAAAACTAACACATTCGTGAAAATGCCGAAAATTCTGAACAAATGTGTGTTGTTGTTTTTTTTCTATTTATTGTAACAAAAGTATAGAAATAAATGTGTTCTCCTGCGGATATTGATGACGCGTTCAAACAGTGCCGGTGTTGTAGCGAATTCAGAATTCAATACTGATTCCCCTGTCCGTGCACGCGCGTCTCGCGCTTCGACTTTCATTTCAAACAGCGCCTTTTGTGTGCATTTAGAATGGCTAATACTCGCAGCGTTTTACATTTCCTTTGATTAGTCAACAATCGGCACTGACTTACCTTTTGAAATTACGTTCGGTAGAAATGAAATATATATGCCACCGTTAGGCTACAGGTGAATATTTGTGGTTGGAAATCATGTTGGTTGAATGATGTGTTTTCACCGTTCATTTGTTTTTTTTTTTTTTGTTTTTTTTTTGTTGTTTTGTTATTGTATTCTTGTATTGTACAAAGGAAAATAATAAAGATCTTGAATTACCTCCCAAAAAGATTTTTACTGAATGTTATACTAGTATCAGCTTTCTGTGGAACACTCCCTGCCCTCTATGTTCATTACCCCAGTTATTGTGCTTTTTACTATAATGCCTTCTGGAAAGGACTGAATGTTCAATAAACTAATAAAAGTTTTTTAATCACTTTGTCGTTTTGTAATTTCATTTTGTCATTGAATAGCATAAATCAAAAGCTAAATTGATTTACTGGTACAAATGGGCAAATAAATGAAAAAATAACGGTGCTCGGTATTCGGCCAAGTGTTTTCTTACTTTCGGTTTCGGCCAAGAATTTATTTCGGTGTATCCCTAGTAAACTGCATCGGAGAAATTCGCTGTTTCAACTGGCTCGCTACACAAAACACTACGTTAACGTTTCAAAAAAAAAAAAATGCCGTAATCGTTCGCTTCAACTTTTCAGCTATCGATAACGCTAATAAATTGATCATAAACTTTTGTCTTCCGGTAACAGTAGTGTACTAACTAGCGAATGTACAGAGAAAGGGACGTTCGACTGGAAAAAGAAAAAAAAGGCCGCACCAGAACAATCATTTGCACTCGCACAAATGCTCCCAATTGTATTTCGAGGTCGCACAGATTAAATTTCGGGAGCATATGAAAAAATGGTCGTAATTTCGAGCCCTGCAAATGGAATATAAAAAAAAGAAGAAGCCATTTTCTTGTCAGATTTCTGTTTTGCTGAATTAGGCGTGTTAATGCGATTATACTAGAAGTTTCCCGTTCCTCCCCACACCTCTTCACCTTTAGTTTATATTCTCTCCATCCCACTCCACAACAGGCTACTCACTCTGTTCTTTTTTTCAGCTTTATTCCTCCTTTTACTCCCTTTTCTTTCTCGTCCGTCTTTAAAATGGCGTTTGAGTTTGAAGGGTCCGCCTGCAGCAAGCTGGGGAAAATCCACCAGGAGGAGATCCACGGAGAGGACAGGAAGCACGTACCTAATTTTTATTTATTTATTTATTTATTGGTAGAAATGACAAATACAGGTTAAAGCAGGAAAGTACAGCAATATGTAAATTCAAATGTTACTGGATCTTATTGAAACAGAAGAAATGATACAATATTTAAAATAATAGAAAAAGAATAACTAAAGATCAAATAGTTAAAAATAAATAAATAAATAAAAATAAATAAATAAAAAATAAAGTAAAATAAGGAAAGTAATAATGTGAATACAGACATTCCATAGTCAGTAATAGTACAAATAATTAAATTAATTAAATTAATATACATTAAGATGTACAATAGTAAAGAGAGAAATTAACCAATTATTTCAGTTACATTTCAACAGGGGGTTCTTCAAAAAAAATTTGTAAATATTTTATCAACTTTTGACTTTTATTGTGATTTAGTATTATAATTGACGATAGAAGTGAATCCAGTTCAATCAAAAAAGAGACACAATGCAGGACGGGAGTTAGAGAATTTTTGTTTATGAACAAAACATTTTGCAATAAGAATAAAGAAGTTAACTACGTATTCCAATGTTTTATTATTTTCGTTATCATAATAACAAACAAAGTCTTTTAGCATGAAGGAATATGTAATATTAGAACTTGAAAATAAGTAAGATGCAAAATCTTCCCAGAATTTCTTTGTTATTTCACAGCTATAAAACAGATGGATAGGAGTTTCATCAGCTTTATTGCAAAAAGTACAAAGGCTATCAATATCTGTAAATTTAGCCATAAATTGTGCCTTGGTTGGATATATTTTGTGTAGAAGTTTAATATGAGTCTCCTTGGTTTTATTAGAAATGCAATATTTATATGGCAGAAGCCAAGGCAGCAAATATCCTCAATACACGTTCTCCAGTAGAATTTACCTCTTGGCACCACTTTGTTCCTTCGTTGAAAGATTTGGCAAATATGTTTGTTGATACATTTTTTGTCTGTGAGCTCTATACCATCCAACATCAATATTGGTAATGCATTATCTATCTTACCACAGCAAAAGCAGTTTCTAATTAACTGAGTTAGCCCGGGAGGAACAGCTCTTATGACAGAATTGTATTCCTTAAAAGGGATTGGAAAGTTATAAGTTTCCATAAACTTTTCATAAGATAAAACATCGCCAAAATCATCAAAAAGATTAAGTGTGTGATTTATATTTCTAAGGTGCCATTTTGGAAAAAATCGTGATTTATTTTTACAAGTAATATCACTATTATTCCATAGGAGGGATTTGTGCGGGGAGAAATTGTGGACATAGGCCAGTTTCCAAGCAAGGAGGGCTTGTTGGTGAAATTTGGATAGGAGGATAGGTAGCTTATGTGGTAAATAATTGCATTTTAAAAGAAAAGAGAGACCATCAATTTTATTAAAAATGTGGTTTGGGATAAAATACCAAATAAAACTGGGATTTAGAAGGCATCTTCTTAACCAATTAATTTTAAAGGTGTTTACTATGTCATTAAAGTCTATACATTCAGGCCCCCCTTCCTCTCTGGGGTTAGACATTACTGTTTTTTTAAGTTTGTGTGATTTATTTTTCCAAAGGAAATCTAAAAACGTTTTATTTTTTTCACTGACTGTAGATTGACTGACTGTTGTAATGCCAAGGATGGGTGTACAAAACAAGATAGGCCTTCAGCCTTGGAGAGCAGGACCCTCCCGATAATCGAAAGATCTCTCTGAAGCCAAAAATTAAGGATGCTTTTAGTTTTTTTTATTCTACTGAAAAAATTTAAGTGTTGTCTAGTCACAAGATTTTTGTTAATATGTATCCCAAGATATTTAACAGAATCCTTAACTGGGATGTTATACATTACAGATTCACTGCAATTATGTAAAGGTAAAATTTCACATTTAGTTAAGTTTAGTTTTAGACCAGAGGCATCTGATAATTTTTTAATTAAATTATTAGCAATAGGTATATGTTGGTTTTTCAAAAAAAAGGGGTGGTGTCATCTGCCAACTGAGAAATTTTGACTTCCCTACCAAAAATTGAAATCCCTTCTAATTTATTTTTGTCAGTAATATTGATTGATAATAATTCTGTGATTAAAATAAACAAAAAGGGGGAGATTGGGCATCCCTGACGTACCCCTCTATTAACCTGAAATCTATTGGAAGTGTTAAAGCCAAGTATGACAGAGCTATTTATGTTTTTATATAACATATTGATAATGCCCACAAATTTATCCCCGAAACCATATAGATTTAAAGTATTAATGAGAAATCTGTGTTCAATTGTATCAAGTGCCTTATAAAAGTCTAAAAATAAAATAACCGCTTTGGAATTTATCTCCTCTTTATAATCTAGTAAGTCTAAAATAAGTCTAATATTACTACTAATATGATGGTTTTTCATAAAGCCAGTTTGAGTCTCTGCAATTAAATAGTCCAATCCTTTTCTTAATCTGTTGGCATAGACCAAAGCAAAAACTTTGTAATCTGTTGATAGGAGTGTGATGGGATGCCAATTATCAATTAATAATGAATCCTTAGGAATGAGAGATATAATGCCCTGTCTCATTGTGGGAACCATCTCTCCTTGACTGATACACTGTTTATACATGTTAAATAAAGGTTCCCAAAAATGCATGTAAAACTCAATGGATAACCCATCAGTTCTTGGGGATTTGTTTTTTTTTTTTTTTCATTGAAAATAAAGCATTTTTAATTTCCTCAATAGTAAGGTCAGCCTTGCATAATTGTTTAAACCGATCGTCAATAGTACGAATTTTGCTTTGGATATTTCCAAGAAATGCCTCACAAGCAGCAGAATTAAATTTAGAACTATACACATCTTCATAAAATTTGTAAACAAAGGTAGAAATTCTTTTTGGGCACCATCAATATTAAGAGCCGTAAGGGAATTTTTTTACGATTTCTTTTCTCAAGAGCAAAAAAATAATTGGTATTTTTTTCCCCTTTCTCTAACCATTTAGCTCGAGATCTAACATAAGCACCTTTAGCCAAGTCCAGATATGCTTGGTCCAATTTAAGTTGAAAATCTTTTAATACAATTTCACTAAAGATATATTTTTTATTCAATAAAAAGTTAAGTTTTTCCATCAATTTTGCTTCTTTCATAGAATTCATGTGTTTGAGTTCTTTACTTTGTTCACATTGGCTATTTGTTTGTTGCACCATAGTGCCATTGTTTGGCGATACACTAGTTGGAAGCAATATCCTGACATTTATTCTGCAATAGTTTCCCAATATCTTTGATTATCATATGTAGTAGTTGGGTGGTGCATATACCCCTGGTTATGAATTAGTGGTTTTAATCCAAACTTAAGCTAGCAAGTGTATTTTTACTGTCTAAACAAATTATTAACCCCTTGCTATGAAGTGAAATCAAGACCACTGTCCTTTTAATTGCAATTTATATATCTATCTGGAATGCTGACTCTCCATCAATGAAAGAATGCAACACGTGCTGCCAACGCTTATTCCACTGCCCGCTGAACCCAACCTTCAAACCATCAAAGGCGACAAATATTCAGAGGCATGTGAACTCACATGCAAAAAATGCTGTGCATTTCAAAGATATGCTGACGTTAAACCCATATTCCTGTCTATTTGAAATGACACCAATTCTGCCTAGTCTGTTCAAACTGCTGCCTGTTCTACTGTACATCTCCTTTGTAAGCGAAGAAGTTCATTTCAGCTGACTACATCAGAATCTGTATTACCATTTTATGAGAGCTGAAAATGTACAACTGTAATGTTCTGTGCAAGGACCCAAACGCGGACCAGGGAAATCCAAAAAACGTTGTCTTTATTCAGTCCAAAGTTCAAAGCCAGGTAATCAGAGATAGGACGGTACAAAATCAAGTTTCCAAAAGAATAGTGGTAAACGGGCAAAAAATCAAAAACCAGGAGATCAGATAGGCGAAGGTACAAAGGAACAGGCAAAAGAGAAGTCAAAACAAAGCGAAGGTCAAACCAAAAAGCTATCAAACAAAAGGGGCAGGCAAACTCGAAGTCGTACGGAAAAGGCGTCTCAGGAATCTCGATAAACAAAGGCTTACAAAACATCGGCACAGTGAATACGATCAACGTTTTGACAGGGAGCTGGTGGAAAAGACTGACATTTATACACTGGGGAAGGTAACAATCAAGGAGGGGTTACGTGAGTGAGGGCGGAGTAACAAACAACATCCAGGTGAAGAACATTAGGATAACTAATTAAATGACAGGGGACTGACAAAACGCGGACTGGAATCACATAGACAACAATGATAACAGACGGCCTGGGTTTAGCAGGTAAAACACGTGCAGAAAGAGAGAGGTGCAGTTAGAGCAAGAGACAGGTGCAGGCAATTGCAGAACTCAGCGTTAGGGCAGACTAGAAAGAAAAGGGGCGGAGCTACAGCGCAGCATGGAAAAGGGGAGAATGGTTAATGTATTAGTATAGTGATTTAAACTATCAAAAACCCAAAACTAGTGTTTGTTAATCCATTAGTAATATTAACATGTTAGTATATTAATGAGGTTAGTACTTTACAATCTATAAGTTAGTAAGGATTAGTAGAAATGAGTAAAACTAGATATAAGCAGGAAGTAAGTAAAACGAGACTGGAAAGAAGGGGGGAAACCACGAAAACCCGGAACCACCTGAATAGTGAAATCACGCAAATACAGGGGAGTGAAGCAGCTCAGGGAACACAGACACAGAGACGGCATTGGGGAGACAAGTGACCGGGAGAATGAAAATACTGCGACGGAGGATGTGAAAAATAATAAACTTACAGAAACATAAAATAAACACTAACAGCAAACAGATACTAATACAGACTACAGCAACAACATTGTTAATCATAAATTATATCTGGGTGGGTAAATTGATGGATATGCTGTAGACCATAGTTTGTAATTGATTTATAAATATACCCATATATCCTGGGCTTTCACTGATGGTTTAATTGTGGTACATATGGCACTGGCCTGATATGCATTCTGTTTGCAGTTTGCTTCTACCTGACCACTTCTTGCATGTTAGTTGAAGCAATCCTCTTGTCAGAGCAGATACCTACCTCCGCCACTGTCAGAGCAAATCACCAAAAACTCTGTGTAGTCAGGTAAATTAATCCGACATTTGTTTTACTCTGTTCTTGCAAAGCTTGACAATTCTCTTTGATATTATCTAAATGTAAAGCACTTGTGACCAGGGTTTTGAAAAGTGAAATACAAAATAAGTTGTCAGATTGTTTAAATATGTAAATATATTAAATCTTTAGACTGTCAAGCTCATGAAGCTGATAGCATCTGCTACCAATGTGCAAGAAAAAATTGACAGAGGTGAAATCAACATGATGGGCTACCTCTTTAATGTCATACTTCAACAGGTAAGATGTGAATGCTGAGTTATTGCTAACTGATATTGTTTACATGATAAACAATAACAGTGATGTGTAAACTGGACCTAGTGACTTGTGTTTTCTGTTTTAAAGGTAATCATCAGGATCTTGGAAAAGAATGAGGGCTTCAGCTGCAATCGGGCAGAATTTTCCAGGGCCAGTGGATTTCACCATTAAAGGCTGAATAAATGTGATAGTCTTGATTGTATTTATTTTGGATGTTTGATTAAAGAAAAATCTATTGTAACCAGTGGTTTTTGTCTCATTTTATTAAGCCTATTCAAATTTTGACATGTCTCTGCTGCATAATTTCCTGAGGAATTATGATTCTTTGGTGTACAACTACATCTGAGATTTAAGTGTCCACAGTTATGACACGATGCTTGAATGTGATCAATCGTCATCTGCTTTTCGGCGACATGAAAGCGTATATTTAAATAGCGTTGGTGCATCGAATCCAAGAGTGAGATTTATACGCGGAAGACTTCGGTAAGATTAAAATGAGTTTAATCAAAAATATTCTCATTAGACATGAATAATTCAATTGTCATGACCTGATTAATCATTAGAAGTTATCAGTTGTATTCCATGAGAAACAGCGGACTGATATACCGTAAATGCACATAAATAGGTATGAGTGTCTCCAGAGAAGAGATGACAACTCCCTTTTAAGGTAAACATGGTATCGTAGATGCGAGGGTATCGTAGATGCTAGGGTACCGTAGTCGCAGCATACCGAGACACTTCTAAAACTAATTGTAGGCCTACTGTAAGGCTACAGTGAATACATGTACATTTAAACAAACAGTAATTAAAATATGCATTATATACAATTTATACATGAAACCCCATGAATCCAGCATTACGCCCGGCTTATTATTAACCTAGTACGGAGCACTAAGGGTGTTATCTTAACGTAGCTAAAAGTGCTGCGTTGTAACCAGAGAATTATCGACCGTTAATTAAAACTGGTAAGCAATCATAAACGACTCGATATACAAGCGGTAACATCTTACAAACCAACTCGTTTCCTAAATAAAGTAGGTCAGGTGACTTGAATTCGTGGTGTGCAGGTCTCTCCAGAGATGTTCGATCGGGTTCAAGTCTGGGCACTGGTAGGGCCACTCAAGGACATTCACAGACTTGTCCCGAAGCCACTCCTGCATTGTCCTGTGCTTAGGGTCATTGTCCTGTTCGAAGGTGACCCTTCGCCCCAGTCTGAGGTCCTGAGCGCTGTGGTGCAGGTTTTCATCAAGGATCCCCCTGTACTTTGCTCCATTCATCTTTCTCTCGATCCGACTAGTTGCCCAGTTCCTGCCGCTGAAAAACATCCCCACAGCATGATGCTGCTACCACCATGCATCACCGTAGGGATGGTATTGGCCAGGTGATGAGCGGTGCCTGGTTTCCTCCAGACGTGACGCTTGGCACTGTGGCCAAAGAGTTCAATCTTGGTTTCGTCAGACCAGAGAATCTTGTTTCTCGTAGTCTGAGTGTCCTTTAGGTGCCTTTTGGCAAACTCCAATGTGCCTTTTCCTGAGGAGTGGCTTCCGTCTGGCCACTCTACCATAAAGGCCTGATTGTTGGAGTGCTGCAGAGATGGTTGTCCTTCTGGAAGATTCTCCCATCCCACAGAGGAACTCTGGAGCTCTGTCAGAGTGGCCATCGGGTTCTTGGTCATCTCCCTGACTAAGGCCCTTCTCCCCCGACTGCTCAGTGTGCCAGGGCGGCCAGCTCTAGGAAGAGACCTGGTGGTTCCAAACTTCTTCCATTTAAGAATGATGGAGGCCACTGTGTTATTCGGAACCTTCAATGCTGCAGAAAGTTTTCTGTACCCTTCCTCAGATCTGTACCTCGACTCAATCCTGGACTCAAGGTCTACAGACAATTTCTTTGACTTCATGGCTTGGATTTTGCTCTGACATGCACTGTCAATTGTGGGACCTTATATAGACAGGTGTGTGCCTTTTCAAATCATGTTCAATCAATTGAATTTACCACAGGTGGGCATCAATCAACTTGTAGAAACATCTCAAGTATGATCAATGGAAACCTAAGCACCTAAGTTCAATTTTGAGTGTCATAGCAAAGTGTCTGAATACTTATGTAAATGTAATATTTCAGTTTTATTTTTATAAATTTGAAAAATGCCTAAAAACCTGTTTTCGCTTTGCCATTATATGGTATTGTGTGTAGTTTGATGAGAATAAAAATGAATTTAATCAATTTTAGAATAAGGCTGTAACATAACAAAATGTGGAAAAAGGGAAGGGGTCTGAATACTTTCCAAAGGCACTGTATGTGTGTTCTCCCAATTCATCAGGCAAGAGAAGACTCAGTTCACCCTCCCTTTGCCAAGATAACAGCACTAAGAACTAAATGCAAGGGGTGCCAAGAATTATGACATGCATCCTTCTCTCAATAAAAATTCTAGTTTTTTCCCCTCTAAGCAATGGTTTCACAATAAAACTATAAACTATATATTTTCTCATATTGCTGAGCATAGAAAACATTTTATAAAGTGAATGCCTCATATCAACTGACGGTGCCAATAATTCTGTATACACTGTAAAGGTAGGTGAATGAACATACAATGAAAAGTCTGATCTGAGGTTTCAACAACTGACATGTTCTGTATCGTTTTGTAGGGAAGGGATTGTGGCACACCAAAGCCAGGCTTAAGAAAACACTGCATTTTTATAACTGGTATACATGACCATGTCCAGAATTCTCTCTTTAACTAAAGAATTCTTCACCAAATATCATAAACTGATTTTTTTATTTTATTTTTTAATGATCTGAAAGCAGACCAGTTAAAAGAACTGGTTCCCCACCTCGGTCCTGTTTCCCACCTTTTAAAAAGGCTTAAAAACAACTGAGAAAAACAAGACTTGAAAGACTAATAATTTATTTTAAAAGCGCCAAACGTACAAAAGATAGTACTGGCTCACCTTCCCTCCCCGTTTTCTTCTTCTAACAGCTTCAGGCAGGGTGTACACTAAAGAGTGTAATGCTGCCCTCCACAGGTCAATCATAGAGCTCCTTTGAAAAAGCTACATCCTTATGTAGAGACCAGTAGGACAGAGGAATTTAAATACAGTCTTTGGAGTATCACAGTGATCCACGGCAAGAATAGACTTCAATGAATAATCTGTAACTCCGATTTCTGACATTTCTGCTTGCATGAGTCTTCTCTCTGCGTGATAGTTGGTGCATTCCATCAAAACATGCTTCACAGTTTCTGCCTCTCCACAGATGCATTTTCCATCCGGGTGTTTACCAACCAGTGCCAGCCCATGTTTTATTGCACAATGACCCAATCTCAGCCTAGTTATTACCACATTGTCCCTCTTGCTCATTCTCACATTTGACATGAGATTTGGCGTTGGCTGTATTGAAAAATAAAACCTGCCTTTGATTCCCTCCTCCCATTCTTTTTGCCATAACTTTGCAATTCCTTGACGAATTAAGCTCTTACACTCGGCCCTTCCATACAGTGCTTCCAGATCTAAATCCTTCCTGTTGACGACTCTTTTTGCTATCATATCAGCTTCCTCATTGCCCTGTATTCCTGCGTGAGCTGGGACCCAGAAAAACCCAACAGTATTCCCTAACTTAGATACTCGATTTAGCATAATCAATATTTCTACTATTAGGTCCGGTCTGGCCCCACCTTTCCCACCTTTCAGTGCCATTAGTGCTACAAAAGAATCTGAACATACAATGACTTTTCCTGACCTAACTTCCTCCACCCACCCCAAGCACGCACAAAATTGCCACCAGCTCCCCTCCCCCTGTCCCCACTGACAGACACTTAAATGGGCTGAGCCAATCAATTACACCTGGGTTACAATTACCTCAGGTTAACATATTAAATCAATTAAACCATTAAATACAATTAATGAATCAATTAACAATTGAATGAAGGGCCACTCCTTAACACACCTGTATGCTGGTTTTCATTCTAACCACAATTGCGATACCAGAAATTTAACAAGCCGTTAATTTATCTTAATTAGGTGCTTTTCATGTTTGGATTATTTGCCCTTTTAAGCCACATTATGTCAGAAATAGCTATGCATGCAATGTAGAATAAATACCCTATGTTCACATTGTGCTTATTGTGCTATATTACAAACAGTTAGGTCTACAGAAAGAGGTATTTTAACTGAGGTATTTTAAAGACTGAGATGAATCAACAGGTTCCTGTTCAGGTTGTTGAACACATGTTTAAATTATTTCATAATTTCTGAACACAAAAAGTGCCGTTATTTAAAAGTTGTATTTTAATACAAACATGCATAGACATGCAAACAATAACAAGTCACATTCTGTCTGTATACGTTTGGTCACAAATACAAACTGCCTGAATACAGACAAAACAAGACTAGGTCAAATAGTAGAGGAACTAAGGCCCCTAAAAGTTGAGATACCCCTACCCGAGATAGAACAAAGCACAACCATGTTTTTTCATAACTTTAATATGTCTAGTTTTTGAAATGGATGGTTGTATAAAAATATTTTACTGAAAAATTTGTTTTTTTTGGTTGATGTTTGGATCCTCCCCAAAACCGAAAATAGTGAAAATTTAGGCTTCTCCAAAAGGGACAGCGTCTGTCTTATCACATGTATCTCTGGGAATAATGATCGGAGTGTCACCAAATTTAAACTGGATGTTCACAGGCAGTTATTGCATACAATAAAGCAAAGATTTCATCAATACCTTTGTCCATCTTTGAAATTTATAAGGAAATTAAAAATCCAAAAGGTATGTATATATATGTCTGTCATTATTAAAGTAAGGAGACCATTCACCAAAAAAAGTCATTTATATGTACCAAAGACTATTATTGTCATGGTTCTGTTTCTGTCTCTGTTTTTCCTTGTTGGGCCGCCAGATGGCGGCACTTCCTTTTTGTGTCCTGCTCGTTCCCCTGTTGGTTAATTGTATTATTGCTTTCAATTATTTTATTGTTTCTGCTTGTGTCTCGTTGTTCCCACCCTGTCCTGGTTTGATTGTTAATTGTGCCCTCCTGTGTCTTGTTAGTTTGGAGTCTATTTAAGTTCTTTGTTCCCTGACTTGGGTGCTGGTTCCTTGTGTTTCATTTATGTTTTGCTTGTGTATATGCCTGTGTGTTCCACCTGCCTGTATTCTGTTCTGTGTTTTTTTTTTTTTTGTTCTGAAGAATTTGAGTTTGTTTTGCCTGTCGTGGCCTTTTCTGTTCCCTGTTTGTGTTTGCCTTTTTGTAGTAAAGTCTATTAATCTCTGCCCATGGCTTGTCCTATCACTCCTATGCCGACGACAGGCAACTCTTTCTCTCCTTCTCCCCATCGGACACACAGGTCCCTGCCCACATCTCCGCTTGCCTGAGGGACATCCAGAGCTGGATGGACAATCACCACCTGAAGCTCAACCCGGGAAAGACAGAGCTAATCTATATTCCTGCTCTATCCTCTCCCCTCCTTGACTTTTCCATTTCCCTAGGGGACACCTTAGTGACATCATCACCCTGTGCCAAGAATCTCGGAGTGGTGATGGACAACAGGCTGTCCCTCTCCAAGAACATCGCAGCAGTAAGCCGGGCATGCAGATTTTTCCTGTATAACATCCGGAGAATCCGCCCCTTTCTCACCACCTACTCAACCCAGCTCCTGGTCCAAGCAATGGTTCTATCCCGCCTGGACTACTGCAACTCTTCTGGCTGGACTACCGGCATCTGCCACCAGACCCCTGCAACTCATTCAGAATGCTGCAGCTCGTCTGGTCTTCAACCTCCCCAGACACTCCCACGTCACTCCCCTGCTCACTACCCTCCACTAGCTGCCTGTTATAGCTCGCATCAAATTTAAAACATTGGTCTTAGCATACCAGGCATTCAAGGGATCAGCCCCAGCATACCTCCACAAGATATTCAAACCCTACATGCCAGCCAGATCCCTCCGTTCTGCTACCTCAGGACGCCTGGCACCTCCCCCTCTTCGCACCTGCACTTCCAGAACACGTCCCCTGTCTGTTCTGGCCCCACGATGGTGGAATGACCTCCCCGTGGAGGTCAGAACAGCTGAGACACTGACCCATTTCAAGTGACGACTGAAGACTCACCTCTTCAGGCTGCACCTCTCCCCATCCCTCCCTACCCCCCTGTAAATGACTGTAAGCTTAGGGTTGTAACTAGGCAGCTGTTTCGTAGGTGACTTAGGTGCATTAACTGTCTTAACTACTGCTTGTATTTTTCCATAGACTGCGTTTTTGCCGTTCTCGTTGTGCTAGTGTTAACCAGTTTAAACCTTCAGGGTCCAAGTTGAACTATGCAGTTGTTCCCTGCACTTGGACCGGTACTTCTCTCTAGGGTTTTCATCATACTTGTTCCTGTTTATGGTTATACACTTTGTTGTACGTCGCTCTGGATAAGAGCGTCTGCCAAATGCCTGTAATGTAATGTTATTTCCCTTTACCTCTTGTGCTTTGTGTGTTTCACTCTATGCCTGGTCCAACCCCCCGAAACCCTGACAATTATCTTATCATAAAAGTAGGTTATTTGACCTACTAGATTACTGCTCAATTTGAAGGGGGTGATTTGTTTACGTTAAGGCTCCATTAAATGGAATGATATTTGGTGCTGTATCTCTTTTTTTTCGGGTGTCAATTTTTATTTTTATTTTTTGGTGTCAAAAGGTCCAGGGCTGGACAAAAAACATGTAAAAGATGCATACCCCCATATGTAATATTTAATAATACACTATGCACTTACACACCACTGAATAGTCAGTGATTTTTGCATTCTGAATCTGATTGCAGAAACCTGATTTCTGTGACAAATGTCATGGTCATTGTAACCACATACTCCCAAAAAAGAAAGAATTATGCAATTCTGTCTACATATGATAAAAGCCCACACTGAATCTAATTTTACACAACATAAAAGGTACTTTCAGAATAAAAAACATCAGTGTCCATGTTCTTGCCCACAAGTGAAAACATGGAACCATTTATGATGTATACAACAATGACAATTTGATGACACAAAAAGCCAAACTTCATACTGACACTAGTGATACTCTGATTAGAGAAAGCTCCTGTAATCCATCTAGTGACAAGCTATTAGGAAGCTAGCTCTCAGAACTCTGTAAAATGATTATTGCTGCTTAATATACTTATGCTGATTCTGTTATTTTTGCCGAGGACCAAACGTTAGTTTACGGTTCAAACCAGGAAGCGCCCGTGACACGATAGCTCAGTGTGAAACTGAAGTTCTACCACCATCTAGTGGCTGTATAAAAAACTACAATGTTTTTTCAACAGTCATTTCCAGAACTCCCCAGATATCCTTACATCTTAATAATTGCAGCAGATATGGCTTTAAACTAAATTGTTCTGAAAATAATTCACTGTTTGATCAATCAGAAAGACAGTTTTCATGTTTATATGAGTGCACATAGTGAATCACTGCCCATTCTTTCACTGCTCCGCCTCAGTTCCTGTAGATTCAGTAGGAAACCTGCAGTGATTAATGCACTTCAGACTGTTCTGTGTGTTCTGCAGTGTACAGCTGCTAGGAGGCTTAAGGTAGTGAAGGGAAGTGTATGCTTCTGTATTTCCGTATGCACTCCTGGCCCCTTCTGCCTAGGCCTGCAGTCTTGTCCCAGTCTCCACATTCCCAATTACCATGGCGATGAGGGAGAAGAGCGATGGGGAGCTACGGGGAGGATGAGATGCAGCTCAGGGCCGTCCTGAGTGCACTCCTGAGAGGACCCGAAAAGCTCTGGCACCCACCATGGGGATACACCGCCCCCATCCCAGGCACTATACTGTGCTGTTATGTTGTGTGCTGTGAGGCCTAATTACTGATGTAACATGTGCGTTTGACCACAGACAGAGCCTCCATACTTGTGAGATCTGACCTTATGAGGTGTGATGCTCAGAAACTACTATCAAGACTGAGGCAACTTAGTGAGTCTTTGGAGAATGCCTCTACTTGCTGCGTAGTGGGTATTTCCCTGGTGCCTATTGTACTAAAGTCTGTTACAGTGGGAAAATGTCACCTGACCTGATGATTTCCTGTCTGCCTCATGTACCTGCTTTGAGTGATTCCTATCAATTCAGTGATTATTTGGCATATTGTATGGAAGTTAGCATTTCTTATGGATGCTGATAAGGTGTAATTTTATTGAAAGTAGGCTTGGGGCTGCTGGATGGCTCATTCGGTTAAGGCACCACGCTGAGGTGCATGGATGAGCCTCACGGCCTCGGGTTGAATCCGGACCGTGCCAGTGCCGACTGTGGCCGGTAGCTCCACAGGGCGACGCACGATTGGTGCCTGTGTTGCCCAGGGTATGGGAGGGTTCAGTCAGACAGGGATCTGTGTTTCATTGCTCTCTAGCGACACCCCTTGGGCGCTCGTATGACTGCATGTCAGAGCCACTTATGAAAGGTCCTCCTCCGGCATGAAAAACAGCTTTTCTGTCCTATTCCATTACAAAATATATATGCGCACAAGCTGAAATGTGGTAAATGTTTCTTTTTCTTGCCCAAGCAGAGTAAAATAATCCATTAATGTGTAGGCTTGATATCGTACTAAAGCTGATTTTTTTATTGAAAAAGCAAAACCTTAAGATTAAACAGGGGCGACATAGCTCAGGAGGCAAGACGGGTTGTCTGGCAGTCGGAGGGTTGCCGGTTCGATCCCCCACCCTGGGTATGTCGAAGTGTCCCTGAGCAAGACACCTAACCCCTAACTGCTCTGGTTAATGAGAGGCATCAATTGTAAAGCGCTTTGGATAAAAGCGCTATATAAATGCAGTCCATTTACCATTAAACATGAGGTCGTGTCATGTCTTTGGCTCTATCACATGGGTGATTGATGTAATTACAACTGGGAAAAAGTTACTCAGACGAGCTCGCTTTTGTTAAGATAACATACTCCATACTGGTGTGTGGCATTAACAAACTTCTGAAAATTCCTCTGCAGGCTGTGTGGTGTGTGTCTCCCTAGTACCCTTGTATTAAAGGCCGTTAAAGGAAACCTGTCTGCCTCATGTACAGTGCCATGAAATATATTTTCCCCTATCCTGCTTTCCTATATTAGTGCATAGTTTCAGATCTTTAGAAAAAATGTTATTTTAGACAAAGTGACCCGGAGTAAGCAGTCAACGTTTTAGAAACTCCCAACTTCTGAGTCTCACCCTCTGGAGTTTGGTCCCTTGTAGTAGCGTCACAAGACCACCGGATGGCGGAATGCATCCACTTTGTGTTTCCAGTATTCCAGTACAGCCCACAGGTCTGACAGCAAAAATAAATACTCTGATACTCTCAACCATTTCCAGCTCTTGCCACAGCACATAATGGTTTTATTAAATTCCACTTAGCATGAGGACGGGGGTGTAATTTCGAAGAAATGCACTGGTAGACGCAGTGAAGATGCTCACTCCTATTGTACACACAGAGCACATACACAGCGCATCAATACACACACATGCACAGCATGGCTTTTCTTTCTGGGGAGGCTACGTTCCTTTGGTGTGTGTAGCAGGATGCTGGCCCTGTTCTACCAGATCATTGTGGCCTGTGTCTTGTTCTACACCTGTGTGTGCTGGGCTGGGAGCCTCCACCCCAGGGACACAAAGAGGCTCAAACTGATCCAGAAGGCCAGCTGCCACCCCCTGCTGTTGTTTTGGCTGGAGTGGGTGTTTGCCAACTCTTCCCCCCCACACCTTCTGAGCCAAAGCTGCCAGCCCCCCTTCTCTGCTTCCTGAGCCAGCCCTCTAGCTGGCCTCCTCAGGCTTGCTCCTGTCATGCCCGTGTTCTCCAGAAGGTGGAGCACTGACTGGCAGATGAAGCCCCAGCATCCGAACTCCACTGGATATACTGTCGCTCTCCAACTGGCCTCTTTACACTCCTTACACTCTCACACTCCACTGCCAGGTCGGAGTACTTCAGTCGTTTCTGTTCATAGGCTGCTTCTGCCCCCTCCCCCCATGGGAGGGTGAACTCCATAAGGAGCTTCACCTTCGCCCAAGTAGACCACGTCTCCATGTAAGGAGCACCACCTTCGCCCGAGTAGACCATGTCTCCATATAAGGAGCACCACCTTCACCCGAGTAGACCACGTCTCCATATAAGGAGCACCACCTTCGCCCGAGTAGACCATGTCTCCATATAAGGAGCACCACCTTCGCCCGAGTGGACCACGTCTCCATATAAGGAACACCACCTTCGCCCGAGTAGACCACGTCTCCATATAAGGAGCACCACCTTCGCCCGAGCAGACCACATTTCCATGTTAGGCCACAGGGATGCTGTGCTGATCTCATTTGGGAAATGGAGCTGTGGACTGAGATCTACACGCATGCTCCACCCTCTGCCTGGAACCAGGGCTATGGTCCCCTCCTCCTCTGCTTGCCTCATAAAGTGGGTTTGATGCTCTTTCACAGGAGAGGCGTCTCTGTTTGCCTCCTGTCTGCTGATCACCAGTATTTCCAGAAGCTTCCGCAGCAGCTGGTCATGCTTGCATCTGTAGCACCCCTGTGCTGGAGCTGTCTCACAGCCTGACAGACCTGCTCTGTGTCCCCGTGCTGGAGGCGTCTCACAGCCTGACACACCTGCTCTGTGTCCCTGTGCTGGAGCCGTCTCACAGCCTGACAAAACGTGCTGGAGGCCTTCTCTGTGTCCCTGTGCTGGAGGCCTGCTCTGTGTCCCTGTGCTCTGTGTCCCTGTACCGGAGGCTTGCTCTGTGTCCCTGTGCCAGAGGCCTGCTCTGTGTCCCTGTGCTGGAGCCGTCTCACAGCCTGACAAAACGTGCTGGAGGCCTTCTCTGTGTCCCTGTGCTGGAGGCCTGCTCTGTGTCCCTGTGCTGGAGCCGTCCCATAGCCTGACAGAACGTGCCGGAGGCTTGCTCTGTGTCCCTGTGCTGGAGCCGTCTCACAGCCTGACAAAACGTGCTGGAGGCCTTCTCTGTGTCCCTGTGCCAGAGGCCTGCTCTGTGTCCCTGTGCTCTGTGTCCCTGTACCGGAAGTCTGCTCTGTGTCCCTGTGCTGGAGGCCTACTCTGTGTCCCTGTGCTGGAGCCGTCTCACAGCCTGACAGAACATGCCGGAGGCCTGCTCTGTGTCCCTGTGCTGGAGGCCTGCTCTGTGTCCCTGTGCTGGAACTGTCTCACAGTCTAACAGAATGTGCCACAGGCCTCGTTTGGGGGCAGCACAAAGCGGGACGGTCTCATCCACACCAAACCATTAGCGCAGGTTCAGAGAAGGCGGCAGCGTGTCATAATTGACCTTGATCAGGAAGCTGAGTCTGGCTTGTGGTATCTTCTGCCAGTCTGACCCACTGAGCGATCGGTCCTCCACAATTTCCCACGCTGTCCATCCTCCCAGACCAACTTAGCAAACTGCTAAAACCTGTTACCTCTCCAGCCGTCCACAGTCTTCTGTGCCCCTCTGTTTCCCTGCTGGGGAGGCTGTGCCCCTCTGTTTCCCTGCTGGGGGGTTGTGCCCCTCTGTTTCCCTGCTGGGGAGGGGTTGTGCCCCTCTGTTTCCCTGCTGGGGGGGTTGTGCCCCTCTGTTTCCCTGCTGGGGAGGGGTTGTGCCCCTCTGTTTCCCTGCTGGGGGGAAGCAGTCAGGTAGAAGCAAACTGCAAACATAGAATACATATCAGGCCACTGCTATATGTACCACAATTAAACCATCAATGAAAGCCCAGGATATACTGGTATATTTATAAATCAATGACAAACTATGTTCTACAGCATATCCACCAATTTACCCACCCAGATATAATTTCTGATTAACAATGTGGTACATTTTCAGCTCTCATAAAATGCCAATAGTAAAGATTCCGATGTAGTCAGCTGAAAGGAACTTCTTAGCTTACACAGGAGATGGTACAGTAGAATGGGCACATCCAATTTCTTCAGGTGCAGGGCATTCATGTAGAGTTAAAAAATGTCTGATGTTTGAAAAGACTAGGCAGAATTTGTGTAATTTCAAACAGATTGGAATATGGGTTTATCATCAGCATGCTTTTGGAGCTGAGACGCGCAAGTGAGTACGTTTAACATGGTCGGTGAAAATAGCGGTGATATGTGTTATTCAACCAATCATTTAAACAGAAACATTTACACTCTAGACATTTGACATGTAAACAGTAAAAATAACACATACAAATGCAACATTACAAACTTACACCAGCAGGCCTTATCTGATAGAAAAAAAATAATCACATTATCAGAACAGACAGAACAGACTTTGCCACAGGAATACCTAACACAAACGCAATTTCCCCCCATGTGGAATAAGCCGGCATTTCGGAAAAACAGAGCTGCGCGGTCTCTAATAAAAATGATTAACATGGCTTACAGGCTTGTCACGAAACACAAATAATATAAAATGACACCAACACAACAATCCTGTAATGTAATTACAGTATCACATTTTGCAGTAAATTATTGACTTATCAATGTTCAGTCCAAAAGCTCTTATTAGATGCCACTGTTGACATTTTTAAGTTTGGCCTTGCAATCCTTCCAGCTTCTCCCATTGTTATGCCTGGATTTATGACATGGTCAATCACTGTGGCTCTAAATTCATTCGATACAACAATATTTCTTCTACCAGCTTGACCACAACCTCAGCCACAGCCACGACCCGTCCATCAGTACCAACTGCCTTGGGCTGCTCCATGTTGTCAGACACTGCTGAATGTAGTGCTGTAAAACAGCCTTTCATGTTGGGATTACCAATCGTGCTGCAATGCGACTCACCTGGGCAATGTTGCTGGAAGTGACGAGACAGGATTGCAAACATCTTGACTTCATTTCACAATCTGCATGTCTAGCGATAAGCATTGGAACATTGTACTAATACGAGACAACTGTATTGTGAAAACTGAGTGTGATTTAGAGTTGTGCACTTTGTGGGTAGGTACTGCAATTAGTGTCTTAGGGTAAGAATTTTGCCAGTCAGTTTGGCAAATTGAGTTTTCCACATTGAGCCAAAGCAATCATAACATACTGTAATGCATTTGTAATGTGTGACTGCAGATATTAGAAATGCATCTGAAAAAATGAGAAAAACTGTAGGGTCTCAGGAACATCTCAGAGCCTGGATGTCATGCAAACCACACTTCTGCCCTGATTTTAGCTTAGTGGTCTAATTCATTCAACTGATGTGCAGCAGACCCAGGTTCAAACCTACAGGAAAACCATTTATTTGAGAGGTAACAAATATACCAGCTCAATAGACAAGCAGTGACTTTTCAAAATGTATTGAGCTGTGGTTACACTACAGTAACAGAAGCAAGCATTCATCAGACACTACACAACTTTTCTTATAATGGATTTTATTTCCACTACTGTAGATGAATGTCATTGCTTCAACTGCAGATTTTAGCCCCATGCTGATCTACTCATATTGAGCCTAAACATAATCCCATACAGAATTTGAATTAAGTACTACTGTGTCACAGGAGTTCAATACATCACACAATAATAAATCACAACAGCAAAACATTTGATATTTCTATAATTCAGGTTTAATCATTGCATATTACTGTCTGAAAATACAGAAAATTAAAGCAAAAAAACAAAAACAATCCTAACAGAATTAATAAGGAAACTCAATCCATCATTGTTTACATTAATGAAAGGAAATAAGTACACTGCAGTGATCATTCTGCATTCTCCCTATCAGCTGCATTTGCCCACAGAAACTTGCACATTGGAACTCTTGTGAAAATGAATGAAAGCAACTGTAAAAACTAGTAAAATGCACATTTAAGTGGAGGAGTTTGCCACTGGCTTCTTTTTAAAAAGATGCAGATACAGGAGACAGAATTATTACTTCAAAAACATTTTACCCTGCCATCTTTTGGCATTATTACTCTCAATGTTATATTAATGTTTTAATAATCAAAAGTACATGAACACACCTTGAACATTTGCAATATAAATGTATTAAAATGTAAAAAAATAAAATCATATTTAGACAGCAAGCATTTAACCTGAACCTGCTAAAAGATCATACTCTTATGTACAGGGGTTAAGCTGTACTGAGGATAATATTGGGCACAGCTGAAATTGCACAGGTAAGACATTGGTCAAGGAAGGTTGCAAGTGTGTCGACGTGTGTGTGTATGTGTGTGTTTGTGTGTGTGATTGGGTGAGAGTGTGTTTGTGTGGGTGTATTTGTGAATGTGTGCGCATGCATGCATACGTTTGTGGGAGTGACTGTGGATGTGAACATGTGTGTGTGTGTATGTGTGTGAGTGCATGAGTACGAGTGTGTGTGTGTGCCCGGGTTGCGTGTGTGTATGGGTAAGAGAATGTGTGTGTGTGTGCGTGTGCACGCATGTATGTGTGTGTGCATGTGTGAGAGTATGATTGAGTGCATGAGTATGTGTGTGTGTGCACACGGGTGCGTGTGTGTATGGGTAACAGAATGTGTGTGTGTGTGTGTGCACGCATGTATGTGTGTGTGCATGTGTGAGAGTATGATTGAGTGCATGAGTATGTGTGTGTGCACATGGGTGCGTGTGTGTATGGGTAAGAGAAAGTGTGTGTGCGTGTGTTTGTGTGAATGTGTGTGTGACTGTGTATTTGAGCGTGTGTGCCTGCAAGAGAACGAGTGTATGTATGTGTATGTGTGTGTGCGTGAGAGTGCCTTTGTGAATGTGTGTGTGTTTATACATGTGTGTGCGTGCGTATGGGAATGAGAATGTGTGTGTGTTGACACGTTTGTGTTTGTGTGTGAGTGCATGAGTGTGTGCGCGCATGCGTTTGCGAATGTGTGTGTCTATATACTGTATGTGAGTGTGTGAGTGAGAGAAAGAGTGTGTGTGTGTGTGTGCATACGGATATGAGCGCGTGTATGTTTGCATGCGCGTGTCTGTGTGTGTGTGTGTGTGTGTGTGAGAGATTGTGTGTGTTAGTGACTGGGTGTGAGAGAGTGTGCGTGCGTAGGTGTGAGTGCGTGAGCATGAGTAAACATGAGTGTATTTATTTGTGAGTGTGTGTGCATGACTGAGAGAGAAAGGGTGTGTGCGTGTGTGACTGGGTGTGCGAGAGTGTGTATAGGTGTGTGAGTGTGGGTCTAGGTGCATATGAGTGTGTGTATATATATGTGTGAGTGTGGGATTGAGTGTGTGTGTATGTGTATATAAGTGTATGTGTGTGTGTGTATATATGTGTGTGTGTATGTGAGTGTGTGTGTGTGTGTGTGTGTGTGTGTAGGTGTGGGTGTGTGAGGGTCTAGGTGTATGAGTGTTTGTGTTTATATATGTGTGTGAGTGTGTGATTGAGTGTGTGTGTGTATGTGTATATGAGTGTGTGTATATATGTGTGTGTGTGTGTGTGCATGCGATCGAGTGTGTATGCGCACGTGTGTATGTGTATGCGTGTGTGTGTGTGCATGTTTGTGTGTGCGCGCATGTGTGTGTGTCTACTCCAGTTAGCAGAGGGACACTGAGGAGTGTGTGTGTTGACACGTGTCTGTGTCTCTGCACGCATGTGTGTGTGTGCGCATGAGTTTGTGTGTGTATGCATGCGTTTGTGTGAATGTGTGTGGATGTGAGAGTGTGTTTATGTGAGTGACTGAGTATGAGAGAGAGAGAGAGTGTGTGTGTGTGCATACGGTTTTGAGCGTGTGTACGTATGCAGGCATGTGTGTGTGCGCGTGAGAGTGAACTGGTGAATGTGTGTTTTTGTGTGCGAGAGATTGTGTGTGTTCCTGTGTGTAGGTGTGTGTGCATGTGTGTGATTAGGTGTGTGAGTGATTGGGTGTGAGAGTGTGTATGTGTGTGTAAGTGTGAGTGTGTGTGCATGAGTGTGTGCGTGCGTAGGTGTGTGAGTGCGTGTGCATGAGTGTACATCAGTGTGTGTATTTGAGAGTGTGTGTGCATGAGTGTGAGTGTGAGAGAGAAAGGGTGTGTGTGAGAGTATGTGTGTGTGTGGATGTGTGTGTGTAGGTGTGGGTGTGTGTGTGTCTATGTGTATCTGAGTGTGTGTGTGTGTGAGTGTGTGATTGAGTGTGTGTGTGTATGTGTATGTGAGTGTGTGTGGTGTGTTGTGTGAGAGTGGGTATATGAATGTGGTGTGTGTGTGTGTGTGTACATGAGTGTGCATGTGTGTGTGTGCGCACGTGCATGCATGCAAGTGTGTATGCGCACGTGTGTGTGTGTGTGTGTGTGTGCATGTTTGGGTGTGCACGTTCATGTTTGTGTGCGCACACATGCGTGCGTGCATGCGTGTGTGTGTGTGCATGTTTGTGTGTGCGCGCATGTGTGTGTGTAAATGTGTGTGTGTGTGTCTCTACTCCAGTTAACAGAGGTATACTGAGGAGTTCCGCACACTAAATCCAGCACAGAGGGGTGTGTGTTGAGTGAAGTGTGTGTGGAATCTGTGCAGGAGGGTCAGTGTGTCAGAGTCAGAGACGCTGTAGAAGGACAGAGTGCCGGCTGGACGGTCCACACACACTCCTACCCTGCACACACACGCTCCTCTACTATCATCATCATCATCATCATCACACACTCCTGCTCTGCGGTAGGGGGAGGTGGGGTCAGGTATGTGTGTTTGGTTCTTATTGTGAAAGACAGAGTAACTGAATTCATCAAAGTGTCTGAATTCATCAAAGTCACTGAATTCATCAAAGTGTCTGAATTCATCAAAGTATCTGAATATGCGCTCCAGACTCCAGGAGTTTTTATTTTCTCCAAACCCACAGTCAGAACCCCGTCCTTTCCTGCTGATTCCTTTATATGTCACTGCTATAGAAACCCATCCCCCCCAATACAAAGACTCACTGCACTCAGCCTCCCAGTAACAGCGCTCACACACACACTCTCTGCACACAACCTGGGGCACATGCTCAAATCTCTCTGGATGATCAGGATATGGCTGCTCCCCTCTCCACCGTGTGTGTGTCACCTTCCTGTTCCCCTCAGACAGAGACAGGTATCTGTGTGCTGTGTTTGGATCCAGTGTGAGCTGACAGCCGTCTGCACACCAGGGACATTAAAGAGATTAATTATCATTATTAATATTCACCTCTTTATGTGTGTGTGAGAGAAAGAGCTGTGATAGTACCTGTGTGTGTGTTTGTGTACATGTGTGTTTCTGTTTATGTGTTTATGTGAGTAAGACAGAAGTCCCTCACACACACACACACACACACACACACACAGCAGAGTGTGTATCTATGGAAAGTGTTCTGTGTCGATACACACTCACATTTCCTGGGTCCTGGTTTGGTCATGTTCTCTCCTCCATGGTCTACACTGTAAGAACCGCAGAACAGAATTCTGAATTTTAACAATCCTTTATTTTCACTCTCAACACACCAATGACATCACGTAAGTGAAAACAAAGAAAAAAACACAAATCTGTCACAAAGGAAACGTATTCCATTCCTTCACCCTATTCCATGTACAAAAATAGCTCCCCTCCCTCCACTGAACATAAAACACCCTTATAACACACACACTCTGAAACACACTCAGGTTCTCCATTGCTTTGTAATACTGAAACTCCACCATCACTGTGTCCCTGATCAAACCCCAAACTACAACAGCCACATCTTGCCAGTCCCCTCCACCAATCATATTTTTCCCACTTACAGAAACTGCCATTTTAGCCCTGAAATGAAATAAATTAGCTGGCACTTATCTGTCATGGATTGTATGGGAAACCAAGGATAAAATAAATAAACGTCCCAAAAAAGAAAAGAGAGGCTGAAGTCTGGCACACCCAGAAAAACTATGATAAACAATTTCTCTCTCCATACAGAATGGACAATGGTGGGATCCTGCCGGGTTCACCACAGAAATAAAACTATTTACTGCAGTGATCCCGTGCAGCACCCTCCACTGTAGATCCCCAACCCTCTTGGGTAACGCTGGTTTGTACAGTGCCCTCCATGCCCCCCAAACCCTTGTGTGTGTGTGTGTGTGTGAGGTGCAGTGTGGAAACTCTCTGTACTTACAGCAGTGTGAGTGTGTCCAGTTTAGCAGCAGACAGCGCTCTCACTCCTGAGTCTCCTGGGTGATTGTATCTCAGGTCCAGCTCTGTCAAGTGTGAGGGGTTTGAACACAGAGCTGAAGCCAGAGAATCACAGCCTCTCTGTGTGACTCTACAGCCTGACAGCCTGCAGAGAGAAGGACACACACACACCTTACACACATTAATATAAACTAACAGGGCTGTGTGTGTCAAACACATAGCAGTGTGTTACACACCTTACACACATTAATATAAACTAACAGAGCTGTGTGTGTCAAACACACAGCAGTGTGTTACACACCTAACACACATTAATACAAACTAACAGGGCTGTGTGTCAAACACCTAGCAGTGTGTTACACACCTTACACACATTACTATAAACTAACAGGACTGAGTGTGTTGTAACATGCATTCCATACCCAGTATGCATGCCACAGAAAATGAAGCTAATTGTGGATAATTGTATAATGGTAACAATAAACTACGTTGATTTCTTATAGTAAGGTAAAATATGCCACATTAGTAAATGGGTATGACTACAAAGGTTTTTGTTACCTGTGCCTTTAATAAAGTTAGGAAGGGCGTGGCTGGGCAGACTGTGCCCCGCCCAGGCTTCCATTTTAAAAAAAAGGTCTAGGAGGTAGTAAGAAAGGACAATGGAAGATGTGTTGTGTTTGTTTGAGGGCATTTGCACCAGGCCTCAAATATCAGCTTTCTCAAAGGAACCTGAAAAGGAGATAATTTGGAGCCAATACGGATTTGGGTTTTTTTTTTATTCATTGGAACTTTGGAATTTTTGGGAATCTTATTTGTTCATATTTTTTGTTTTTCCCCTTGGATTACTCAATGGATGCAAGTTTGTGATTGTGGGAAACTTCCAAACAGGCCTACGTCAAGGAAGTGGACTGGTAGGAAAATGGACATAGTTTCCTTATTTTTACAAAATATGATTTTTGTTTATGTGGACATTTAAAAGGAAAATCTGGCTCTTACAAGATCATTTCCAAAAGACTGGATGCTGTATGTATATGCATGTATAATGTGTTTGATGTGTGTGAAGACCATACACTTGATTCTTTGTTTGCAAGTTCATATTGGTATTGTGTGATGTTGGTTTTCAGTTGTTTGATTACTTAGTGGATGTGTGTGAAGACAATACACGCATTGATTCTTTGTTTGCAAGTTCATATTGGTATTGTGTGACGTTGGTTTTCAATTGCTTGGTTACTTAGGGTATTCTTATAAAAATCTTACTAATAAGAAGGTGAAGATTTATGTTAAGTCAGTCCGAATGTAAATAAAATACATATATATTTCTCTGTCGGTTTGTCCAATTAGGGCAAAGTTTGTTACATTGTCAAACACAGAGCAGTGTGTTACACACCTTACACACATTAATATAAACAAACAGGGCTGTGTGTGTCAAACGCATATCAGTATGTTACACACCTTACAGTACATTAATATAAGCTAACAGGGCTGTTTGTCAAACACCTAGCAGTGAGTTCATGGGTGCTGGTGAGAGAAAAGTTTTTGACTGAACTTTTTTTTTTCTGGTGTCCAGGTTGCGCGGCGAAGCTTGTTTGCATCCCACATGTGCAAGTGTAGGCCTAAACTAGCATTTGGCTATTATTGAGTTTCTAATTAGCAGTCTTAAAAATATGAATTATTTAAAATCATCATTTGGCACAAATAGTCTATTTAGTATTACTGCGTGGGCCACCTTATTAGAATAGAATAATTATAAAGTCAGCATACAATCCCAATCAGTTCCTTTAATCGCTTAATCAGAGTACTGCAAAAAAAAAAAAAAAAATACTTTTGCTACATACGTTTCTTTTCTAAAAGGGGCTGAGAGGTGTAGACATTAAAATAACTGTAATGGTTAAATGAATGTTGGATTGCATTCACCTTTTATCATCTTAACAGTTCAAACACAAAACTGTTGGCAACTGAATGACAGAACATAATTCTCTCAGGTTCAGCCTTGAAAACATGAAAAAAAACTGCCAATTGGGATGAAATAACTCCATCTGTTCACAATCCAGTTTCTCAATTAAAAAAATAAAATAAAATAATTAATGGTGCAGTTTTGTGCATTCTGGGCCAGTGGCTGCTGGTGATAAACATTTGGGGGGGGGGGGTGGTTCAAATCAATTTGAAAAACTTATATTTTATTAAAGGTTCTATATTTAAGAACATTTAACTTACAAGCAAACAAATAAAAATAAACACACAGAACTTTTTAGATAAAAAATGTAAAAGATGATATTAAATTAAATATATATATATATATGTGTAACACCATCTTTAAGTGTGTGAAATCAAAGTAACTCCACACCTTGCTTTTACTCCTTTCTTTTCCAGCCATCTATAAAAAATAAATTTTAAAAAATCAGTTTTCCAGTTTCAAACACATTTTTATGATTTTTATTATTGTTATTAATTTGTTATTATTTCTTAGTATCTATTCTCAGTAAATGAATTATATTTTCTTATTTTATTCATGGTCTCAAAGAGTAAGACATTATCTAGCGGAGCTAATGAGTGAATCAAGTGTAACGTTAGATGAAATTAAATTGACTGGATGAAATATGTGAAAGACTACAATGCGCTTTCGTGCAGGTTACCCGCGCTAGCTGTTGGTTGATTAACTTCTCCAACAGCAATCCTTCTCTCATGTTATCACGACAAAGCTAGATAACATGGCTTAAAATGATCCACGTTAGAAGTATTTTTATCGGCGTTTTTACTGTCTGGTTAGCTTGCTACGATGACGCTTGACTAGATGACACACTCGCTTGCAATAACGCGTGGCTATTGACACAGCATCATATAGTAGCTTATATCATTATCTCAGATTAAAAAAAACAAATGTGTGATGCATTCAATCACCATTTTATTTTGGCTGGTTATTTATTTGAGAATACAGCGATGTCCTCTGGAAATGTAGATCCTACGCTGCTTATGTGCTCACTGCCACTTCATAAATGCTTGCTAGCCAGCCAGCTTGCCAAAGTGAACCAAATATGTTAGCTAGCTCGCTCGCTTGATAATGAGGATTGATAAACATAGTGGTCGTATAAACGCATTTAATTAAAAACTTTAACTAAATATACATACCTTTATTGCGGCAATCGAATCTGTGCAGACAAGTCTTGCAGTGGAGAATATCGGATGAGGCACGAGTGACAAACGTCTTATTACAGAAGTAGCGCGTCAGCTGCTGCAGTTCACACTTGTATTAGAGCTCCCTCTGCTGGATAATTCTAGTAAATAGCAATTACAACGTTCGAACAGACAAGTACAGATAAATAATCAATGTTTTTTTTTTTTGTTTATTATACTTATTTAAAAATCGGGACACATCCGCTGCATAACTGCCGATCCCGATGTCCTCAAAAAAGTCGATATATCGGCCAAACCGATATATCGGTCGGGCTCTATACGAATATCAAATAATCCAGGAATTTAATATAGCCTACCCAATATAAAAAGTTTAATGCTTATCCTTTCAAATTCAAAACAAAATTCAACAGTGATTCAACCTTGATCCATGACCTTTATTCACCTATAAATAAACTTCGAAATGCCGGCTGGGATAGTAATATGCGAGGTTTGCTTGCGAAAATGCAGTAAGAGCCCCATTAGACTAAATGTTAGTTCGCTGGTTAGCGTCGTTATCGTACCGCCTGGTACTCTTGTAATAACGTGCAGCAAATTCAGAAAACCTGACAGCGATCTACCCAGAGTAATTATTCACGAAGATGACGTTTCATACAGGATATTAAGCATCATGTTACATTCAGTCATCATTTATCTTTAGCTACTAAGCTAAACGTCAAAACAATCCTAAGCAAGGCCGTTTCGAACGGGTTTCATATTATAGACAGATAGACGCTCTCGTTATCTTGATTTATATGTGTACAACTAAATGATAGTACAGATTAAATCACTACCTTCTACAAGAGTCAGATGGGGGCTTTATTAAGATATTATCGTTAATGATTGAGTCAATCACTGATACTAGCGTACCTGCTTGCAATGCATAGACGAGTGTATGCACTCCTCGACTGGCAATTTTACTGCGACTTTTAAAAAAATAAAATAAAGGCAGCGTGCAATTCAAAACAGTCTTTATAAAAAATGACTGACCCGGCCTCAGATTCGAGGACGCTGATTGGCTAAACTTATCTGGCTATGTCGATGGGCTATGTCATATCTTGTGAAACAATAATTTTGATTAGACAAAGTGAACGATGGCCAACCTGTTACTATGCAGATGTGCATTCATAATATTAACGGACACAATAATGGGAAAGGGACGTACGGGGAAATGCCAGTGCCCCGGTTGCATAAACTACCTTAAGTTTCAAACTTAAGTTTGTCCCGTATGCAAAATATTTCCCTACGCTAAGGGGTTCATTTAGGAGCGTTGCATAAAGCCACCTAAGTTGTCTCCTTGCCTAAGTGACTAAGGCTGGCTTTACACGGTGCAACTTCACGCAACTAGCTGCAACATAATTTCCATGCAACTTGACAGTTACAAAAAGCAATTTAAAAATAGTCAAGTTTCATGCAACACCGTAGTTTATTTCACTAAAACTAGCTAGCTAGATTGGTAAATTTCCATCTGCGTCGTATTGTTTTCTTGTTTTTTGTTAGCTAACGTTAATCTTCTGAAATTTGCTGCCGTTCCTCTCTTGACACCCGTTTCATTTCACGCAGAGCGGAAAAGAAAACCTGATACAACACGTCTAGTTTTCAACTAGAAATCAACGTTGAAATCCCAGCTAGTGCTCGCTGGGTATCCTTTAACGTAACGTGCGGTTTTTCACAGCATTTAGCCAGCTTCTCCAAAATGGACAAAGATAATACAAAAATAAAAATAAAGCCAAACTGGACAGAACATGAAAATGTTGTTTTCCTGGAATACGGAATCTACTAGCTACGGCTAGCTAACTAACATTATAATGCATGCGAGAAAACTTGAGTTAACAGCAGTAATTGAACCATGTTAACAGAAACCCTTGGACCCACAGTAGCCTGAGCATCTACGAGTTGATAATTCACATTTCCATGTATTTTTCACACGAATTTACTACTTTTATGACATTTCTTGCCTAGTCAAGTAGTACAATTACCGCAAGCTGCAATGAACTACGTATCTGGGAAGCTGCTGTGTATTTCGTTGCACGTGAACAGCGTGTGCAGTCATTTTGCTTAAATTAACTTCTGGCCAATGGCTGCAGCTTGAGTCGAGTCAACTCTCTCACCAGTCAAATGCGCGCAGCTACACGCATAATGGATAGGAGGATCTATTAGCGGTAAAAATAAGGAAATAAATAAACGGGAAAAGTAATTAAAATAATTCATGTGGAATGAATCATTATCAAACACATTTGAGTTTACACCCCACTACAGTTCAGGAAACAGGACTAATTCATTTTCTTCATTCATGTGCGTAGAGTCTTATTCTTCCAAGAGGAAGAACAGGAACATGACGTTTCAGTTCTCTGAAGAGTCTGTTTTCACATTAGAAACATTGACATCAGTGTTGTATTTAGTCACACTGGAGCCCTTTGGATTGAAGGGGTGTGTGTTTGTACGCACCCCAGTCTCTGCAGATTACAGTGTGGGTCCTCCAGTCCAGCAGAGAGCGCTCTCACTCCTGAATCCTGCAGCTCGTTGTCTCTGAGCTCCAGATCTCTCAGCTCTGAGTCAGGAGAACGCAGGACTGAGGCCAGAACATCACAGCAGCCCTCTGTGAGATCACACCAACCCAGCCTGTGGAGAAACCACACACACACACAAATTCACAGCTGTGACACTGTGCACCGTGGCACTTGATATATATATATGTACCTACGCATTCCTGAGACCCAGATAGCCAGCGACTCCGGGCCGGATCTGCGCCGAGTCCGGCCCGGCAGTGCTGACTTCGGGCCAGAATCCGGCCCAGAGTCGCTTGCTGTCTGGGGATGTACACACAGAAACAGGGAGGGGGGTGTGTAAATTAAGTTCATTAAGTATTTTGAGTAATACACAAAAGTCTAAGGCAATCACTGGCCTCTATTAACTGACAAAAATAATGAAACCTCAAGGTTGGGAGTCTACTGCAAGGGATTCATTGCCAAACCCTTTCCATATGATGAACTTATCTGACTTGCAAACATATTCATTTAATCTGCAAACACAAGAAACAGCATTTTGTGGTGCACTTTACCTCACCTAACATGTTCTTCGGTCCATAAACATCTATACGTTTTAAAAACGTTCAATATTCATCGCTATGAATAGATAAATATAACTATTAATGTACACGTGAAACCCATTAGCTGAATACGTCTACTCTTATCATGATAATATTTTCTTCCTAATCTTGTAACCATAAAGTTATCAAACAATTTAGGGTTAACTAATTCAGTGTTTTTGACATTCATTTTAAAATTTTCACAACGGTAAAATGAAACCGCATTCTATACAAAATTGCGAATTCTTATTTAACGTGACGGTAACCTTGACGACACTGTTCAAAATGCGGCCGATAGGAGGGTCGGTTGGTTACTTCATGAATCCACCTAGCTAGTGGAGCCAGTGAAGAATTAAGCAGCTTACTGTCACAGACAACTTAAATATATACACCAGTATATAAAATAACATGAAGGTTTTATCTAAACAGCAATGATATCATTGGTCAGACCTGCGATATTGTACTTGCTAACAGTTGAAGCTGTACCGGAGCCGTGTACGAGCTGTGCTACACTTCAGTTCATCTGGCTGGCACGATCTCCCAGCGATGCAACTATGGCATCAACTGGAATTACAGTGCAGCGCCATCTAGTGGCTGTATGAGAACACCACAACTGATTATTGCCACTAACTTTTACTGCTAGTAGACACTAGATTTTTAAAAATGTGGTGTCTTTTGAAAATTCCACACATTGCACCTATTTTCTGCGTGTCCTTGCACTATAATCCATCCATTCATTTTATTCTCGCGTACGTTTGCAAATATAACAGGCTAATAATTGCATTGCATTTAATTATTATTGTATGGGGCCACATAGCTCAGGAGGTAAGAGTGGTTGCCTGGCAGTTGGAGGGTTGCTGGTTCGATCCCCGCCCTGTGCATGTCGAAGTGTCCCTGAGCAAGACACCTAATCCCTAACTGCTCTGGTGAATGAGAGGGATCAATTGTAAAGCGCTTTGGATAAAAGCGCTATATAAATGCAGTCCATTTACCATTACCATAACAATGAAAATAATAATGATAATAAAAGCCTGAAGTTTATAAGGGGTTTTAAAAGAAAAAATGGCTTAATACATGTTTGGTAGACCTTGTGGAGTAATATAAAAAATTTTGTGCAGTTTATAAGTGGGGACATTTGAAAATTATTAGAATACTTATCTAAGAAATACTCCTGTAAATGATGTTATCCTTTAGATGATAGGAGCTGGAGCCAGAACACTGATCTCTGAACCAGGTTATTTCACACAGCATGCCTGCTTACAGTGGTATAATATCCAGCCTATGACTTGGGACTGGAACCACAGAAGACTGACTAAACTAAATGATGTAACACTGCATCTAAACAGCAGCTCACATGTTGATCAGATGGACACTCTCCCACCAAGATGTACACACATACCCTGCCGGCCAATAGTTAATGCTTGGCTTTACCAGCAGAATAAAATACCATTTTATTCACAATCCTTTCAGAAACACCACAATCCTGCAGCACACACAGGTGTGTGATGAAGGAGTAAAACTCACCTTCATCAAAAGGTCATTGTGTGAAAAAGAGTGGGGTAAATGTATGGATTTCATTAGAGTTCATAGCAGGTAGTGAATAACGGAGATGGATGAAGACTGCAATATGTGACAGACCTGAAACATTTTACTATACAGGTGGTCAATCTTTTACCATGTCAATTAGACACTCAGCATCCAGTCATCACCTGTGACCTGATACTACAGACTCCACTGAAACCTTACATTCTGCTCAGGAACCACAAACCTGGCAACCTTCAAAAGGTTTTATCCTGCTTTTATTTGCTTGTTGTAATAGAGGAGTAAGGTATATATGGGCAAAGAAAGAATGCTGGTGGACAGAGGAGTAAACTGAGAGAGAGAGAGCATTTTAATATTTCACTGAATAGAACCATAATCACAAATTCTATTCAGTAAAGATCACACAGTACACAGAACTACTCACCCCAGTCTCTGTAGTTTACAGTTTGGACTCATCAGTCCAGCACAGAGCAGCTCCACTCCTGAATCTCCCAGGTTATTGTAGCTGAGGTCCAGATCTCTCAGGGGTGAGTTTGATGACTGGAGAGCTGAGGCCACAATATTACAGCACTTCTGTGTGAGTTTACAGTTGTTCAGTCTGCAAAGAAGAGTTCATATATTATAGTATTAATATATTAGGTATACATGAAGCATGTATCTAATATGGGAAATGTGCCAATGACAGTCTTCAGCGATGAAGAGTGAAATTGAGGATTTTAAGGTTGATGATGCTCTGAGGAAGATGTCTGTGCTACACTCTCCAACTGCAGTATTTTGGACCTGAAAATTAAACATCCAGCTGGACTCAACTCTTCTACAGATGTAATTCTGAACCAAATGTCCCCTTTTCTTATACTGTAAGTTCTCTGAATTGGGGCAAAGGGCTCATCTACCTTTCCTATGATCTTTTCTCTGGGCTTAACCCTCCCATCCCATACTAGACGTGCAGCTGCCATCTTTCAGAGTGGACAGCAAGTTAGTTTTCAGTGCTGTAGGATGTTTGGCCACCACCAAAAGTAAAGATGTAAAAGGCAACACACATTTTTCAGAGTGGACATTGACTTCGCTTATTTCCTTTTGGTTTTCTGTGACAAACTTCCCGCAGCACTGCAAACTAACACACAGCTAAAGGCAGATTCACTGTAACAGGAAGTAATGCACATGCGTATGTATTGTGGTGTGGGCCTCTGGAGCCCCGCCCCTCCCTGCCATCAGCTGCCACTCTGCTCCACTTCATCTGTCTCTCACCAGCCAGCCTGCAGCACCATGGACAGCACCAGAGGGACAGGGCTGAGTTTCAGCACCTCCACTCCGCACACAGACCTGGACCTGAGATACAGTCAGGCCACTGGCAGCATACCAGTGCTTTTTCCACACCACTTTCCCCTTTGCCTGAGTAGCTGCTGGCCCTATATAGGCCTCATGGTCTCACTCCAGGGATGTGCTGGCCTTCCCCTCACTGAGTGACTAACAGAGTCTCTGTTTCTCATTTTTTTTGTGCCCCTCCTCATGGCCTGAATTTTGGACCCACCTGCACTTCCCTAGCACTTTTGCTTTCCCCAACATTTGAGTAGCCTGATCTCGTCTTGTTTCACTTTTCCCGTCTTCATTCATTGTGATACCGCTGTAACAATAAAAGTCCTCTACAGGCATGTTGCCAGCACTATCTGCCTCATCTGTGCCTCGTTCCCATAGCATACAGTATGGATGTGATAAAAGTTTATTAAAGGATATGAAAGATATGGAATTGAAGGTATCTGTAAGTGGGTGGAAAATCACAACCTGTACCTGTACAACATGCCATATAAATGCTCTGCCCGTTTGCAAATGACACACACAATGCAAATCGTGCAAACGATGCAGACTACACAGAAGTATGAAACAGTCCTTAGAAGGACCATCACTGTAAACCCTTGCAGGAAGACATGCAACACATACAGGAATGAAAGATTCAATCATTAGGGCACACCAGTAGTACAAAGTCCCTTATTTACTGTCAGTAAAATTACCATGCAGCACCCCTGTCCCTGTAGGGTGGGGGGGGGGAGGGTCTCGTGGGGACGGCGGTAGGTACTAGAGTTTTGGTCAGGTCAGACTTTATTTTGTCAAATGTAAACTAGTGTGGATTGTGGGAGATGTTCTCTGGATAGCATTTAAGGGAAGCTCAAACAATTTACTTCATTATCCAATGTCCTTTCATAAAAAGCATTTTTGGTATGCATCACAATTTCTTTGTGTTATTTTTCTTTATCTTACAATCTCTTCAGGTGCATGTCCTTTCCTCTCTTATAGCATAGTGTCCAGTCCATCTTGCCATGTCTTGTAAATAAAATGATTGCCTCATAATACTGTTAAAGCTTTCTATTCATGGTTATTAGCAACTCTCATATTTTGTCATATGATTAAATACTCTTTCTCTTACAGCGCATCCAAAGTACGTGGCTTACTTACACAATGACTGCAGTGTGCATCTCTGCTTGAACAAATCACTGCATTGGTGCCATAAATAAACTTCTCTTTCATCATCTTGTGTTTGAAAGCCAACTCTAGGGAATGACATCCTGTCCAGACCTCCATAGAAGCATCCAATTGCACTAAGTCTGGCTCTGACAGGCAGTAGTGCGTCCAATGCGAAAGGAGGCTACTGCCCTCCTGGAAGAGCACATAGAACACTGCAGCACTACTATAGCCAAGGGCTACAGACAATTTCCCTGAGTCCACGGGTGTTCTGTATTTGTGTAGAGGCGGGTCTGGCTCCATTAAGACTAATGAGGCTCAGAATACTGACTTATACAGACGATTAGCTGATTATTGCCAATTCAAAACCCAGAGTTGTGCATGACACTCAGCGAGTTCAGAAACATCTGATGTCTCTTGGTTTCAGAGCAATCTCTCCCCATCCTGGAGTGTAACGTTCTTGGGAGTGGATTTATACTCTGTATCCATGTGAGCTTGCCAATCAGCGGACTGCATTTAATCTCCCAGAGTATGTCTCTCTCAGTTCAAGCCCGGCTCGAGAGTACAGTATCACACATGCCTCAGACTACAGGGGCTGATGGTGCCAGCCTCTCAGGTTTTGCCACTGGGGCTGTTAAGAATGAGGGGCTTTATGAGGTGGATTTCATCCCTTCACCTCAGCCCCGTGTGCGATCTCCATCGCTGTCTCACAGTAACACACAAGCGCTCTGCAACTCTGCGTCACTGGGAAAACACAGACTTTTACGCTCAGGGAACCCCTCTCAGGATTGTTTTCATACGGGAAAAAAGGACAGACACATCCCTCTCTGGGGTGGGGGTCTCAGGAGGGGTACATGGTGAATCAATTGTCTTTTAGCTATTAACTATATGGACAGCTCTCAGATATTTTCTTCCCTGTCTAAGGGGACATCATGTGCTCGTACGGTGCGATAATGACTGCGGTAGCATATGTCAATCACCAAGGTGGCATGCGCTCCCTCCAGCTCCATGGTCTAGCCCACAGACTGCTGATCTGGAGCAGCCGTCAATTTCTGTGGTTACGCGTGACCCATGTTGCTTTAGGCTTGCTGCTGTGGGTGTCTAGGCCAGGGCTGTCTGTGAAGCGTACTGTGACAATTGCTGTGAAATACGCTATATAAATAAAATCTGATTGATTGATTGATTGTTCCAGGAATTCTGAACACGAGCACTGATCTGCTGTCAAGGGGAAACCCACTGTACAGGGAATGGTGTCTCCATCCCCAGACTGTGGAAATGTTACTGCAGTGATTATCCCTCTCCTTTATGTACAGCCATGCACGCTCCCGCTACGCACAGACCTCCTGTCTCAGGTGAACGGGGAAATACACCACCCCTGCCCCGAGCGAGTAGCTCTATGAGCTTGGCCCGTGAGAGGCATAACCTCAACGCATTAGGGCTTCTCCCTCGCATGGCTGCAACCATCCAGAGCAGGAGAGCGCCCTCTACCAGGTCACTTCATGACTGTAAGTGTCAGGTGTTTAAAAGATGGTGTGCCTCTCGTCAGTCAGTGCCTTACCAGTGCTCTGTTTCTGACGTGCTGTGCTTTTCACAGAACCTTATGGATAAAGAGAAATCCTTTACTACCAGTAAGATCTACCTGGAAGCTCTCACTGCTTGTCATGTTGGGTTGAAAGACCATGCAGTGGGGCAGCACCCCCTCATTCACAGGTTCATGAAGGGGGCTCACTGTTCTCTGCCTGTTGCTAAAAAGCTCATTTCCCCTTGGGATTTATCACTGGAGCTGGAGGCTCTGTCTCTAAGGCCATTTGAGCCTATACATGAGAGAGATTTAAAATTGTTGTCTCTCCAGACAGCGTTGCTGCTTGCACTAACCTCAGCTAAGTGAGTCAGTGACCTCCATGTGCTCTCAGTGCATCTCTCGTGCACAATATTCTCCCCTAAGATGCACAGGCTTTTTCTTAAACTCAATCCAGCCTTTATGCCTAAAAGTTTCCCTCCCTTCACATGTGAGATGTTGGAGCTTGCCACTTTTCACCCACCACCTTTCTCCTCTGATGAGGAGCATAGGCTGCATATGCTGTGTTCTCCGCACATATATGACAAAGACTAAGGCTTTTAGAAAGAGCGACCAGGGCCTGGGCCCCTGCCTGCAAAGAAACAGTATCTCTAAGCAGTGGCTGTCCCATTGGCTTGTGGAAGCTATTGTTATGGCATATGATTCAAAGAGGATAACACCCCCTTTGGGCCTGAGGGCTCATGCTACGAGGGGTATGGCTGCATTGTGGGCCCTATTCCATGGGCTCTCCTTACAGGAAATTTATTCAGCTGCAGCCTGGGTTTCTCCAGATACTTTTGCAAGGTTCTACCACCTGAACGTGGACTATGGAACTGCCAGTCAGCTGTCAAGAAAGCTGACTTCATTACTGCCTTTGCCAAGACGAAGTCTCTTGACTTCCTGGCTCTCACGGAAACCTGGATCACTCCCGATAACACCGCCACCCCAGCTGCACTGTCTGCGGGATACTCCTTCTCGCACACCCCCAGGGCCTCTGGCCGAGGCGGGGGTACCGGTTTGCTCATTTCCTTGGCCTGGAAGTTCTGCGTCCTCCCCAGTCCTAACCCTACTTCCTCCTCTTTTGAATCTCATGCAATCACTGTAACTCATCCCTCAAAATTTCACATTATTGTTCTATACCGTCCTCCAGGTCCACTCGGCTCTTTCCTGGACGAGCTGGACACTCTCCTGAGCTCCCTCCCTGAGGATGGCACTCCTGCTATTCTTCTGGGAGACTTCAACCTCCCACCAGAGACCTCCCAACTGTCCAGGGTTGCCTCACTCCTCCAGTCTTTCGGCCTATCCCTGTCCTCTTCCCCCCCCACACACAAGGCTGGTAACCAACTAGACCTTGTATTCACCAGAAGCTGCTCCATTCCCCAACTTACAGTGACTCCCCTCCATGTCTCGGACCACTTCTTTCTTTCTTTCCCCCTCTCCTATCTACACCCCCTCAACTCATCCAACAGCTCACCCACAGTAACTTTCAGGAGAAATCTCTCTACTCTGTCACAATCCTCCCTCATCTCCACTGCTCTGTCTACACTTCCCCCTCCTGCGTCTTTCTCTAACCTGCCAGTTGATCTTGCCACCTCCACCTTCAACTCCTGCCTCTCCCAGTCCCTCGACTCACTTTGTCCCCTTGTCTCCAAACCAGCACGCTCCTCACCCCCCTGCCCATGGCTGACAGAGTCACTACGCTCCAGCAGAACATCACTGCGAGCTGCAGAGAGGAAGTGGAGGAAATCCCGATCCTCTGATGACCTGACCGCATATCATACCCTGCTGGCAGCTTTCACATCTGCCCTCACCTCAGCGAAAGCCTCATTTTTCCAATCCAAGATCAGTGCATGTGTCTCCTAATCCACGGAAACTATTCTCCACCTTCTCTTCCCTCCTCACTCACTCCTCCACCCCCCACCTCCTTCTTCCCTCTCCGCAGATGACTTTCTGGCCGCCTTTGAAGGAAAGGTGGCTACAATCCGGAACTCCTTCGCCCATCCAGTGAGCCCCCACCCCCCGGGACAAACCCACAGCCACACTGACCTCCTTCGAGATGCTGGAGGACTCCGATGTATTACAACTCATCACCTCTCACCGCGCAACCACCTGTCCACTTGACCCCATCCCATCTAAAGTTCTCCAATCCATTTCCAGCGAGTTCCTTCCCTATCTGTCCTCTATTGTTAATTCCTCTCTCTCCTCTGGTCACGTTCCCTCTGATTTCAAGATGGCTCGTGTTACCCCACTTCTAAAAAAAACCCACCTCAGACCCTCCGACGTAACAAATTATCGACCCGTATCGCTTCTACCCTTTCTGTCCAAAACCCTTGAACGAGCAGTTCTTAAACAACTAACCTCTTTTCTCCATCAGAACAACCTGCTAGACCCTCACCAGTCTGGCTTCCGATCCGGGCACTCAACAGAGACTGCGCTCCTAGGTGTGACGGAGGCACTTGCCACTGCAAGAGCCTCACGCCTCTCCTCTGTCCTGATCCTTCTTGACCTGTCTGCAGCTTTCGACACGGTCAACCATAAAATACTCCTCTCCACCTTGGCTGGGATGGGAATCGCCGGGACTGCCCTGTCTTGGTTCGCTTCCTATCTTGCAGATAGGACCTACCAGGTCACCTGGAAGGGGTCTGCCTCTGCGTCTCATCCACTTGTTACGGGAGTGCCGCAGGGATCTGTACTGGGTCCTCTGCTGTTCTCCTTATACACCAGATCTCTTGGTTCAGTAATTAATTCACATGGCTTCTCCTATCATTGTTATGCAGATGACACACAACTCTTCTTTTCTTTCCCCCCCTCGGTCACACAGGTCAATGATAAGATCTCTTCCTGCCTGGCTGACATCTCCACCTGGATGGCCAGCCACCATCTGAAGCTCAACCTCAACAAAACTGAGCTGCTCTTCTTCCCGTGCAAGACCTCCTTACTTCGTGAGCTCTCAATCACGGTTGATGGCACCACAGTGACTGCCTCTCACTCTGCCAAGAGCTTGGGGGTGGTCCTGGATGACCAACTGGACCTCAAGGAGCACATCAAGGCAACATCACGGTCCTGCAGATTCCTTCTGTACAACATCAGAAGGATTCGACCATACCTGACGACGCACTCCACACAGCTGCTCGTCCAGGCTACGGTGACCTCTCGCCTTGATTACTGCAACTCTCTCCTTGCAAGCCTGCCAGCTTGTGCCATACAGCCACTTCAGATGATCCAGAATGCCGCTGCCCGACTCATCTACAACCTTCCCAAATTCTCCCACGTCACTCCTCTGCTGCGATCACTCCACTGGCTACCTGTCGCCGCCAGGATCCGGTTCAAAACCCTGACCCTTGCCTACACTGCTGCCAACAGGACAGCCCCCATCTACTTGCAGGACATGATTCGCTTCTACGTGCCTGCTCGACCACTCCGCTCTGCGGAAGCAGGGCGCCTAGTAACCCCTCCCACCCGCCCAAAGGGATCACAGAGCTTCTCCACCCTAGCTCCCCAGTGGTGGAACGAACTTCCCATCCCTCTCCGAACCTCCCCCTCACTACCCATCTTCCGCCGTGGCCTGAAGACTCATCTCTTCAGACTATACCTAGATTAACCACCACCATTCTGTATACTTCACTCTTTAATTTAAAAAAAAAAAAAAAAAAAAAAAAAAAAACCCCCCCCCCCCCCCCCTTTTTCATGTCACTTGTATTTGTCTTTGTCCTAATACTGTAGCTTACTCTTCTGCCTAGTTGGCTTTGCAGAGGTTAGGTTAGAATAGTGTTCACTGTATGAACTGTGTTCTTAGCTAGAAATAGCTGTACAAAATAAGTATTATACCTTTCTGAACTTGTGTTCAGCAGTTGCCTACGACCATGATATGCACTTTTGTACGTCGCTTTGGATAAAAGCGTCTGCGAAATAAATGTAATGTAAATGTAAATGTAATGAACGTCACCAGGAGGCCGGTAGCCCACTCAGTTCTGGGGGTGAGCTCTGTGTGAGGCGCACACATCTCCCCTCATCTGCTATGGGTTTCATTACTTCACATTGTTCCCGGGACCTGGCTATAGCTTTGGTAAACAGTAAATGGTAAATGGACTGCATTTCTATAGCACTTTTATCCAAAGTTCTTTACAATTGATGAGCGCTCTCATTAACCAGAGCATTTAGGGGTTAGGTGTCTTGCTCAAGGACACTTCGACACACCCAGGGCGGGGCTCGAACTGGCAACCCTCCGACTGCCAGACAACCGCTCTTACCTCCTGAGCTATGTCGCCCCTTTGGGCAGTGGAATGTGTTTAGTACTTCCCTACACGGGATGTGCCAGACACCACCCTCCCCTCAGGGGAGGAGGCATCTTTTGCTGGCCTGACAGCCTCTCAGCTGTGAGCATAAGGAAATCTGGGAGTTGTCCATATCTCCCCATAGGTGGATCTCAAACACGAGATGATGAAAGAGAACTTTAGGTTACTGTTGTAACCCCGGTGGAGAGATCCACCAAGACTGCCCTGCTTGCTGCGCATGAGAAGTGAATATGTTCACTGAGGAGTAGTAGCGCTTGCAGTGTCCTATATGTTCTTCCGGGAGGGCAGTAGTCTCCTGTAGCATTGAATGCGCTACTGGCTGTCAAAGCCACACTTGGTGCAATTGGATGACCGGATGTCATTCCCCATACTTGGATCTCTCTACTCTGTGTTTCGGAGAACCGGGGTAGCGACAGTATCTTAAAGTTTTGGGGTAACACCCTTACTGAGGTACTCACTGGGCATACTGTTAGATTCACTAGCAGGATATGCAGCTCTTCTTGGATAGCTGCTAGGGTCAGTCAAATGTTATTTAATAGAATAATACAGAGGTCATGCCTTGTGATATTTATATAGTCTCGCTACCCAAATGGGGTAAATCTTAATTAGGTTAATCCCAGGGATAGTTGTTGGTTTTAGATTCCTGGATGAGCAGGACATTTACCTCCCAGCATTGAAGGTCTTAATGTCACACTTTGATGAATGCCTGGCAGCAGTAGTAGCTAGTCTCTCTCTCCAGGATAGAGGGTCAAGCTGCCCATCATTTCATATGAGCACACCCCAGTCAATAATCTTATGAGCAAAATTGTATTCACACAAACATTCAGGTTAGAGGTTTTGAAAATGAACGGAGTCAGGAAATTAGTCTTCCCTGTGACAAAATTCAAACCCTTACATTTCCATAATCAGCAATTCTATTTAGTTAATGTCACACAGTACACAGAACTACTCACCCCAGTCTCTGCAGTTTACATTTTGGACTCATCAGTCCAGCACAGAGCAGCTCCACTCCTGAATCTCCCAGGTCATTGTAGCTGAGGTCCAGATCTCTCAGGGGTGAGTCTGATGACTGGAGAGCTGAGGCCACAATATCACAGGACTTCTCTGTGAGGCCACAGCTGTTCAGTCTGCAAAGAAGAGTTCGTATATTATAGTATAATAATACTAGGTATACATAAAACATATGGTAAATGATACAAATGATAGTGTTCAGTAATGAAGAGTGAAATTGAGGATTTTAAGGTTGATGATTCTCTGAGGAAGATGTCTGTGCTACACTCTCTAGCTGCCGCACTTCGGACCAGAGAATTACACACAGGGGCGACATAGCTCAGGAGGTAAGAACAATTGTCTGGCAGTTGGAGAGTTGCCGGTTTAAACCCCGCCCTGGGCGTGTCGAAATGTTCTTGAGCAAGACACCTAACCTAACTGCTCTGGCGAAAGAGAGGCATCAATTGTAAAGCGCTTTGGATAAAAGTGCTATATAAATTCAGTCCATTTACCATTTACACATCCTGCTGGACTGAACTGTGACAGTTCTAGATGTAATTCTGACCCAAATGGCCCCTTTTTTATATTGTAAGTTCCCACCCCATCCCAGAAGTTCAGCTGCCATCTTTCAAAGTGGACAGTGAGGGAACTTGCAAAGCTGATGACCAAAAGGAAAGATGCAAAGGATAAAGCACATCTTCCAGAGAGGACAGTGAGTTTGTTTCTTTAGTTTAGGTTTTCTGTGACAAACAACCCACAGCACTGCAAGCTAAAATACAGTTAATAGTAAATTAACTTTAGAATAGGAATGCACTGAAATGAAAATTCTTGGCCGAAACGGAAACTGAAAAAAAAGGAAACACTTGGCCGAATTCCGAATACCGGTATTTTTTCATTTATTTGCCCATTTGTACCATTAAATCAATTTTGCTTTTGATTTATGCTTTTCAATGACACAATTAAATTACAAAATGACAACGTGATGAGAGAACTTTTATTAGTCTATTGGACATTCAGTCCTTTCCAGCAGACATTATACTAAAAAAGCACAATAACTGGGGTAATGAACATAGAGGGCAGAGAGTGTTCCACAGAAAGCTACTAGTATAATATTCAGTAAAAATCTTTTTGGGAGGTAATTCAAGATTTTTATTGATTTCCTTTGTACAATACAAGAATACAATAACTAAAAAAACCACACACATCATTCAACCAACATGATTTCCAACCACAAATGTTCACCTGTAGCCTAACGGTGAAGCCACACTATACGCGGCGACGGCCGCCTGTCGCCGCGCGGCGTCCCCACAGTCGGCTGTTTGTGGGCGTGTCACCTATTTTTGACAGACAGTTGTGTTCGTTAAATGTTGACTGGGTTTAATATCGTGTTTCATATTCATTGTCCTGTCTGAATAAAAATCATTTTTGCAGTAACCTAGATCTGAAAGATGTTAGTCTGCCGCCTAACTAGGCTGTTTAATGTCTAGCTCGTGAGTAACAACCAACAACAAAAACATTGTCTGGCTAATTAGCCAGATAATTCCTTCAAAGTTATATCTGGTTAGCTAGCTAGGTGGCTGGTAGAAACGAACAACTAGCAACTAATACATTAAGAAGATTTGTTTTGTTTGTTATTGTTTGTTGTTACTCACTATAGCTAGACATTAGACAGCCTAGCTAGGCAGCTTATTAACATTTTTCAGATCTAAGTTACTGCAAAAATGATTTTTATTCAGACTGGACAGTGATAGTAGCTAACGGCGATAACTACATTTCAGAGCCACCGACAATTTCAGAGACTTTTCTCCACGCTGCGTTCGTCTTATCAATGTCTCTGTAGGAGATTTTATTACGTTTGGAAACCCGATACGGCAATTACGAGTTAGATCCTCCATTGTGGAACGATAGAATGTGGAACTAAAATGAGAAAAAAATAGGGACAATTTACTTGACGGATCATTAGATCAAATCAGATTGGTTACCGCGACGCGGCGAGGGGGTCAAAGTTGAATTTTTGCCATCTCCCCGGCGGCCTCGCCGCCTCTCGCCGCGCCGCCGGCAATCCCACCATGCCTTGCGGGGTCTGGTCGCCACCTCTCATTCAAAATGAATGGAGGCGGCGCCGCCGCGCGGCGGGGCCGCGTATAGTGTGGCTTCACCGTAACGGTGGAATCTGTATTTCATTTGATTTCAAAAGATAAGTCGGCCGATTATTTACTAATCAAGGAAAATGTAAAATTCCTAATAACTGTACAAATAGGCTACTAGCTGCATGCTGCGAGTATTAGCCGTTCTAAATGCACACAAAAAGGCGCTGTTTGAAATGAAAGTCGAAGCGCGAGGCGCGTGCACGGACAGGGGAATCAGTTCGCTTCGAGGATACTGAATTCGCTACAACACCGGCACTGTTTGAACGCGTCATCAATAGCCGCAGGAGAGCAACGAAACAGTGTCACATTTATTTCTATACTTTTGTTACAATCTTTTTTTTTTTTTTTAAACACACACATTCGGTCAAAATCTTCGGCATTTTCACTCTTTCGGCCGAATACCGAATGTGTTATTTTGTGCTATTTTCGGCCGAACATTTTCGGTGACCGAAATAACGGTGCATCCCTACTTTAGAAGCAGAAACACAAGGAAGTTATCTGTTCACATATAACTAGCTGTGTGTCCGTTCTTCTTATGTTACATATGACCAGGTAGAGAAACAAGGTGTTCCAAAGGTCTGTGGGAACTCCTGTTAATGATACCTTTGAGTTTATTTTATTGATATAGTGATACATTTGATGGCGCAGCCCAAGGAGACACCATTCAGCCTGTTCTGGGCTCCAGGAAACTTCAGAATCCCTGTACAGGTCAGGCTTTGGCCTGAGATGAGCTATAAAATTAACTCATGAACAGGCACTGGGGGCAGAGGTCACTTTAACAGTTCCCTGAGAAGACCTCATTCTGGCACCCAATTATATCCTACAATTCCTCTACCTTCATATTTTCATTCTATCTACAAGCACTATGCTGGAGATTCTGGGTCAGCCTATACCAGAATAAAGCAGAGGCCTTGTAACATGGTGCATTTACTGCCTGCCCTAGCCTCCCAACATAGAAACACAAACATTTAATTCATAACCAAACGTATCCCTCCCAAACCAAACTTAACATAATTTTAATCATGACATTGAAAAGAAGTGTTATCCTATCAAGTGGCTTAAAAGTAAAATATAAAAAGGGGTATAGATAATTCTCTCCTCTCTTCTAATCATTAATTCATTATGCGTAGACCAGGAAGAGAAGGGGAACCCCCCTCTTTCAAACACATGGCAGGGATTCAAACATTTGTTCTTATAATTAAAACTTACAATTAAAAGCAAGGCATGTTTTTTCTTCACAAATAGTTTGGCAATTACAGCAATAACTTGAATTAATTCACCAAACTGAGTTTGTGAAGAAAAGGTGTGAAGTGCATTTACTAGTCCAAGTCCAAGTTAAGGACAAATGTTCATTGAATACAGGCTATAAAGTGTTGACTTGTTAAGCAAACATGAGCCTTTGGTCGTGTCTCAGCTTTGTCTAGCTTCTCAGCTGTGCGTCTTTGGCTTTGATCAGGTTTAATGTGAGAGAGACAAGCTGTGGTTTTGTCTTTCATTCATTTCTTTCATGATTATCTTTTACTTCATTTCCAGGACTGTCTAATTTTTGTTCATGTAATTGAGCCTGTTATTAAATTAGATTAGAATTAGAATTAGAATTTCGCATTCAAGGCACAACTGTCAAACACTAGCAGCAATGCAAGGCGCTGGTGAATTTGGGTATTTCAGTAATTTTTTGACTCCAGGCACTAGCACAACTGTGGCACAGTTGTAAAAGAGGCTGGTTCAATCAGAATAAATTGACTGTGGGTGTGGTTGGGTTTGGTTTCATTATTGCCAATCAGATCACCCCATTTCTGTCCCTTTGGGAAACACAGCCAAATGCTAATTTCACCATGGCTGAACAGCAAGCGTGTTGTGATCATCTCAACTGAAGGGAGGAGAGTGTTCTCTAGCATAACTAGAAGTCTGTACAACACTAAATTCCTAGACCTTGCAGCAGGTCCCCTCCGTCTCCAGGCACCAGACCTCCCAAGGACAAGAATAAGTTAGAAATAATGCATGTACGTGTGTTTGTGTGCGTCTGTGTGTTTTCTTTCTCTCTGTCTTATACATTTGTAGAAGTCCAAACTGGTGAGCTTGGCTTTCCTCCTTATCCTCCCCCTGCCATCCTGCCAGGGAGAAACCGGCTATGACACCATGCTGCCCAGGACTCTGAAAGCAACTGATAGATAAAGACCAAACTATTATTTCTGATTTAATTATTTCCCATTTAAAGCTTGTTTATGTAACGCTTAAGTCTAAGAGGTCACCGTGTGCTTATTCAGTATTTATGCTATATGACTACTCACAGCCAATCATTTATTTTGTTTTTTTATTTTACTATATGCTTATGTATTAACCAAGTACCAACTGCCCCTGCTTTCTTCAGTTCGTGCTTATCCATTTTGTTGTGTGTAGGTACTGGACTCTTTCTGCAGAAATAAATCCTATTTCTTATATGGATATACCTTGTCATGCCTGGTTATTCTAAGAGGAGAAATTTCTCTGCCCAACACTATGAACTATTACAACCATTATGAGGACTTCTACAAACCAATGAAGATGAAACGGAATAGTTTTGATTACATTTTTTGTTAATATTTAAACAAAACCAGTGTATTTTCTGTTCATATGCCAGTTTTAAAATCAGTAATAAATGGTTCTGTTCCCATGAACAGTTCCACAGGGAGAATATTCCCAGACTGGCCAGGAACAGGAGGCAGCTGGCAGAGACAGCCTCCAGTCGGCCTCTCCATCCTGCTGCCGCTGCTATTGTTTCAGCTAGGCAGGCACTGCGCTTGTGCAACAGAGGACAGGAAAGAAGCATTTTGTCTGGATTTACTATAGCTTATTTGTTTCTTTACTGTCAATTTTTGTTTTATACCACTATTTAAAATAAACAAAAAAATAATTTACTTCAACTAAGTGTCATTCATTCCAGACATGCACTTGATAAGATGAATGTACATTCACTAGTGAAACGGCTCCACAGCCAACCAGTCCCTGCTCTCTTGTGCACTCTGTGCTCTGTAATCTCTGTAGCGATCGTCACATGCGACTCTGCTTCTCTCTGTATGAAATTCCTGTAATGTGTCCTCTATGAGGTCTATGTCACATACATGGCATATGGCTATGTAGTGTAGAACACAGCACACCACAAAGAATGCACGGACTTTCTGAGGGCTGTACAGTGATGTACCACCCAATCCATCCAAAATTCTAAAATGCATTTTAAACATTCTAAAAGTTCACTCAGTCATTGACCTAGCCTAGCCAAACACATGATTAAAAGCAAGTTTACAGTGCGTTCTGGGCTCACTGTAAACACTATCTGAGCGGTGTAAAGCCGGTCTCCCACCTGTCTCATTCAAGTAGCTTACACAATTAACTCCACTGCCTAAATAGCCAGCATTGGACTGAATAACTTTTCTTTAAAAAAGTTAATTGAAATAACACAGATACAAGAAATATTTTGTTTATGTGTTTATGGATTCACATGTGTGGCACAGTTATAATACCAAAATAGCACAAGTTAAAACCTGGTATGGGTTGGTTTAACTGCAAACGCATTATTCAACACCAAACTAACACAGTGATAAATGTTTCTATTGGCACATCCCCGATTGCACCAACAAAACCATGCTGACACAAGCAGATTAACTGCAGACCATAAAACTAACAACGCTGGTGAAAGTGAAAAATATGACAAGCAATTCCAGTTGTGTTTGTGCCTGTGCTGTCACCAAAATAGGGCACCTTTTCTTAATACTGTAACTTAACATAGCTTCTCTTCATTTTAATCTGCATGAATTGTATGTTCTGACAAAGGTTGATCCATCAGATCACTCTGATATCAATAAACTCCTTATTTATTTCACAATTTCTATCTTTGCAAATAATTAGTAAATGTATTAAATCAGTAAATAGCAATAGTAAATAAAATAAAATATATGGTAAGTGCTGAGGTTTTGCATTTGATGCTGCTTATGCTCTGGATATAAGGCATTAAATGAGGGCACAAGTTAAAACATCTTGATTCATAAATCTATTTTTAACCAAATTTTCTGTTGCCTGGCAATTTTATTGCATTTCATTCTGACTAGAATTAGAAAGTGGGAAAATATGTGGTCAATCATCTACATTATTACTACATTATTATTAATGACATAATACTCACATGGCCTTCCTGCAGTGCCTGACTACTGGTAGCAGTCTCTGATGACCTGCTGCTGATGTGTTGTATGTCTTCAAGTCAAACTCATCCAGGACCTCCTCTGACGCCAGTAACACAAAGGCCAGAGCTGAACATTGGTCTGGTTCCAGCTTTTTATCAGAAAGTTTTCCTGATCTCAGGGAATTCTGTATTTCCTGCACTAGAGAGTTGTCATTCAGTTCATTGAGACAGTGGAACAGATTGATGGTCCTCTCTGCTGAAGATTCCTCTCTGATCCTCTCCTTAATGTACTGGACTGTTTTCTTAATGTTCTCTGATCTGCTTCCTGTCTCTGTCAGTAGTCCTCCTAAGAGAGTCTGAATGGAGTCCAGAGAGAGGCCAAGAAGGAATCGGAGGAAAAGGTCCAGGTGTCCATTCTTACTCTCTAAGGCCTGATCCACTGCACTCCTGTGTAACTCAGACAGCTCCAGTCTGTCACTGTGAGGTTTTGATTCTTCTGCTCTGAGTACATTTCTGTTTTCATTTACACATGATTGAAATACAAAGAGGGCAGCCAGGTACTCCTGAATGCTCAGATGCACAAAGCAGTAGACCTTCTCCTGATACAACCCAAACTCCTCTTTAAAGATCTCTGTGCACACCCCAGAGTACACTGAAGCTTCACTGACATCAATGCCACTCTCTCTCAGGTCTGCTTCATAGAATATCAGATTGCCCTTTTCCAGCTGTAGAAAAGCCAGCTGCCCCAGTTTCAGGATGATTTCTGTATCTAATGCTGACATCTTCTTTGTGTCTGTCTCATCAGTGCCATGATATTTCTGATTCTTCACATTAGTCTGAATGAGCAGAAAGTGTGTGTACATTTCAGTCAGAGTTCTGGGCAGATCTCCACTCTCTGTTTTACCCAACATTGTCTCCAGAACAGTAGCAGAAATCCAGCAGAAGACTGGTATGTGACACATGATGTAGAGGCTCCTGGATGACTTAATGTGTGAGATAATTCTGCTGGCCTGGTTCTCATCTCTGATTTTCTTCCTGAAGTACTCCTCTTTCTGCGGGTCATTGAACCCTTGTACATCTGTCACCTGGTGGACGCACTCAGGAGGGATCTGATTGGCTGCTGCTGGTCGGGAGGTGATCCAGAGGAGTGCAGAGGGAAGCAGATTCCCCTTAATGAGGTTGGTCAGCAGCACATCCACTGATGATGACTCTGTTATATCGGAGCAGTACTTATTACTATGAAAATCTAGAGGAAGTCGACACTCATCCAGTCCATCAAAGATAAATACAACTTTGACTTCATCACCTTCAACACTTTTCATCTCTTTCAGCTGTGGAAAGTAGTGCTGCAGAAGCTGCATCAGACTGAATTCTCTTTCCTCCTGCAGATTCAGATCTCGGAAAGGAAGAGTGAAGATGAAATCAATGTCCTGATTGGCTTTTCCTTCTGCCCAGTCCAGAATGAACCTCTGCACAGAGACAGTTTTCCCAATGCCAGCGATGCCCTTTGTAAGCACAGTTCTGACAGGTTTCTCTTGTCTAGGTAAAGGCTTAAAGATGTCTTTACAGAGGATTGCAGTCTCCTGTGTGGTTTGTCTCTTGAATGCTGTCTCAATCTGTCTGACTTCATGTTCATTACTAACCTCCCCACTTCCCCCCTCTGTGATGTAGAGCTCTGTATAGATCTCATTGAGGAGGACTGGGTGGCTCTGCTTTGCTAAACCGTCAAATATGCATTCAAACTTCTTCTTCAGATGAGTTTTCAGTGCCTGCTGGGCTCTTTTTATGGACTCTGAAGAGAGAAAATATGAGAAATAATAATTTAAAAAATGTGATAAACATTTCTCACTCAATAACAGATTTTAAGAAAAAACAGCCAATAACAGAATTAATGCATTCTGTCTTCACAATATTTCACACATATCAGTGTTATATGCTTATAACAGTATGTTACACACCTAACATAGCATTACACACCTCTCTCACAGTGTGTAACACACCTCTCTCACAGTATTACATACCTTCCATCATTGAAATAGAACTTCTTGCTGACAGTAGCATCAGTGTCACTGTCACTCTCGCTATAATCGTTTTCGACTGAATCAACACTAATGGGTATTTTTTTTCATTATGATGAAAAGGAGCGCTTTTTTGATTCCGAGTTCCCAACCAACTGCCTCCGACAAGCAAACCCCGTTGCAGGGTCATGCTTTTGCTTTTGGAACGAGCTTCTTTACAGCATGAGACACCAAGAGGCCCTTATAATGTGATACTTTTATACTGATTGCTGAGTTTGATTCCGGGATACAAACTCAGGGCAGTATGTCTGATGGGACAGTGGTCTAGTTACTGGTTTTTGAGCACAAGATTCCGCCTTTAAACCCCCCTCGGGGACATTTAATCTTGTCCATTTCCTTGTCCATGTAATAACTGCTTGAGGCAATATGTTAATAAATTTAAATGTAAAATGAATAAATGTTATTTTTGGCCTTTTATTTACAGTATGTAATATTGTCAATGTAAAACAGTATTATGAAAGTGTAGATGCTGTAAATCAGAACATTGAAAACTGTTAGATTTGCTATCTAAACTCATTTCAAAATTCTAACTGATACACAGTAGCAATGAGAGAAAGCTCTTACTGTGCTCATCTCTATCCAGTGAATCAGCGAGATCCTTCAGCTTCATGTTCCTCAGGATGTGGAGTGTGATCTTCAGAGACCTCTCACTGCCACAGGTCTCCAGCAACTTCTCAACTATGCACACAGCCTCAGGATCCTCCTGCTCTCTCTCAATGCATTCTGGGTAATCATCAACTTCATTACTGTCAACCAATTCATTAATAAACTTCATAAACTTAGCCAGCCAAGTAGGATCTTCAGGCAGACTCTGATCTTCAAGACAGCATTCTGGGCAAACCTGACTCACATGGCTCTGAAACAGTTCCAACTTCTCATCCTTCTTCAGCTTCATCACAGTGCGCAGGAGAGACTGAAATGAACACATGAAGAGGTGTGCTGTATCAGTGTAAAATAAACACAGGAAGAAGTGTGCTGTATCAGTGTGAAATAAACACATGAAGAAGTGCGATGTATCACTGTGAAATATACACATAGAGGTGTGCTGTATCAGTGTAAAATAAACACAGGAAGAGGTGTGCTGTATCACAATAATAAATGAACACGACAAATAAAATGGGCCATAATTCATGAACCATAACATTGAATTTTTATGATGCTACATGTAAGGTTACACATGCATCCGTAAATTATCCTGGATAAAGACATGACTCCTTTATATTGGCCAACTCTGTCATTCCTGCAGTCTTCTAGGGGTATCCCCCCCCTGGAGGGGTGGCTGTTAGGGGACAATGGCTGTCCGATAAAGACACAGCTGAAGATAATATAATAGAGTGTGTGAACAGTCATTCAGTCGAAAACTCACAAAAGCATGTACTGTAGCCCAATAGAGAGGACGTTTGGAATGCTGAAAATACACTTCAGATGTTAGCATATGTAAGGTGGAACATTACAATACAGCCCTCAGAAGGCCTGAATATTCTTTGTGGCGTGTTGCGTGTTGCATAACGTTGCCAAAGTCATGGATATGTCAGACATAAACAAGGACACATTACAGGAACTTAGAAGGCATGATGGTGAACTGAATGTGCTGATGCATATTAATGAACCGAGATACCCCAGCAGCACGGGCGAGGAGGAATCAGCTGGCAGAAGAGCAGCTTCATCTATAGCCAGCCAAGCAGACAGAATGGTTTATTTGATTGAAAAAATCCACAACATTGTCCAGCGAATACTGCATTTATTTTGACATTTTAAATCAACTTTTTTGATTTATTTTCAAATATGGTCTGCGGGATTCACTGTGCATGATGGTTGTTTTTTTAGATCTCCGAATTTTAATGGACTCGTGCAGAAACAGGGGTAAATCTGTCTTTTCTAAGTCTTTTTAAATCCACCAATATTATCAATCAACCAAGGTGCAAGTGCAGGTGGCTATTAGAGGGAATGGGAGATGACATGCTGACTGGTTTATAACATGTTTATGCCCAAGACACAGCTATAAATTAAGGCAGTAAGTTCAGCCCATTGGAACCCTGTGCCTTACATTGCGCTCAAATAATCCCCTGTTAAACCAGTATAAGTGGGTTTGGACACAACCTAAATACGTGTGCCACGTGCTTTACTATACGCTAAGATCATTAAAATAGAGCATTTTTTATTACATTTTTTAAATGTTTAAGTAAAAAGCTGGTTTATTGTGTTCATATGATATTCCACTTTGGATGGTCGTGAATAATATAAAAAAGATGCAATATGTTATTAATGTTAAGGGCAACGTTAGGCACTTGTAAACATTACCCTTGCACCATATTAAATAGGCATTATGTATACTCAAATAAATGTACTGCACAAAGAAAACACATAACCCATTAAAAACTAGAAAAAAAGATCTCATACCTTTTTTGCGGAAGATAATTTATCTGAACTCATCACTTCAAAAGAGCTGTACTCCAGTGACTGCTGGACCCTGTGAACAAATCACGGAGACAGAGCATCCAGTTAAACTCATCCGCTTACTGCAGCTCTAACTCACAGCACATGGAGACAGAGCTTCCAGTAAAACTCATTCTCTAACTGCAGCTCTAACTCACAGAACATGGAGACAGAGCTTCCAGTTAAACTCATTCTCTTACTACAGCTCTATCCAGAAGAATCAGTTTACACATTGTGTACTGAACCATTTGCGCAGTTTCTCTCTTGTACACACATCACAGTTAGAAACGAATGAGCACAGAATGCACAAAGCAATTTCTGTCAGGAAACTCAAAAATTGCAGCTGACCAATCGGTCGGCTCCATTAACCTCATACTCACGCGTTTCCGCAATCATCCAATTGCATACACACAACACTCTTCTCTTATCCATCCAATCACAGGCACACATCACCAATGGAGCGCCTTTTTAAACCACCAATCAGACCTCTCAGTGCTGCTGCTTGCCTGCGCTGCTTTTGCCTGCTTCACTGCTACTGCTCAGAACTGCACTCACCCTCCACCACCCCATCATCACCTGTTGTTTGGATCTGCTTCTACATACTGGGGGGTTTACTGGTATTCTTCCTGTTTAGTAGGGGAGATGTATAGTACTCCCTGTTAGACAAAGTTAGCGTGTGCACTAATATCTAAAGCAGATCCATTCATTGTCAAACCAAAAATATGTATTTACATATCCATCGAAGTATTTTAATACCTGTGTTGTTCTTAACTGCATAAAATGTGGTTGTAGTTCGCTCCTTGTTGATAAATTCACATGAAATACGAAGCCACTCCTGTCTGAGCAGTGTTAACAGCTAGAATATAGGGACAGAGTGAGGAATGGAGGGAGGGGAAGTTTAACACTGATACTGCAGGAAATGGATCCAGGGTCATTTATTGCAGAAATTTAACAAGAAAAAACACCATCTAAACAGCTGTGAGCCAACATGGTATACCACACCTACACCTGAGGACACCAAAACACACCCACCTACACCTGAATGCGACATAATGCACCTGCCGACACCTGAATGTGACATAATACACCCACCGACATGGGAATGTGACGTAAAACACTCACTGACACCGGAATGTGACATAATACACCTGCCTACACCGGAATGTGACATAATACACCCACCTACACCTGAAGTTAAAAATAATGCATGTACGTGTGTTTGTGTGTGTGTGTCTGTGTGCATGTGTGTTCTTTCTCTCTGTCTTATACACTTATAGAAGTCCAAACTGGTGAGCTTGGCTTTCCTCCTTATCCTCCCCCTGCCATCCTTCCAGGGAGGAACCGGCTGTGATGCCATGATGCCCAGGACTCTCAAAGCAACCGATCGATAAAAGACCAAAATATTATATCTGATTTAAAGCTTGTTTATGTAACACTGAAGACTAAAAGGTCACCATGTGCTTATTCAGTATTCGTGCTATATTACTAGACACAGCCAATCATTTACTTTGTTCAGTCTTACTATATGCTTATGTATTAGCCATGCATCAATAAGAAATAGAACTGCACAAATCATAGGTAAAACACTTTGAGCTATAAAAAAGGAGGGAGTGCCCCAGTTTTCATCAGTTTGAGCATTTCCATCTTTTTGTGTGTAAGTGCCAAACACGTCCTGCAGAAATAAATCCTATTTCTTAGATGGATATACCTTGTTGTGCCTGGTTATTCTAAGGGGAGAATTTACTCTGCTCAGCAACACCCACCTACACTTGAGTGTGGCACAATATACCCATCTATACCGGATAATGACATAACACACCTGTCTACAACTGAAAATGATATAATGCACCCACCTACACCTGAATGTGGCATAAAACACCCACCTACACCTGAAAGTGATATCATATACTATCGATACCTGAATATGACAAAATACTTCCAGTTAAACTCGTTCTCTTACTGCAGCTCTAACTCACTGCACATCTGAAAGTGACATAATACCCCCACCTACACATGAACGATACCAGCCAGATGGAAGTAGAATTAAACAGTAGTGTCAGTATGAACCTGTGTAATTACCTTGAATCAGCTGTGAATTCTCCTTTGAAGTCAATTGGATAATTCATTGAACGATCACCCTTCATAGACAGACAGCTGGGTACAGGTGACCCTGCTCTTTCCTCCTGGACCCTGTGATCAAATCATGGAGACAGAGCTTCCAGTTGAACTCATTCTCTTACTGCAGCTCTAACTCACAGCACATGGAGACAGAGCTTCCAGTTAAACTCATCCTCGTACTGCAGCTCTAACTCACAGCACATGGAGACAGAGCTTCCAGTAAAACTCATTCTCTCACTGCAGCTCTAACTCACAGCACATGGAGACAGAGCTTCCAGTTAAACTCATCCTCGTACTGCAGCTCTAACTCACAGCACATAGAGACAGAGCTTCCAGTAAAACTCATTCTCATACTGCAGCTCTAACCAACAGCACATGGAGACAGAGCTTCCAGTAAAACTCATCCTCTTACTGCAGCTCTAACTCACAGCACATGGAGACAGAGCTTCCAGTTACACTCATCCTCTTACTGCAGCTCTATATCACAGCACATGGAGACAGAGCTTCAATTTAAACCCATCACCTCACTGCAGCTTTAACTCACAGCACAAGGAGACACAGCTTCCAGTTAAACTCATCCTCGTACTGCAGCTCTAACTCACTGCACGTCTGAAAGTGACATAATACCCCCACCTACACGTGAACGATACCAGCTAGATTGAAGTAGAATTAAACAGTAGTGTCAGTATGAACCTGTGTAATTACCTTGAATCAGCTGTGGATTCCCCTTTGAAGTTATTTGGATAATCCATTGAACGATCACTTTTCATAGACAGACAGCTGGGTACAGATGACCCTGCTCTTTCCTCCTGGACCCTGTGATCAAATCATGGAGACAGAGCTTCCAGTTAAACTCATCCTCATACTGCAGCTTTAACCTACAGCACATGGAGACAGAACTTCCAGTTAAACTCATTCTCTCACTGCAGCTCTAACTCACAGCACATGGAGACAGAACTTCCAGTTAAACTCATTCTCTCACTACAGCTTTAACTCACAGCACATGGAGACAGAGCTTCAATTTAAACCCATCACCTCACTGCAGCTCTAACTCACAGCACATGGAGACAGAGCTTCCAGTTAAACTCATCCTCGTACTGCAGCTCTAACTCACAGCACATGGAGACAGAGCTTCCAGTAAAACTCATTCTCATACTGCAGCTCTAACCAACAGCACATGGAGACAGAGCTTCCAGTAAAACTCATCCTCTTACTGCAGCTCTAACTCACAGCACATGGAGACAGAGCTTCCAGTTACACTCATCCTCTTACTGCAGCTCTAACTCACAGCACATGGAGACAGAGCTTCAATTTAAACCCATCACCTCACTGCAGCTTTAACTCACAGCAGAAGGAGACAGAGCTTCCAGTTAAACTCATCCTCGTACTGCAGCTCTAACTCACTGCACGTCTGAAAGTGACATAATACCCCCACCTACACGTGAACGATACCAGCTAGATTGAAGTAGAATTAAACAGTAGTGTCAGTATGAACCTGTGTAATTACCTTGAATCAGCTGTGGATTCCCCTTTGAAGTTATTTGGATAATCCATTGAACGATCACTTTTCATCGACAGACAGCTGGGTACAGATGATCCTGCTCTTTCCTCCTGGACCCTGTGATCAAATCATGGAGACAGAGCTTCCAGTTAAACCCATCCGCTTACTGCAGCTCTAACTCACAGCACATGGAGACAGAACTTCCAGTTAAACTCATTCTCATACTGCAGCTCTAACTCACAGCACATGGAGACAGAGCTTCCAGTTACACTCATCCTCTTACTGCAGCTCCAACTCACAGCACATGGAGACAGAGCTTCCAGTTAAACTCATCCTCGTACTGCAGCTCTAACTCACAGCACATGGAGACAGAGCTTCCAGTAAAACTCATTCTCATACTGCAGCTCTAACCAACAGCACATGGAGACAGAGCTTCCAGTAAAACTCATCCTCTTACTGCAGCTCTAACTCACAGCACATGGAGACAGAGCTTCCAGTTAATCTCATCCTCTTACTGCAGCTCTAACTCACCGAACATGGAGACAGAGCTTCCAGTTAAACTCTTACAGCAGTCCTATCTAGAACAATCTGTTTTACACATTGTGTACTGAACCATTTGCGCAGTTTCTCTCTTGTACACACATCAGAGTTAGAAACGAATGAGCGTTGCGCACAGAATGCGCAAAGCAAGTTCTGTCAGGAAACTCAAAAATTGCAGCTGACCAATCGGTCGGCTCCATTAACCTCATACTCACGCGTTTCCACAATCATCCAATTGCATACACACAACACTCTTCTCTTACCCATCCAATCACAGGCACACATCACCAATGGAGCGCCTTTTTAAACCACCAATCAGACCTCTCAGTGCTGCTGCTTGCCTGCGCTGCCTTTGCCTGCTTCACTGCTGCTGCTCAGAATTGCACTCACCCTCCACCACCCCATCATCACCTGTTGTTTGGATCTGCTTCTACATACTGGGGGGTTTACTGGTATTCTTCCAGCTTAGTAGGGGAGATGTATAGTAATCTCTGTTAGACAAAGTTAGTGCATGCACTAATATCTAAAGTAGATCCATTCCCCGCCAAACCAAAAATATGAATTTACATATCCGTGTAAGTATTTTAATATGTGTGTTGTCTTTAACTGCATAAAACGTGGCTGCAGTTCGCTCCTTGTTGATTAATTAACATGAAATATGAAGCCACTCCTGTCCGAGCTGTGAACACACCATAATACACTCACCTACACCTCAATGTGACATAATACACCTACCTACACCTCAATGTGACATAATACACCCACCTACATTGGAAAGTGACATAATACACTCACTGACACCTGAATGTGATTGAATGATCACTCTTCATAGACACACAGCTGGGTACAGGTGACCCTGCTCTTTCTACCTGAACCCTGTGAACAGAACATGGAGGCAGAGCTTCCAGTCTAACTCATTCTCTTACTGCAGCTCTAACTCACATCACGTTAAATATATGATTTGTGCATTCATACCTCTTTCTGTTAGTGCTGAGGGTATCTCCTTTGGTGTCTGGCTCTCCTGAGTGACTCATTTTAGAAACAGCGCCCCCTATCTCAGGAGACTGGAACACATCAGACCAGTTTACACCACATGTGGGTTCTATCCCAAACTAGCCAACCTGTAAACACACAAAATGAGAACACACTGAACACACATATAGACACACTAATATACAGAGACACGCATATACAACATGTCACAGTGTTGACAGGAAGCAATCAAGAATGTAAATAGGCCCTAAACATGTTCTATACAGCAACTGTATTACATAAATGTAAGTGGTAAACTCTATATTGATTGTACAACTTGATAAATATTTTTTGTTAACGATTCAATGGAATTCAATGGAATCAGTCAAAATTGCACATTTCTCAGATTATACATTTATTTCCAGAAAATAAGTGTCACAATTTTTGCTCCCTCCATCTCTTATTCAGAACTTTATTCACCCTCCCCTTGCAAGGATAATGGCACTGAGTCTTTATGAATAATGTCTTATAAGACTGGAGAACACACTGGGAGGGATATCAGACCCTTCCTCCATCCAGATCCTTAATATCTTTTGATATTTGCTAAAGAACTGTCCTGTTCAATTAAAACTGCAGGTTTCCAATGGAGTTCAAGTCTGGAGACTGTACCCATTGCAAAATGTGACTTATGTGGTTAATTAATTATTTATTTGTGAATAGTCATGTGTGCTTGAGGTCACTGTTTTGCTGGAAGATCCACTAGTGGCTTTCAGTCTGCTGGCAGAGGCAACCAGCTTTCTGGCTAAAATGTCCTGGTACCTGGGTAGAGTTCATGATGCTGTTGAAGGGCCCAAGGATCAGTGGAATCAGAACAGCCCTGTAACATTAAAGATCCACCGCTGTATTTACCAGTATATATGAGGCCTGTTTCTGTATACACATCCCTATATCAACACCAAACCCATATCCTTTGTATTATATACCGGCCACTTTATTATGTACATCCGCTCATTAATGCAAATAGCCTACTCCAACAAACAGCAAATCATGTGGCTGCAACTGAATATATAAAGTATGCAGACATAGTGAAGATGTGTATTTTTTTTTTTTGAGCAAATATGGTAATGGACAAGATGTGTGATCTAAGTGACTTTGACTGTGGCATGACTGTCAGTGCCAGACGTAGTGGTTCCACCATCACAGAAACAGCTGCCATCCTGGGATCTTCATGCAATACAGTCTCTAGAGTTTACAAAGAATGGTACAATGAACAATGTAGTATAATGGGTAAGGAACTAGTCTCATAGCCTAAAGATCACAGGTTTGATTCTAGGGTAGAAAACTGCCATTGTATCCTTGAGCAAGGTACTTAACCAGCATTGCTTCAGTATATATCTGACTGTATAAATGGATGCAATATAAAAGTTGTGTAAGTCACTATGGATAAGAGTGTCTGCTAAATGCCTGTAATGTAATGTAACTGTAGGGTGGAGGACTAAAATAGGACTGCCACCAGGGGGCGCTGCTCCATTCTGGTACAGTAACTGTTGTCGGGGACCCTTTTGGGCAATGTGAGATCAAGATCAAGCCATAACTGTTTTAATTCTGAAAGGTAGGAAGAAAGGTAGAAAAGGTAGAAAAATATTTCTCTCCCTCAAAACAGTTTTATACCTTGATTAATGTTACCCATCCATGTAATTTGTTCATGAAATATGGAAGATAATTGGTTTGATGTTCATTATATGTTACTATTTGCGGTCAATGATTGACATAAAGTATGCAGTGTTCATCTTTATTTATGGCAGTGGCGTGACTAGTAGCTATTTATTTCGCTATTGAAAATGAATGAAGTGCACAACTAATTTGGTTGTGGATTAAATGTTGATTGTATTTGCTACTACTTAGTGTTTTACTAGCTATATTCTTTTATTTCTTGCCATATGTTCATTGGACTTTAAAGTAATAATCTCGAAGATTTTCATTAAAATAAATGTCTTTTAAGTCACTATCTATCGCTGCATTAGGTAACACAATGGTGATTGAGCCTATTTTTATATTAATTTATACTATTATTATTATCATAATTCATGATTAAAAAACTTGGTGTCTGTGGCGACATTCCCGGGAAAAAATCACAAGTGGCGCACAGTTAGTGACGCGTTTTTCATCACCCATCAGTGGTTGGTCCACCAGAGAGGGTAGGCGGAACTAACGCAACAGGCTCGCTCTTCAACTCACTTGTGTGTGAGCGGCGTACTGTTTTTTCCGGTGTCTGCATTCATTACAAGAACAGAGAAAGGGGGGGGGGGGGGGGGGGGGTTGGGGGAGTTATGGAACCCTAAAAAGTTTTTGTGTAACATGAGAGATCATATTATTTGTTGATGTAGATTTCGTATTACATTTAATGACAATGTAACTTTACTAAATTGCATAGCTATTTGCACAGCTAACGCTAGCTACCGGACCATGTCAAGAAAGACAACATTAGTTTAGACAACGTTGCGCACAGTATCCATCTCTTATATCAGGTAACGTTGCGTTAGCTAGCTAATGTAATTAACACAATCCAATGTCGGCTAACAATTAGAAAAAAACGCTAGCTAACGCTACCGACCGGTACTGACCTCACAAACCGTCTCTCGAATGCAATGCTACCTTGTTGCAACGTTGCAGTGTAGCTAACTTAAGGCCAGTTCAGATCGATGATTTGCAACGAGACTGGGTGCAACTTGCAAAATTCCAAGACGTCTGATTGTAAACGTTCTAAAACTGCACTTGGCGATTTGACAAGGTCTTTTAAAACCTCAGGGCAGGCAACGGCTCTGCCACTAGCCAGTTCACACCGCTGCAATTTTCTCTGCAACATTCTAAAACCGTTTCGCCTCGTTGCGAATCATTGATCTGAACTGGCCTTAACGTTACCGTTATTTACATTGCCATCGAGTTCATCAATATATTATAATGATCGGAATAAAGCCGGGGTATGTGGAGCAGAGCCGGGTCTGATTTCTGAAGATGTCATGCAGGAGAAAACTAAATAAAAGAATACGGCAGTATGGATTAGCATTGTTATTATTTTATTACGCTTCCTCATATGTTCCTTCAGCCTTTATGCCCTTTTTGGTGAAATCTCCTTTGTTTTTGTTTTTTTAACACACTTGCAATTACCACTTCTCGCCTTTGGCACTGCCATAGAGAACGAAACTGAAATCTTCGAGATTGTCACTTTAACTACTTATTTTATGCAAACTGAACTAATGTGAAGCATGTGGCTACGCTAGCTATATGTAGCTGCAGTGTAGTGTAGTTGGCCATGTAACTAATTCAGCCATAACTATTTTAATTCTGAAAGGCTGGATGTGTGAGACTGACTGCATGCTGCTGTTTCAACTGCTTCAACTGCTTCATCTGCCACCAAAGAAACAACACTGCTGTGTTTCAACCGCAACCACAAACTCTCTCTATACTCCTTTTCTTCCACCAAGACCCACACGTAAACAACACAACGCAGACTTTACGGTCAGGGTTATTCGTGGAAGGGACGAGAAGCATAAGGACACAGTAAAATAGGGTTACACAATGATGTCATCTCATTTAACAGTAGATGAGACAATGTCATTTTGAAAATGCTAGATTTTTGGGTTTGACTGATTACTCCCAGTAAAACATTTACTTTGCATTGCAGGCATTTAGCAGACACTCTTATCCAGGGCGACTTAAACAAGTTTTTATTTTGCATAGTATTTTACATTGCATCCATACAGCTGGATATATACTGAAGCAATACAGTTTAGGTACCTAGCTCAAGGGTACAACGGCAGTGTCCTACCTGGGAATCGAACCTGCGACCTATAGGTTACAAGACCAGCTCCATACCTATTAGAATGGGCAAGATGTGTGATCTAAGCGACTTTGACTGTGCCAGATGGATGGTGCCAGATGTGGTGGTTCTAGCATCACAGAAACAGCTGCCCTCCTGGGATTTTCATGCAGTACAGTCTCTAGAGTTTACAGAGAATGGTGTGATAAACAAAAAACACCTTGTTAATGAGAGATCAGAGGAGAATGGGCAGACTAGTTCAAGCTAACAGAAAGGCCACAAATGAAATAACAGCTATGCTTGGCCAAAGAGCTCTAATGTCATCTCTCCGGACCACAGTAGATGAAAGGAGACAATTTAGATTCTTGAAACTGTTGATTACTCCCAGTAAAACCATTTTTCCTGAAACCATTCCAAATAGCGTTTAGACATGGAGGTAACATCTAATTTTGGAGCATCTAATTAATTGTAGATTTGGAAACTTGGTGACCCCCGATGCAACCAGGTTCTGTAATTCTCCAACTGTGGCCACTGGATTGTTCTTTGCTCCCTGAACCATCTTTCCTCCCCATTTTCATTTTTTTCATTCACTCCCTCATTTATTTATGTATATTTCTTTGAATATATATTAGGGTGCATCAGACACCCCTATGGTAAGCAATTGAATTCGGTCCTCAAATACTCTATAACATGGATTCTCAAATTTGGACCACAAATTTAATCCAGCCCTAGTTTTCTTTTCCCCAGGTAATTGACAGAACAATTTATGCTACTTTGTGCCAGACTGCATTCACACGTGACTCCCAGGTAAACGGAGGGTGGAAAACAAGCAGTTCTTGGATGTGGAAGCCTGCGATTAGAGTAACAGTACACTAGAACCACACCAGAAACCCATGATTTGGGATGGCAGATATGCCATCCTGCCAAGTTACGGCTTGGTGGTGTGGCATGCCCCACACCTATACAGCACCAAGAGTTTGGCACTCTTCGGGGTTTCCCACAGAAATAACAGCCACAGACACTCAGCCCTTAAAAACATTAATTTAGGTACATTCTGACTCCATTTCAACAGACAGAATTCATAAACAACTTCACATGTCCACACAATAAAGCTCCAAACTAAGGGGATTTTGCGTTTTTTCCTCCTTTTTCTTATTCCTGCCGCCTATCCCACAAACAAAATGTCTCCCTATTGGAAATTTTACCGACACCAGCCAATCCTTCACCTACACAAGCCAATCAAAATACACATACACATGCAAATCCGACATATCATTTTACTCTAAAACATTTCCAGTCTCAACAGCTAGTTTGTTCGTGGCTGAGTGGTCAATGTCAGTCTATGCATTATTGGGTCCTAGGTTCAAGCCCCGCTTGGAACGAGTTTCTTTAACCTGCTTTTTCCTCACTAATAATTGTCTGTTACTTCTCAATTATTGCTTTTGCACCACATCTACCTGGCCTTCACCGCATGTATACACTGCATTATGACGTACCATCTACACGTTCAGTTAAGCGGCTACAATATTGCCAGGCCATCTGGATTCAATGGGAGCTCTTCTATTATTACCAAAGAACTTTTCCAGTGTCAACAGCTAGTCTGTTCGCATGACATATATAATGCGCTGCTGCCTCCCTGGACATGTTGTCTCAATGATATGGGGGTGTTTTGAATACCTTATGTCACGGCTGTGACGCCCAGCTCTTCCACTAACCCTGTCTCCCTCTCTCCTCCCTAGTGTCTCTCCCTCTGGTGTTCTACCCAGGGGTATAATTGCTAAATTAATTCAATGATTGGTTAATTGATTGTTTGATTGTTTCCCTCATGTGTAGCCCTATACCTCTGTGTGTCACTGGCTGCCTGCAATCAGTCATTACCCCCTTTTTGTATTTAGGTCTGTTTCCCCCATTCAGTCAGTGCTTAGTTGTCAGTCTGCCTAGCCTGTATTATTCTGAGCCGTTACGTGTCATAGCTAAACTTCTGCCTGTCAGTTTTCTTTGTTTTGAGTAAGCCAGAAATTTATTTTCTCAGTGCTCTTCTGTAACTGCCTGCCTTCTGCTGTGATACAATAAATACCCCTAAATTGGGTTTAAGCTTCAGCTGCATCCTGCCAGTTTCCTTTCTGCACTTGGATCCACACCTGTCAGCCGCCTTACACCTTAGACCCTCCACTCTTCAGATATGGTGTCACTTATATCAAATAAGCGTCATAGAAAATGTGGCTGGGGTTTGAACATGCAGTACATAGGTGAATTTCATTCAATTAAATCCCAATTGCCTTCTGATAGCATAACATATACAATGCGCTGCTGCCTCCCCTGGACATGTTGTCTCAATGATATGGGGGTGGCAGGGGAGGCAGCAGTGCATTGTATATGTTATGCTATCAGAAGGCAATTGGGATTTAATTGAATTAAATGCACCTATGTACTGCATGTTCAAACCCCAGCCATATTTTCTATGACGCTTATTTGATATAAGTGACACCCTATCTGAAGAGTGGAGGGTCCAAGGTATTCAAAACACCCCCATATCATTGAGACAACATGTCCAGGGGAGGTAGCAGAGCCTGATGCACACGATCCATTGACCTATACTAGCAGTAGAGAGGAATACACTGTTTAGTTTTCCACAACATTTTCTATCAAATTAATTTGATATCTTTGTTATCATATCAATTTAGTGAAGGGCTGTATGCAGTAAATGTGCATTGTTAATTCAAGTCTTGACAGATAACTTTTGATTTGACTCTGGAATGTGGGTCCAAATGTTATCTATTTAGAGTTGAATTAGCACTGGACATTTAATTGTGTACTAACAAACCCATGCCACATAGTTTATCCTATAGCAATTAGCCAGGAAGCTATCATCTAGCGTTGTTAGAACACCTCAGTGGTAACATGACCTATTAATTATGACAAATATGCTGGAATCAGTTTTATATTCTCCTAAAAAAAGCAAGATTGTGGTATTTCATATTTAGACTTACTGCACTTCCAAGAATCAACATGGCAGAAATATAAAAAAAGCTTTATAAAAATACACTGCCTTTTTAATTGGCATTATAATTATAACGGAGTATTTTTACATGTCAAAACGTCGCTAGTTTCGAAAATAAAATTTGAGATACGCGTTTCTCGCTTTCGCTCAGGCATACTTTTATTTTGAACGATTTCCGACGAATCTGCCCTCTTACTGTCGCTCATTTCACGGTACTGTTTTATCGTCGGACTTTTATTTTGAAATTTTCAGAACCGCGCGAAAATCCTTACTGTCGCTAGCTTCACACTGCTCGAATGTCGGCTAATCTCTTGTTGTTTGTTGCCTGAAGGCGTAGCTAGCTACACTACCGGTAATATCCCCATCATTGTGCTTCATACATTATAACAAAACATTTGGCAACATGAACTTCACTTCGCATGTTTCAAGTTTTTTAAACAACATATTATCCCCTTAAATTACATTTAACAGATATACACAGGTCCAGAGAAACATAGGCTACTTGTATCCAAAGACGCCGCAGATCCAAACCAAACCATATAATTATTTGTTATTATTTCATTATTTTACTTTACATTACGTTTATTTGGGAGACGCTTCAATCTAAAGAGACGTACATCATTAGGCTATTATGATGTACGTCTAGATGGATCTAATTCGAGTGGGATTGCAAATACGTACGTCATGTCCAGCGAGGTAAATATTGTCATGAAATAGGCTATACAAAAATGCATTAGTTAACCGTTTATTCAAACGTAAAACTTAAAATAAAAAATTTAAATTACTTTCGTTTTTGCTCCCAAATGGGGAACCTGATAATAGCCTATAGCCGACTCCTCGCATATTTTCTTGTCAGTTTTCCGTTTTACTGAATTAAGCGTGTTAATTGCGATTATAGCTTCCCCTCACCTGTTCACCTTTAGTTCATATTCTCTCCATCCCACTCCATTACGGACTACTTACTCCGTTCTTTTTTTCAGTTTTATTCTTTTACTCTCTCTTCGTTCTTCCCCGTCTGTAAAATAGCGTTTGAGTTTGAACACTTTCAGTTCCACATTTGGACGTTTGACCTTTTTATTTTGCTGAATTAAGCATTTTTTCTTTTTGTCTTGCCTGCGTGCGTCAATTATTGTATTTAATTGGTTATTCAAAAGAAACAATCATTACATGCTTGTAAATATCTGGAATTCTAAGCTGGTGATGGTTTAAACTGTGCTCAGCACATTTAGCTGGTCATAGCTGGTCTCTGGCTGGACAAAGCTGGTCAAACTGGTTGATTAAGCTGGTGGTCAGACTGGTGGACTAGCTGACTATATAGGCTGGTCAGCTGGCGAACAGGTAAAAAGTGTGGGTAACACATAGCAAACCAGCTTCGACAAATATAAGCTGTAATTTTCAGCAGGGCAACAACTCGAGAATTATTTTTCTTTAGGGACTTTGAGTACACCAGTCCAATATTATATTATAGGCCTACTATATTACTTGCTATACCAGTATAGTATCTTTAGGCAAAACCAACAAACCTGTTTGAGTATAACGAATGTCCGTAAAAAACTTAGGACACCTTCCTATTTCAAGATAGGGCAAGGGACAGCGAATAAAAAATAAAATAAAAAAAACCCATCGCACTCCCTCAGTGATCACTGCCTCGTGATCATGGTCGTATGTGCTGATGTTTCTGTATTAATTTCCGTTTTCACTACTTGTTATCCCGATTCTTATATGTTTCTTTTTGTTTATACGTTTAGGCGCAAGGTTTGGAATTATTGTGTCTGGATGTTTTTGTAAGGTTATTTGTCATTTGTATGTTTCTCATCATATCGGTTGTTTGTGAAGTATTTTTATTATTATTATTATTATTATTATTATTATTATTATTTTTATTTATTTTATTTTTTTTAAATCGAGGAGCTGATTTTCCATGGCATTTGCTCTTTACAGATTCACTTTCTAGCTAACCAAAATGAGCTGTGGCAGGACATGTTGTTTTATTTATTTATTTCCATTTTCAGGGCTGAGATATGAGCTCTGGTCCACAGCAGCTATATTAAGTCTCCTTTCTCCCACAGAGGGGCCCATGGTATTGATGCACAATGACAGCCAACAGGAGCAGAGTAACCTCCATACAAACTGAATTGAGTGACAACAGCAGCAGTTCATTTGTAATAAAATGTTTCCTCAGTGGATAATCAACTCAGTTTCCAACTTGATAAATCCATCAGCATTAAAACAGTGATTTGTCAAAAAGGTGTTTAAAATACAGCCAGGTAAAATGATGCAGAATGAGCACAAAAATCAGCAGACATGGTATCAGTGAGCTGTAACCAAGAGTACATATTTGGCCTGTAACTGTATGATCGTACATGGTGTGTATCTGTGCCCATTATTTGATTTATGTAAAACTGGATAGAGTTACACTTGTAGAATCAGATCTCAGTGACCAGATTCAATGAGAAAGAATACAAGGAGAAGTCAGTTATGATTCAGTGGCCCTTAAATCTTTGTGATGTTGGTGGGGATGATGACTATGTAGCGTAAAAGATACACATTTTACAGTGCGCGGTGTAAAAGATGCATACCCCCATACGTAATATTTAATATTACACTGTGCACTTACACACCACTGAATAGTCAGTGATTTTTGCATTCTGAATCTGATCGCAGAAACCTGATTTCAGTGACAAATGTCATGGTCATTGTGACCACATAGTCCCAATAAAGAAAGAATTATACAATTATGTCTACATATGATAAAAAGTCCACACTGAATCTAATTTTACACAACATAAAAGGTACCTTCAGAATAAAAAACATCAGTGTCCATGTTCTTGCCCACAAGTGAAAACATGGAATCATTTATGATGTATACAGCAGTGACAATTTGATGACACAAAAAGCCAAACTTCATACTGATGCCTGTGATACTCTGACCAGAGAAAGCTCCTGTAATCCATCTAGTGACAAACTATTAGAAAGCTAGCTTTCAGAACTCTGCAAAATGATTTTTGCTGCTTAATATACTTGTTATGCAGATTCTGTTATTTTTGCCAAGGACCAAACGTTAGATTACGGTTCAAACCAGGAAGCGCTCATGACACAACAGCTCAGTGTGAAACTGAAGTTCTACACCATCTAGTGGCTATACAAAGAAACTACAATATTTTTTTCAACAGTCATTTCCAGAACTCCCCAGATATCCTTACATCTTAATAATTGCAGCGGATATGACTTTAAACTAAAATGTTTTGCAAATAATTCACTGTTTGATCAATCAGAAAAACAGTTTTCATGTCTATATGAGCGCACATAGTGAATCACTGCCCATTCTTCCACTGCTCCGCCTCAGTTCCTGTAGATTCAGTAGGAAACCTGCAGTGATTAATGCACTTCAGACTGTTCTGTGTGTTCTGCAGTGTACAGCTGCTTGGAAGCTTAAGGTGGTGAAGGGAAGTGTATGTTTCTGTATTACCGTGTGCACTCCTGGCCCCTTCTGCCTAGGCCTGCAGTCTTGTCCCAGTCTCCACATTCCCAGTTACCGTGGCGATGAGGGAGAAGAGCGATGGGGAGCTACGGGGAGGATGGGATGCAGCTCAGGGCCATCCCGAGTGCACTCCTGAGAGGACCCGAAAAGTTCTGGCACCCACCATGGGGATATACTGCCCCCGTCCCAGGCACTATACTGTGCTGTTATATTGTGTGCTGTGAGGCCTAGGCTAATTACTGATGTAACATGCGTGTTTGACCACAGACAGAGCCTCCATACTTGTGAGATGTGACCTTATGAGGTGTGATGCTCAGAAACTACTATCAAGACTGAGACAACTTAGTGAGTCTTTGGAGAATGCCTCTACTTGCTGCGTAGTGGGTATTTCCCTGGTGCATATTGTACTAAAGTCTGTTACAGTGGGAAAATGTCACCTGACCTTCTGATTTCCTGTCTGCCTCATGTACCTGCTTTGAGTGGTTCCTATCCATTCAGTGATTATTTGGCATATTGTATGGAAGTTAGCATTTCTTATGGATGCTGATAAGGTGTAATTTTATTGAAAGTAGGCTTGGGGCTGCTGGATGGCTCATTCGGTTAAGGCACCACGCTGAGGTGCATGGATGAGCCTCACAGCCTCGGGTCGAATCCGGACCGTGCCAGTGCCGACTGTGGCCGGTAGCTCCACAGGGCGACGCACGATTGGTGCCTGTGTTGCCCAGGGTACGGGAGGGTTCAGTCAGACAGGGATCTGTGTTTCATCGCTCTCTAGCGACCCCCCTTGGGTGGTCATATGACTGCATGTCAGAGCCACTTATGAAAGGTCTAACTCCGGCATGAAAAACAGCTTTTCTGTCCTATTCCATTACAATATATATATGCGCACAAGCTGAAATGTGGTAAATGTTTCCTTCTCTTGTCCAAGCAGAGTAAAATAATCCATTAATGTGTAGGCTTGTTCTCGTACCAAAGCTGATTTTTTTTATTGAAAAAGCAAAGCCTTAAGATTAAACATAAGGTCATGTCATGGCTTTGGCTCTATCACATGGGTGTTTGATGTAATTACAACTGGGAAAAAGTTACTCAGGCGAGCTCACTTTTGTTAAGATAATATACTCCGTACTGATGTGTGGCATTAGCAAACTTCTGAGAATTCTTCTGCAGGCTGTGTAGTGTGTGTCTCCCTGGTGCCCCTTGTATTATAGCCTGTTAAAGGAAACCTGTCTACCTCATGTACAGTGCCATGAAAAATATTTTCCCCCATCCTGATTTCCTATATTAGTGCATAGTTTCAGATCTTTAGAAAAAAACGTTATATTAGACAAAGTGAATCAGAGTAAGCAGTCAACCTTTTAGAAACTCCCAACTGCTGCCTTGAGTCTCACCCTCTGCAGTTCAGTTCCTTGTAGTAGCGTCACAAGACCACCGGATGGCGGAATGCATCCACTTTGTGTTTCCAGTATTCCAGTACAGCCCACAGGTCTGATCGCAAAAATAAATTCTCCGATACTCTCAACCATTTCCAGCTCCTGCCACGGCACATAATGGTTTTATTAAATTCCACTTAGCATGAGGATGGGGGTGTAATTTCAAAGAAATGCACTGGTAAACGCATTGAAGATGCTCGCTCTTATTGTACACACAGGGCACATACACAGCGCATCAATACACACACACGCACACATATGCATAACATGCACACACACATGCACACAAACACACACCCACACACATACACACATTGTTCACCTGATCACATGGATAGATGGTTTGATACAGTGGTTTGTGTCTTTGGAGGCCCTACTAGACTGAAGGCTTTTCTTTCTGGGGAGGCTACGTTCCTTCGGTGTGTGTAGCAGGATGCTGGCCCTGTCCTACCAGATCATTGTGGCCGGTGTCCTGTTCTACACCTGTGTGTGCTGGGCTGGGAGCCTCTACCCCAGGGACACAAAGAGGCTCAAACTGACCCAGAAGGCCAGCTGCCACCCCCTGCTGTTGTTTTGGGTGGAGTGGGTGTTTGCCAACTCTTCCCCCCCCACACCTGCTGAGCCAAAGCCGCCAGCCCCCTTCTCTGCTTCCTGAGCCAGCCCTCTAGCTGGCCTCCTCAGGCTTGCTCCTGTCATGCCCGTGTTCTCCAGAAGGTGGAGCACTGACTGGCAGATGAAGCCCCAGCATCCGAACTCCACTGGATATACTGTCGCTCTCCAACTGGCCTCCTTACACTCCTTACACTCTCACACTCCGCTGCCAGGTCAGAGTACTTCAGCCGTTTCCGTTCATAAGCTGCTTCTGCCCCCTCCTCCCATGGGAGGGAAAGCTCCATAAGGTGCTTCACCTTCGCCCGAGTAAACCACGTCTCCATATAAGGAGCACCACCTTCGCCCGAGTAGACCATGTCTCCATATAAGGAGCACCACCTTCGCCCGAGTGGACCACGTCTCCATATAAGGAGCACCACCTTCGCCCGAGCAGACCACATTTCCATGTTAGGCCACAGGGACGCTGTGCTGATCTCAGTTGGGAAACGGAGCTGTGGACTGAGATCTACACGCATGCTCCACCCTCTGCCTGGAACCAGGGCTCTACTCCCACCTTTGTGTCCTACGGTCCCCTCCTCCTCTGCTTGCCTCACAAAGTGGGTTTGATGCTCTTTCACAGGAGAGGCGTCTCTGTTTGCCTCCTGTCTGCTGGTCACCAGTATTTCCAGAAGCTTCCGCAGCAGCTGGTCATGCTTGCATCTGTAGCACCCCTGTGCTGGAGCCGTCTCACAGCCTGACAGAACGTGCCGGAGGCCTTCTCTGTGTCCCTGTGCTGGAGGCCTGCTCTGTGTCCCTGTGCTGGAGCCGTCTCACAGCCTGACAGACCTGCTCTGTGTCCCTGTGCTGGAGGCCTGCACTGTGTCCCTGTGCTGGAGGCCTGCTCTGTGTCCCTGTGCTGGAGCCATCTCACAGCCTGACAGAATGTGCCACAGGCCTTGTTTGGGGGCAGCACAGAGTGGACGGTCTCATCCGCACCAAACCATTAGTGCAGGTTCTGAGGAGAAGGCAGCGTGTCATAATTGACCCTGATCAGGAAGCTGAGTCTGGCTTGTGGTATCTTCCACCAGTCTGACCCACTGAGCGATCGGTCCTCCACAATTTCCCACGCTGTCCATCCTCCCAGACCACCTTAGCAAACTGCTAAAACCTGCTACCTCTCCTGCAGCATCCATGGTGGGATGACCCAGAGTCTTCTGTGCCCCTCTGTTTCCCTGCTGGGGAGGCTGTGTCCCTCTGTTTCCCTGCTGGGGGGTTGTGCCCATCTGTTTCCCTGCTGGGGGGAAGCAGTCAGGTAGAAGCAAACTGCAAACATAGAATGCGTATCAAGCCACTGCTATATGTACCACAATTAAACCATCAGTGAAAGCCCAGGATATACTGGTATATTTATAAATCAATGACAAGCTATGTTCTACAGCATATCCACCAATTTACCCACCCAGATATAATTTCTGATTAACAATGTTGTACATTTTCAGCTCTCATAAAATGCCAATAGTACAGATTCTTATGTAGTCAGCTGAAAGGAACTTCTTAGCTTACATAGGAGATGGTACAGTAGAATGGGCACATCCAATTTCTTCAGGTGCAGGGCATTCATGTAGAGTTAAAAAATGCCTGATGTTTGAACAGACTAGGCAGAATTTGTGTCATTTCAAACAGATTGGAATATGGGTTTAACATCAGCATGCCATTGGAGCTGAGACGCGCAAGTGAGTACGTTTAACATGGTCAGTGAAAATAGCGGTGATATATGTTATTCAACCAATCATTTAAACAGAAACATTTAGAGACACAAGACATTTGACAGGTAAGCAGTAAAAAATAACACATACAAATGGAACATTACAAACTTGCACTAGCAGGCCTAATCCGATAGAAGAAAAATAATCACATTATCAGAACAGACAGAACAGACATTGCCACAGGAATACCTAACACAAATGCAATTTTCCCCCATGTGGAATCAGCCGGCATTTTGGAAAAACAGAGTTGCGCGGTCTCTAATAAAAATGATTAACATGGCTTACAGGCTCATCACGGAACACAAATAATATAAAATGACACCAACACAACAATCCTGTAATGTCATTACAGTGTCACATTTTGCATTAAATTATTGACTTATCAATGTTCAGTCCAAAAGCTCTTATTAGATGCCACTGTTGACATTTTTAAGTTTGACCTTACAATCCTTCCAGCTTCTCCCATTGTTATGCCTGGATTTATGACGTGGTCAATCACTGTGGCTCTAAATTCATTCGATACAACAATATTTCTTCTACCTGCTTGACCACAACCTCAGCCACAGCCACGATTCGTCCATCAGTACCAACTGCCTTGGGCTGCTCCATGTTGTCAGACACTGCTGAATGTAGTGCTGTAAAACAGCCTTTTATGTTGGGATTACCAATCGTGCTGCAATGCGACTCACCTGGGGAATGTTGCTGGAAGTGACGAGACAGGATTGCAAACATCTTGACGTCATTTCACAATCTGCATGTCTAGCAATAAGCATTGGAACATTGTACTAATACGAGACAACTGTATTGTGAAAACTGAGTGTGATTTAGAGTTGTGCACTTTGTGAGTAGGTACTGCAATTAGTGTCTTAGGGTAAGAATTTTGCCAGTCAGTTTGGCAAATTGAGTTTTCCACATTGAGCCAAAGCAATCATAACATACTGTAATGCATTTGTAATGTGTGACTGCAGATATTATAAATGCATCTGAAAAAATGAGAAAAACTGCAGGGTCTCAGGAACATCTCAGAGACTGGATGTCATGCAAACCACACTTCTGCCCTGATTTTAGCTTAGTGGTCTAATCCATTCAACTGATGTGCAGCAGATCCAGGTTCAAACCTACAGGAAAACCATTTATTTGAGAGGTAACATAAATATACCAGCTCAATAGACAAGCAGTGACTTTTCAAAATGTATTGAGCTGTGGTTACACTACAGTAACAGACATCAGACACTACACAACTTTTCTTATAATGGATTTTAGTTCCACTATACTGTAGATGAATGTCATTGCTTCAACTGCAGATTTTAGCCCCATGCTGATCTACTCATATTGAGCCCAAACATAATCCCATACAGAATTTGAAATAAGTATTACTGTGTCACAGGAGTATATAATACATCACACAGTAATAAATCACAACAGCAAAACATTTGATATTTTTATAATTCATGTTTAATCATTGCATATTACGGTCTGAAAATACAGAAAATTAAAGCAACAAAAAAACAAAAAAGAAACGATCCTAACAGAATTAATAAGGAAACTCAATCCATCATTGTTTACAGTATGGAAAGGAAATAAGTACACTGCAGTGATCATTCTGCATTCTCCCTATCACCTGCATTTGCCCACAGAAATTTGCACGTTGGAACTCTTGTGAAAATGAATGAAAACAACTGTAAAAACTAGTAAAATGCACATTTAAGTGGAGGAGTTTGCCACTGGCTTCTTCTAAAAAAGATGCAGATACAGGAGACAGAATTATTACTTCAACAAAACATTTTACCCTGCCATTTTTGGCATTATTACTCTCAATGTTATATTAATGTTTTAATAATCAAAAGTACATAAACACAACTTGAACATTTGCAATATAAATGCATTAAAATGTAAAAAAAATACAATCATATTTAGACAGCAAGTACTTAACCTGAACCTGCTAAAAGATCATACTCTTATGTACAGGGGTTAAGCTGTACTGAGGATAATATTGGGCACAGCTGAAATTGCACTGGTAAGGCATTGGTCAAGGAAGGTTGCAAATGTGTCGACGTGTGTGTGTGTGTGTGTGTGTGTGCGTGCATGTGTGTGATTGGGTGAGAGTGTGTTTGTGTGGGTGTATTTGTGAATGTGTGCGCATGCATGCGTACGTTTGTGGGAGTGACTGTGGATGTGAACATGTGTGTGTATGTGTGTGAGTGCATGAGTATGAGTGTGTGTGTGTGCCCGGGTTGCGTGTGTGTATGGGTAAGAGGATGTGTGTGTGTGTGTGTGTGTGTGTGCGTGTGCACGCATGTATGTGTGTGTGTTTTTACATGTGTGAGAGTATGATTGAGTGCATGAGTATGTGTGTGTGTGCACACGGGTGCGTGTGTGTATGGGTAAGAGAATGTGTGTGTGTGCACACATGTATATGTGTGTGCATGTGTGAAAGTATGATTGAGTGCATGAGTATGTGTGTGTGTGCACACGGGTGTGTGTGTGTATGGGTAAGAGAATGTGTGTGTGTGTGTGCGTGCGTTTGTGTGAATGTGTGTGAGACTGTGTATTTGAGTGTGTGTGCCTGCAAGAGAATGAGCGTATGTATGTGTGTGTGTGTGTGTGTGCACATGCATGCGCACACATTGCAGTGTGTGTATTTGTGAGTGTGTGTGCATAAGTGTGAGTGTGAGAGAGAAAGAGTGTGTGTGAGAGTATGTGTGCGTGTGTGTAGGTGTGGGTGTGTGTCTATGTGTATCTGAGTGTGTGTGTGTGAGTGTGTGATTGAGTGTGTGTGTGTGTGTGTGTATGTGTATATGAGTGTGTGTGGTGTGTGTGTGTGTGTGAGTGGGTATATGAATGTGGTGTGTGTGTGTGTGTGTGTGTGTGTGTGTGTGCGCGTGCGAGTGTATATGCGCACGTGTGTGTGTGTATGCATGTGCACGTGCATGTTTGTGTGCGTGTGTGCATGCGTGTGCGTGCGTGCATGTTTGTGTGCGCGCATGTGTGTGTGTGTGTGTGTGTGTGTATGCGTGTGTTTGTGTGTGCACGTGCATGTTTGTGTGTGCGCGCATGTGTGTGCATGTTTGTGTGTGCGCGCACGTGTGTGTGTGTGTGTGAATGTGCGTGTGTGTCTCTACTCCAGTTGGCAGAGGGACACTGAGGAGTTCTGCACACTAAACCCAGCACAGAGGGGTGTGTGTGGAGTGAAGTGTGTGTGGAATCTGTGCAGGAGGGTCAGTGTGTCAGAGTCAGAGACGCTGTAGAAGGACAGAGTGCCGGCTGGACGGTCCACACACACTCCTACCCTGTACACACACGCTCCTCTACCAGCATCAACATCATCACACACTCCTGCTCTGCGGCAGGGGGAGGGGGTGGCAGGTATGTCTGTTTGGTTCTTATTGTGAAACACAGAGTATCTGAGTTCATCAGAGTCACTGAACATACGCTCCAGACTCCAGGAGTTTTTATTCCCTCCAAACTCACAGTCAGACCCCGGTCCTTTCCTGCTGATTCCTTTATCTGTCACTGCTATAGAAACCCATCCCTCCCCCCAGCACTCAGGCTCACTGCACCCAGCCTCCCAGTAACAGCGCTCACACACACTCTCTCTGCACACAACCTGCTCCCAGGACTCAAATCTCTCTGGATGATCAGGATATGGCTGCTTTCTCCCCCGTGTGTGTGTCGCCTTCCTGTTCCCCTCAGACAGAGACAGGCATCTGTGCGCTGTGTTTGGATCCAGTGTGAGCTGACAGCCGTCTGCACACCAGAGACATTAATGACATTAATTATCATTATTAATATTCACCTCTTTATGTATGTGTGAGAGAAAAGCTGTGATAGTACCTGTGCGTGTGTTTGTGCACGTGTGTTTCTGTTTGTGTGTTTATGTGTGTAAGAGAGAAGTCCCTCACACACACACACACACACACACACACACACAGCAGAGTGTGTATCTATGGAAAGTGTTCTGTGTCGATACACACTCACATTTCCTGGGTCCTGGTTTGGTCCTGTTCTCTCCTCCATGGTCCACACTGTAAAAACAGCAGAACAGAATTCTGAATTTTAACAATCCTTTATTTCCACTCTCAACACACCAATGACATCACGTAAATGAAAACAAAGAAAAAACATGAATCTGTCACAAAGGAAACGTATTCCATTCCTTCACCCCATTCCATGTACAAAAATAGCTCCCCTCCCTCCACAGAACATAAAACACCCTTATAACACACACATTCTGAAACACACTCAGGTTCTCCATTGCTTCGTAATACTGAAACTCCACCATCACCAGGGTTCATACACTTTTTCACCAATGATTTTCAATGACTTTTCCATGACTTCTCCACAACCTTTAACTGAATTTCCATGACCAAAACAAACGACTTTATCTCAGCGGGACGATTTAAAATAATTTATTGTAACACTAAGTAAAATTAGGTCTGCATCTGAAACATATGGTGCCTCTCTAAAACAAATGAACACCAGACAGACACACACTTATGCTGGCCCCACACTAGAGGACAATTGGGCCGATTTTGTGCCCGATTCGCTCTTCCCGACAATCGCGGGGTGTTCCCAATCCGAGGTTAATCTGAATAGATTATCTGACCAAATGATCCTGTAGTGTGAGGGGTTTACAGACATAATCTTAATGTTACCAACTGGATCGGAGTCTCCCCGATCTCGAATCGTAAATATCAAACATGTTTGATATTCACGATTTGAAATCCTGTAGTGTGAAAGGAACAGCGATGGCATATTGAGCAGAAACCCGCAACAGCCAATGAGAGCGAGCTGACCGGGAAGCGTCACCAATCGAAATTATTTCGGCTTGCCGAAACCGAAGAAGTTCTCTGCGGACGATATTGTTTTTTTACTCGATGCGGTTAGGCAACTGCACGTAGCAACAAAAGTATCAATATTATTGTATTGTGTATATATGTAATTATTGTAACGTTGTGGTCTCCATGGAGACGGGAAATCAGCTTGCGGAAATAAAAAAGTCCCTGGAATCGCCACTCTGAAATTGTTTAGTATATACGCCAAGCGTGTGGTCCTGTGTGGTCTTGACTGAATCGTCTGGTGTGCGCGTTCTTACGATAAAAATATTAAAAATCGGTTAAATCTGTGGTCTCAGAACGTTTTTAAATCGGTTAAGATTTGAAAATCCTCTAGTGTGCACCAGGCTTTAGATACACTGTCGCACATTTTAATTTGAATAGTTTAACATTTTTGTCAATGTCTCAAACAGGGCTCGAAATTGCGACCATTTTGGTCGCATATGCTCCCGAAATATAATTGGGAGCATTTGTGCGAGTGCAAATAATTGTTCTGGTGCAACCTTTTTTTTTCTTTTTCTTTTTCCAGTCGAACGTCTCTTTCCCTGTACATTCGCTAGTTAGTACACTCAGTATGTGCCTTGTGAGCTGACGGTGACCCTTCTAACCAATCGTGAGCTTGACATTCTTACCTTTAATGCTGATTTTAAATTGGTTAATATTAGCCTTCAATCACTCCCTTTCGCTGCACTCCACTGCCACGCGACATAGAGAGCTAATGCGTTAACTAATGTTACCTGAAGACAAAAGTTTATGTTCAATTTATTAGCGTTATCGAAAGCTGAAAAGTTGAAGCGAACGATTATGGCATTTTTCTTGAAACGTTTTGTGTAGCGACCCGGTTGAAACAGCTAATTTCTCCGATGCAGTTTACTGGCGGTTGATTTAATTAGCGGTATTAATGTGACGAGAAGCGCTTTGTCGTTTGAAAGCATAACACGCAATTCCTTGAAGAGTCGATACATTTTAGGCGTGACAGTTTAACTGGACTTGTAAACCGTACTGTTATATTGTCGTTTTTTATCAATAAAAAATCTATTGCATATATTGTTGGTGCTGCTTACATTTTGGTGGGTGCTCCTAACTTGTTGGGAGCACCAGTGCTACCAAGTAAGTTAATTTTGAGTCCTGATATATTATTGAAGCTGCACTTCCCTGGCATATTGTCGGCACAGTAGGGCCTACGATTACTAACTGCTACATTAGCAGAAGCGTGCCTGTTGGGCGTGCCTGTAAACAGACTGAGCCAGACCGAATTAACTTCTCACACCACCAAAATACCGCGGTAACGTGCCAATTTACGTTTTATTACTATACATGCTATTTTTATGATTGGATTAATTAGTAATTATATTTGATGCAACTTTAGCTATATTTCCATTACTTTTCCAAAACTTTTCAAAAAATATTATTTTCCATAACTTTTCCAGGGCCTGGAAATTGCATTTTAAATTTCAATGACTTTCCCAGGTTTTTCATGACCGTACGAACCCTGCATCAGTGTCCCTGCATCAGTGTCCCTGATCAGTGTCCCTGATCAAACCCCAAACTACAACAGCCACATCTTGCCAGTCCCCTCCACCAATCATATTTTTCCCACTTATAGAAATTAAATAAATTAGCTGGCACTTATGTCTTTGATTGTATGGGAAACCAAGGATAAAATAAATAAACTTCCCAAAAAAGAAAAGAGAGGCTGAAGTCTGGCACACCCAGAAAAACTATGATAAACAATTTCTCTCTCCATACAGAATGGACAATGGTGGGATCCTGCCGGGTTCATCACAGAAATAAAACTATTTACTGCAGTGATCCCGTGCAGCACCCTCCACTGTAGATCCCCAACCCTCTTGGGTAACAATGGTTTGTACAGTGCCCTCCATGCCCCCCAAACCCTTCTGTGTGTGTGTGAATGTGTGTGTGTGCGAGGTGCAGTGTGGAAACTCTCTGTACTTACAGCAGTGTGAGTGTGTCCAGTTTAGCAGCAGACAGCGCTCTCACTCCTGAGTCTCCTGGGTGATTGTATCTCAGGTCCAGCTCTGTCAGGTGTGAGGGGTTTGAACACAGAGCTGAAGCCAGAGAATCACAGCCTCTGTGTGTGACTCTACAGCCTGACAGCCTGCAGAGAGAAGGACACACACACACCTTACACACATTAATATAAACTAACAGGGCTGTGTGTGTCAAACACACAGCAGTGTGTTACAAACCTAACACACATTAATATAAACTAACAGGGCTGTGTGTCAAACACCTAGCAGTGTGTTACACACCTTACACACATTAATATAAACTAACAGGGCTGTGTGTGTCAAACACATAGCAGTGTGTTATACACCTCACACACATTCATATAAACAGGGCTGTATGTGTCAAACACATAGCAGTGGGTTACACACCTTACAGCACATTAATATAAACAGGGCTGTGTGTGTCAACACATAGCAGTGTGTTACACACCTTAAACACATTAATATAAACTAACAGAGCTGTGTGTGTCAAACACATAGCAGTGTGTTACACACTTTACACACATTAAAATAAACTAACAGGGCTGTGTCAAACACCTAGCAGTGTGTTACATACCTTACACACATTACTATAAACTAACAGGACTGAGTGTGTTGTAACATGCATTCCATACCCAGTATGCATGCCACAGAAAATGAAGCTAATTGTGGATAATTGTATAATGGTAACAATAAACTAAGTTGATTTCTTATAGTAAGGTAAAATATGCCACATTAGTAAATGGGTATGACTACAAAGGTTTTTGTTACCTGTGCCTTTAATAAAGTTAGGAAGGGTGTGGCTGGGCAGACTGTGCCCTGCCCAGGCTTCCATTTTTAAAAAAAAGGTCTAGGAGGTAGTAAGAAAGGACAATGGAAGATGGCTGTTGTGTTTGTTTGAGGGCGTTTGCACCAGGCCTCAAATATCAGCTTTCTCAAAGGAACCTGAAAAGGAGATAATTTGGAGCCAATACGGTTTTGGGTTTTTTTTAATTCATTGGAACTTTGGAATTTTTGGGAATCTTTTTTGTTCATATTTTTTGTTTTTCCCCTTGGATTACTCAATGGATGCAAGTTGGTGATTGTGGGAAACTTCCAAACAGGCCTACGTCAAGGAAGTGGACTGGTAGGAAAATGGACATGGTTTCCTTATTTTTACAATCTGTGATTTTTGTTTATGTGGACATTTAAAAGGAAAACCTGGCTCTTAGAAGATAATTTCCAAAAGACTGGATGCTGTATGTATATGCATGTATAATGTGTTTGATGTGTGTGAAGACCATACACTTATTGATTCTTTGTTTGCAAGTTCATATTGGTATTGTGTGATGTTGGTTTTCAATTGTTTGGTTACTTAGTGGATGTGTGTGAAGACAATACACGTATTGATTCTTCGTTTGCAAGTTCATATTGGTATTGTGTGATGTTGGTTTTCAATTGCTTGGTTACTTAGGGTATTCTTATAAAAATCTTACTAAAGTCAGTCCGAATGTAAATAAAATACATATATATTTCTCTGTCGGTTTGTCCAATTAGAGCAAAGTTTGTTACATTGTCAAACACAGAGCAGTGTGTTACACACCTTACACACATTAATATAAACAAACAGGGCTGTGTGTGTCAAACGCATATCAGTATGTTACACACCTTACAGTACATTAATATAAGCTAACCGGGCTGTTTGTCAAACACCTAGCAGTGTGTTCATGGGTGCTGGTGAGAGAAAAGTTCTTGACTGAACTTTTTTTTTTCTGGTGTCCAGGTTGCGCGGCGAAGCTTGTTTGCATCCCACATGTGCAAGTGTAGGCCTAAACTAGCATTTGGCTATTACTGAGTTTCTAATTAGCAGTCTTAAAAATATATGAATTATTTAAAATCATCATTTGGCACAAATAGTCTATTTAGTATTACTGCGTGGGCCACCTTAATAGAATAGAATAATTATAAAGTCAGCGTACAATCCCAATCAGTTCCTTTAATCGCTTAATCAGAGTACTGCAAAAAAAAAAAATACTTTTGCTACATACGTTTCTTTTCTAAAAGGGGCTGAGAGGTGTAGACATTACTTAAAATAACTGTAATGGTTAAATGAACGTTGGATTGCATTCACCTTTTATCATATTAACAGGTCAAACACAAAACTGTTGGCAACTGAATGACAGAACATAATTCTCTCAGGTTCAGCCTTGAAAACATGAAAAAAAACTGCCAATTGGGATGAAATAACTCCATCTGTTCACAATCCAGTTTCTCAATTTAAAAAAATATATATATTATTAATGGTGCAGTTTTGTCCATTCTGGGCCAGTGGCTGCTGGTGATAAACATTTGGGGGGGGGGGGGGGGGGGGGGGGGGGGGGGGGGGGGCACTTTTGAAGCAGCACTTCATACCTGTTACAACCCGGCTCAGAGGTTGGAACAAAAAAGGGAGACACTGGAAATGAATTAGAGCCCGACCGATGCCAGATTTTTGTGTCTGATGCTGATCCCGATATTGGAGAGTCCTAGCCCACTGATTACCGATGTTTTGACGGATATTTTGTCAAAAAGTGCAACGTTTTCAAATCAATTTCAATCAAATATTTTATTAAAGGTTCTATATTTAAGAACTTTTAACTTATAAGCAAACAAATAACAATAAACACACAAAGAACTTTTTAGATGGAAAATGTAAAAGATCATATTAAATTAAATATATATTAACACACTTTAAGTGTGTGAAATCAAAATAACTCCACACCTTGCTGTTACTCCTTTATTTTCCAGCCATCTATAAAAAATAAATTAAAAAAAATCAGTTTTCCAGTTTCAAACATGTATTTTTATGATTATTATTATAATAATTAATTTGTTGTTATTATTTCTTAGTATCTATTCTCAGTAAATGAAATATATTTTCTTATTTTATTCCTACTACATGATCTCAAAGAGTAAGACTATCTACGGAGCTTCCCTGTCCATAAGAATTTGGTGGTGAAAATAACTACAATGCGCTCTGACGCGGGACTAGATGACACACTTGCTCGCAATAACGCATTAGCTATTGACACAGCCTCATTATTTCTTATTATATATTCTCAGTAAGTTAAATGAATTATATTTTCTTATTTTATTCCTACTACATGATCTCAAAGAGTAAGACATTATCTAGTGGAGCTAATGAGTGAATCAAGTGTAACGTTAGGTGAAATTAAATTGACTGGATGAAATACGTGAAAGACTACAATGCGCTTTCGTGCAGGTTACCCGCGCTAACTGTTGGTTGATTCACTTCTCCAACAGCAATCCTTCTCTCATGTTATCACGACAAAGCTAGATAACATGGCTTAAAATGATCCACGTTAAGTGTTTTTATCGGCGTTTTTACTGTCTGGTTAGCTTGCTACGATGACGCTTGACTAGATGACACACTCGCTTGCAATAACGCGTGGCTATTGACACAGCATCATATAGTAGCTTATATCATTATCTCAGATTAAAAAAAACAAATGTGTGATGCATTCAATCACCATTTTATTTTGGCTGGTTATTTATTTGAGAATACAGCGATGTCCTCTGGAAATGTAGATCCTACGCTGCTTATGTGCTCACTGCCACTTCATAAATGCTTGCTAGCCAGCTAGCTTGCTAAAGTGAACCAAATATGTTAGCTAGTTCGCTCGCTTGATAATGAGGATTGATAAACATAGTGGTCGTATAAACGCATTTAATTAAAAACTTTAACTAAATATACATACCTTTTATTGCGGCAATCAAATCTGTGCAGACAAGTCGTGCAATGGAGAATATCGGATGAGGCACGAGTGACAAACGTCTTATTACAGAAGTAGCGCGTCAGCTGCTGCAGTTCACACTTGTATTAGAGCTCCCTCTACTGGATAATTCTAGTAAATAGCAATTACAACGTTCGAACAGACAGGTACAGATAAATAATCAATGTTTTTTTTTTTTTTTTGTTGTTTATTATACTTATTTAAAAATTGGGACACATAGGCTGCATAACTGCCGATCCCGATGTCGTCAAAAAAGTCAAATAATGGCCGATATATCGGCCAAACTGATATATCGGTCAGGCTCTATACGAATATCAAATAATCCAGGAATTTAATATAGCCTACCCAATATAAAAAGTTTAATGCTTATCCTTTCAAATTCAAAACAAAATTCAACAGTGATTCAACCTTGATCCATGACCTTTATTCACCTATAAATAAACGTCGAAATACCGGCTGGGATAGTAATATGCGAGGTTTGCTTGCGAAAATGCAGTAAGAGCCCCATTAGACTAAATGTTAGTTCGCTAGTTAGCGTCGTTATCGTACCGCCTGGTACTCTAGTAATAACGTGCAGCAAAGTTAGAAAACCTGACAGCGATCTAACCAGAGTAATTATTCACAAAGATGTTTCATACAGGATATTAAGCATCATGTTACATTCAGTCATCATTTATCATTAGCTACTAACCTAAACGCCAAAACAATCCTACGCAAGGCCGTTTCGAACGGGTTTCATATTATAGACAAATAGACGCTCTCGTTATCTTGATTTATGTGTACCACTAAATGATAGTACAGATTAAATCACTACCTTCTACAAGAGTCAGATGGGGGCTTTATTAAGATATTATCGTTAATGATTGATCACTGATACTAGCGTACCTGCTTGCAATGCATAGACGAGTGTGTGCACTCCTCGACTGGCAATTTTACTGCGACTTTTTAAAAAAAATAAAGGCAGCGTGCAATTCAAAACAGTCTTTGTAAAAAATGACTGATCCGGCCTCAGATTCGAGGACGTTGATTGGCTAAGCCCATCAACATAGCCAGATAAGTTATGTCATATCTTGTGAAACAATAATTTTGATTAGACAATAGTGAACGATGGCCAACCTGTTACTATGCAGATGTGCATTCATAATATTAACGGACACAATAATGGGAAAGGGACGTACGGGGAAATGCCAGTGCCCCGGTTGCATAAACTACCTTAAGTTTCAAACTTAAGTTTGTCCCGTATGCAAAATATTTCCCTACGCTAAGGGGTTCATTTAGGAGCGTTGCATAAAGCCACCTAAGTTGTCTCCTTGCCTAAGTGACTAAGGCTGGCTTTACACGGTGCAACTTCACGCAACTAGTTGCAGGTTGAATGTGCCTGCAACATAATTTCCATGCAACTTGACAGTTACACGAAGCAATTCAAAAATAATCAAGTTTCATGCAACACCGTAGTTTATTTCACTAAAACTAGCTAGCTAGATTGGTAAATTTCCATCTGCGTCGTATTGTTTTCTTGTTTTTTGTTAGCTAACGTTAATCTTCTGAAATTTGCTGCCGTTCCTCTCTTGACACCCGTTTAATTTTACGCAGAGCGGAAAAGAAAACCTGATACAACATGTCTAGTTTTCAACTAGAAATCAACGTTGAAATCCCGGCTAGTGCTCGCTGGGTATCCTTTAACGTACGTGCGGTTATTTCACAGCATTTAGCCAGCTTCTCCAAAATGGACAAAAATACAAAAATAAAAATAAAACCAAACTGGACAGAACATGAAAATGTTGTTTTACTGGAATACGGAATCTACTAGCTACGGCTAGCTAACTAACATTATAATGCATGCGAGAAAACTTGAGTTAACGGCAGTAATTGAACAATGTTAACAGAAAGCCTTGGACCCACAGTAGCCTGAGCATCTACGAGTTGATAATTCACATTTCCATGTATTTTTTCACACAAATTTACTACTTTTATGACATTTCTTACCTAGTCAAGTAGTACAATTACCGCAAGCTGCAATGAACTACGTATCTGGGAAGCTGCTGTGTATTTCGTTGCACGTGAACAGCGTGTGCAGTCATTTTGCTTAAATTAACTTCTGGCCAATGGCTGCAGCTTGAGTCGAATCAACTCTCTCACCAGTCAAATGCGTGCAGCTACACGCATAATGCGTAGGAGGATCTATTAGCGGTAAAAATAAACAAATAAACGGAAAAAGTAATTAAAATAATTCATTTGACGGAACAAATAATTCATTTGACGGAAATCAGTCTGTAGACGGAACTCTGCCACCCCTGTGTGTTACAGACCTTCTACAGCTATATATAAAATAAAATGAATGTGGAATGAGTCATTATCAAACACATTTGAGTTTACACCCCACTACAGTTCAGAAAACAGGACTAATTCATTTTCTTCATTCATGTGCGTAGAGTCTTATTCTTCCAAGAGGAAGAACAAGAACATGCTGTTTCAGTTCTCTGAAGTGTCTTTTTTCACATTAGAAACATTGACATCAGTGTTGTATTTAGTCACACTGGAGCCCTTTGGATTGAAGGGGTGTGTGTTTGTACGCACCCCAGTCTCTGCAGATAACAGTGTGGGTCCTCCACTCCAGCAGAGAGCGCTCTCACTCCTGAATCCTGCAGCTCGTTGTCTCTGAGCTCCAGATCTCTCAGCTCTGAGTCAGGAGAACGCAGGACTGAGGCCAGAACATCACAGCAGCCCTCTGTGAGATTACACCAACCCAGCCTGTGGAGAAACCCCACACACACACACACACACACACACACACACACACACACACACACACACAAATTCACAGCTGTGACACTGTGCACCGTGGCACTTGATATATATATATATATGTACCTACGCATTCCTGAGACCCAGATAGCCAGCGACTCTGGGCCGGCAGTGCTGACTTCGGGCCAGAATCCGGCCCGGAGTCGCTTGCTATCTGGGGATGTACACACAGAAACAGGGAGGGCGGTGTGTAAATTAAGTTCACTAAGTATTCTGAGTAATACACAAAAGTCTAAGGCAATCACTGGCCTCTATTAACTGACAAAAATAATGAAACCTCAAGGTTGGGAGTCTACTGCAAGGGATTCATTGCCAAACCCTTTCCATATGATGAACTTATCTGACTTGCAAACATATTCATTTAATCTGCAAACACAAGAAACAGCATTTTTGTGGTGCACTTTACCTGACCTGACATGTTCTTCGGTCCATAAACATCTATACGTTTTAAAAACGTTCAATATTCATCACTATGAATAGATAAATATAACTATTAATGTACACGTGAAACCCATTAGCTGAATACGTCTACTGTTATCATGATAATATCTTCTTCCTAATCTTGTAACCATCAAGTTATCAAATAATTTAGGGTTAACTAATTCACTGTTTTTGACATTCATTTTAAAATTTTCACAACGGTGAAATGCAACCGCATTCTATACAAAATTGCGAATTCTTATTTAACGTGACGGTAACCTTGACGACACTGTTCAAAATGCGGCCGATAGGAGGGTCGGTTGGTTACTTCATGAATCCACCTGGCTAGTGGAGCCAGTGAAGAATTAAGCAGCTTACTGTCACAGACAACTTAAATATATACACCAGTATATAAAATAACATGAAGGTTTTATCTAAACAGCAATGATATCATTGGTCAGACCTGCGATATTGTACTTGCTAACAGTTGAAGCTGTGCTACACTTCAGTTCATTTGGCTGGCACGATCTCCCAGCAATGCAAAAACGGCATCAACTGGAATTACACTGCTGCGCCATCTAGTGGCTGTATGAGAACACCGCAACTGATTATTGGCACTAACTTTTACTGCTAGTAGACACTAGATTTTTAAAAATGTGGTGTCTTTTGAAAATTCCACACATTGCACCTATTTTCTGCGTGTCCTTGCACTACAATCCATCCATTCATTTTATTCTCACGCACTTTTGCAAATATAACAGGCTAATAATTGCATTGCATTTAATTATTATTGTATGGGGCCACATAGCTCAGGAGGTAAGAGCGGTTGCCTGGCTGTTGGAGGGTTGCTGGTTCGATCCCCGCCCTGTGCATGTCGAAGTGTCCCTGAGCAAGACACCTAATCCCTAACTGCTCTGGTGAATGAGAGGGATCAATTGTAAAGCGCTTCGGATAAAAGCGCTATATAAATGCAGTCCATTTACCATTACCATAAAAAGGAAATGAATAATGATAATAAAAGCCTGAAGTTGATAAGGGGTTTTAAAATAAAAAAATGGCTTAATACATGTTTGGTAGACCTTGTGGAGTAATATAAACTGCACAAAAAATTTTATAAGTGGGGGCATTTGAAAATTATTAGAATACTTATCTAAGAAATACTCCTGTAAATGATGTTATCCTTTAGATGATAGGAGCTGGAGCCAGAACACTGATCTCTGAATCAGGTTATTCCACACAGCATGCCTGCTTGCAGTGGTATAATATCCAGCCTATGACTTGGGACTGGAACCACAGAAGACTGACTAAACTAAATGATGTAACACTGCATCTAAACAGCAGCTCACATGTTGATCAGATGGACACTCTCCCACCAAGATGTACACACATACCCTGCCAGCCAATAGTTCATGCTTGGCTTTACCAGCAGAATAAAATACCATTTTATTCACAATCCTTTCAGAAACACCACAATCCTGCAATCCTTTTGATGAAAACTCACCTTCATCAAAAGGTCAGTGTGTGAAAGAGAGTGGGGTAAATATATGGATTTCATTAGAGTTCATAGCAGGTAGTGAATAATGGAGATGGATGAAGACTGCAATGTGTGACAGACCTGAAGCATTTTACTATGCAGGTGGTCAATCTTTTACCATGTCAATTAGACACTCAGCATCCAGTCATCACCTATGACCTGATACTACAGACTCCACTGAATCCTTACATTCTGCTCAGGAACCACAAACCTGGCAACCCTCAAAAGGTTTTATCCTGCTTTTATTTGCTTGTTGTGATAGAGGATTAAGGTATACATGGGCAAAGAAAGAATGCTGGTGGACAGAGGAGTAAACTGAGAGAGAGAGCGTTTTTCTATTTCACTGAATAGAACCATAATCACAAATTCTATTCAGTAAAGATCACACAGTACACAGCACTACTCACCCCAGTCTCTGTAGTTTACAGTTTGGACTCATCAGTCCAGCACAGAGCAGCTTCACTCCTGAATCTCCCAGGTTATTGTAGCTGAGGTCCAGATCTCTCAGGGGTGAGTTTGATGACTGGAGAGCTGAGGCCACAATATTACAGCACTTCTGTGTGAGTTTACAGTTGTTCAGTCTGCAAAGAAGAGTTCATATATTACAGTATTATTATACTAGGTATACATGAAGCATGCATATAATATGGGAAATATGCCAATGACAGTGTTCAGTGATGAAGAGTGAAATTGAGGATTTTAAGGTTGATGATGCTCTGAGGAAGATGTTTGTGCTACACTCTCCAACTGCAGTATTTTGGACCTGAAAATTAAATCGAATTGGGGCAACAGGCTCATCTACCTTTTCTATCTTTTCTCTGGGCTTAACCCTCCCATCCCATACTAGACGTGCAGCTGCCATCTTTCAGAGTGGACAGCGAGTTAGTTTTCAGTGCTGTAGGATGTTTGGCCACCACCAAAAGGAAAAATGTAAAAGACAACACACATTTTTCAGAGTGGACATTGACTTTGCTTATTTCCTTTTGGTTTTCTGTGACAAACTTCCCACAGCACTGCAAACTAACATATAGCTAAAGGCAGATTCACTGTAACAGGAAGTAATGCACATGCTCATATATATGTATTGTGGTGTGGGCCTCTGGAGCCCCGCCCCTCCCTGCCATCAGCTGCCACTCTGCTCCACTTCATCTGTGTCTCACCGGCCAGCCTGCAGCACTATGGACAGCACCAGAGGGACAGGGCTGAGTTTCAGCACCTCCACTCCACATTCAGAGCTGGACAGAGCCGGAGGGACAGGGCTGAATTTCAGCACCTCCACTCTGCACTCAGACCTGGACCTGAGATACAGTCAGGCCACTGGCAGCATACCAGTGCTTTTTCCACACCACTTTCCCCTTTGCCTGAGAAGCTGCTGGCCCTATATAGGCCTCAAGGTCTCACTCCAGGGGTGTGCTGGCCTTCCCCTTAGTGAGTGACTAACAGAGTCTCTGATTCTGTTTTTTTTTTTTTTTTTTTTTTTGAGGCAGACTTGGACGTGCCCCTCCTCATGGCCTGAATTTTGGACCCACCTGTACTTCCCTAGCACTTTTGCTTTCCCCAACATTTGAGTAGCCTGATCTCGTCTTGTGTTTCACTCTTCCCCTGTCATCATTCATTGTGATATTGCTGTCACAATAAAAGTACTCTACAGGCATGTTGCCAGCACTGTCTGCCTCGTCTGTGCCTCGTTCCCGTAGCATACAGTATGGATGTGATAAAAGTTTATTAAAGGATATGAAAGATATGGAATTGAAGGTATCTGTAATGGGTGGAAAATCACAACCTGTACCTGTACAACATGTCATAAATGCTCTGCCCATTTGCAAATGTCGCACATAATGCAAATCATGCAAACGATGCAGACTACACAGAAGTATAAAACAGTCCTTAGAAGGACCATCACTGTAAACCCTTGCAGGAGGACATGCAACACATACAGGAATGATATATTCAATCATTAGGGCACACTAGTAGTACAAAGTCCCTTATTTACTGTCAGTAAAATTACCATGCACCACCCGTGTCCCTGTAGGGTGGGAGGGGGAGGGTCTCCTGGGGATGGTGGTAGGTACTAGAGTTTTGGTCAGGTCAGACTTTATTTTGTCAAATGTAAACGAGTGTGGATTGTGGGAGATGTTCTCTGGATAGCATTTAAGGGAAGCTCAAACAATTTACTTCATTATCCAAAGTCCTTTCATAAAAAGCATTTTTGGTATGCATCACAATTTCTTTGTGTTCCTTTTCTTTATCTTACAATCTCTTCAGGTGCATGTCCTTTCCTCTCTTATAGCATAGTGTCCAGTCCATCTTGCCACATCTTAAAATAAAATAAATCTTAAATAAAATGATTGCCTCTTAACACTGTTAAAGCTTTCTATTCATGGTTATTAGCAACTCTCATATTTTGTCTCATGATAAAGTACTCTTTCTCTTACAGCGCATCCAAAGTACGTGGCTTACTTACACAATGACTGAAGTGTGCATCTCTGCTTGAACAAATCACTGCATTGGTGCCATAAATAAACTTCTCTTTCATCATCTTGTGTTTGAAAGCCAACTCTAGGGAATGACATCTGGTCCAGACCTCCATAGAAGCATCCAATTGCACTAAGTCTGGCTCTGACAGACAGTAGTGCGTCCAACGCGAAAGGAGGCTACTGCCCTCCTGGAAGAGCACATAGAACACTGCAGCGCTACTACAGCCAAAAGCTACAGACAATAGCCAAGGGCTACAGACTACAGTTCAGAGTGAACCCCCCCATTTCAACAGAGTCATTTACTCTCAAACACAAGAGAGCGCTCCCATGTTTAAGAGGAATAAATTCCTTCCCTCTTACAAAAAGGGGGAAATATGTGTGGTTCCCAGAGATCAAACCCAACATAGCTTTTATTTTCCTTATTTCCAGCTCCCAAGGAAGGATGGTTCTCAACTTCCTATCTTGGATCTCAGTGTGTGTATGTGTATGTCTCTCTCAGTTCAAGCCCGGCTTGAGAGTACAGTATCACACATGCCTCAGACTACAGGGGCTGATGGTGCCAGCCTCTCAGGTTTTGCCACTGGGGCTGTTAAGAATGAGGGGCTTTATGAGGTGGATTTCATCCCTCCACCTCAGCCCCATGTGCGATCTCCATCGCCGTCTCACAGTAACACAAGCGCTCTGCAACTCTGCGTCACTGGGAAAACACAGACTTTTACACTCAAGGAACCCCTCTCAGGATCGTTTTCATACAGAAAAAAGGACAGACACATCCCTCTCTGGGGTGGGGGTCTCAGGAGGGGTACATGGTGAATCAATTGTCTTTTAGCTATTAACTATATGGACAGCTCTCAGATATTTTCTTCCCTGTCTAAGGGGACATCATGTGCTCGTACGGTGCGATAATGACTGCGGTAGCATATGTCAATCACCAAGGTGGCATGCGCTCCCTCCAGCTCCATGGTCTAGCCCACAGACTGCTGGTCTGGATCAGCGTCACTTTCTGTGGTTACGCGTGACCCATGTTGCTTTCGGTTTGCTCCTGTGGGCGTCTTGGCCAGGGCTGTCTGTGAAGCGTACTGTGATAATTGCTGTGAAATACGCTATATAAATAAAATCTGATTGATTGATTGATGTTCCAGGAATTCTGAACACGACCGCTAATCTGCTGTCAAGGAGAAACCCACTGTACGGGGAATGGTGTCTCCATCCCCAGATTGTGGAAATGTTACTGCCGTGATTATCCCTCTCCTTTACGTACAGCCATGCGCGCTCCTGCTACGCACAGACCTCCTGTCTCAGGTGAACGGGGAAATACACCACCCCTGCCCCGAGCGAGTAGCTCTATGGGCTTGGCCCGTGAGAGGCATAACCTCAACGCATTAGGGCTTCCCCCTCGTGTGGATGCAACCATCCAGAGCACGAGAGCGCCCTCTACCAGGTCACTTCATGACTATAAGTGTCAGGTGTTTGAAATATGGTGTGCCTCTCGTCAGTCAGTGCCTTACCAGTGCTCTATTTCTGACGTGCTGTGTTTTTCACAGAACCTTATGGATAAAGAGAAATCCTCTTCTACCAATAAGATCTACCTGGCAGCTATCACTGCTTGTCATGTTGGGTTGAAAGACCATGCAGTGGGGCAGCACCCCCTCATTCACAGGTTCATGAAGGGGGCTCACAGTTCTCTGCCTGTTGCCAAAAAGCTCATTTCCCCTTGGGATTTATCACTGGAGCTGGAGGCTCTGTTTCTAAGGCCATTTGAGTCTATACATGAAATAGATTTGTTGAAAATTGCTGTCTCTCCAGACAGCGCTGCTGCTTGCACTAGCCTCAGCCAAGTGAGTCAGTGACCTCCATGTCCTCTCAGTGCATCTCTCGTGCACAATATTCTCCCCTAAGATGCACAGGCTTTTTCTTAAGCTCAATCCAGCCATTATGCCTAAAAGCTTCCCTCTTTTAAATGCGAGATGTTGGAGCTTGTCGCTTTTCACCCACCACCTTTCTCCTCTGACGAGGAGCATAAGCTGCATATGCTGTGTTCTCCGCACGTATATGACAAAGACTAAGGCTTTTAGAAAGAGCGACCAGGGCCTGGGCCCCTGCCTGCAAAGGAAAAGTATCTCTAAGCAGTGGCTGTCCCATTGGCTTGTGGAAGCTATTGTTATAGCATATGATTCAAAGAGGATAACACCCCCCTTGGGCCTGAGGGTTCATGCTACGAGGGGTATGGCTGCATTGTGGGCCCTATTCCACGGGCCCTCCTTACAGGAAATTTATTCAGCCGCAGCCTGGGTTTCTCCAGATACTTTTGCAAGGTTCTACAACCTGAACGTCACCAGGAGGCCGGTAGCCCACTCAGTTCTGGGGGTGAGCTGTGTGTGAGGCGCACACATCTCCCCTCATCTGCTATGGGTTTTAGTACTTCACATTGTTCCCAGGACCTGGCTATAGCTTTGGGCACTGGAATGTGTTTAGTACTTCCCTATACAGGATGTGCCAGACACCACCCTCCCCTCAGGGGAGGAGGCATCCTTTGCTGGCCTGACAGTATCTCAGCTGTGAGCATAAGGCAATCTGGGAGTTGTCCATATCTCCCCATAGGTGGATCTCAAACACGAGATGATGAAAGAGAACTTTAGGTTACTGTTGTAACCCCGGTGGAGAGATCCACCAAGACTGCCCTGCTTGCTGTGCATGAGAAGTGAATATGTTCACTGAGGAGTAGTAGCGCTTGCAGTGTCCTAAATGTTCTTCCAGGAGGGCAGTAGTATCCTGTAGCATTGAATGCACTAATGGCTGTCAAAGCCACACTTGGTGCAATTGGATGACCGGATGTCATTCCTCATACGTGGATCTCTCTACTCTGTGTTTCGGAGAACCGGGGTAGCGACAGTAACTTAAAGTTTTGGGGTAACACCCTTACTGAGGTACTCACTGGGCATACTGTTAGATTCACTAGCAGCTCTTCTTGGATAGCTGCTAGGGTCAGTCAAATGTTATTTAATAGAATAATACAGAGGTCATGCCTTGTGATATTTATATAGTCTCGCTACCCAAATGGGGTAAATCTTAATTAGGTTAATCCCAGGGATAGTTGTTGGTTTTAGATTCCTGGATGAGCAGGACATTTACCTCCCAGGATTGAAGGTCTTAATGTCAGAGAACACTTTGATGAATGCCTGGCAGCAGTAGCTAGTCTCTCTCTCCAGGATACAGGGTCAAGCTGCCCATCATTTCATATGAGCACACCCCAGTCAATAATCTTATGAGCAAAACTGTATTCACACAAACATTCAGGTTAGAGGTTTTGAAAATGAATGGAGTCAGGAAATTAGTCTTCCCTGTAACAAAATTCAAACCCTTACATTTCCATAATCAGTAATTCTATTTAGTTAATGTCACACAGTACACAGCACTACTCACCCCAGTCTCTGCAGTTTACAGTTTGGACTCATCAGTCCAGCACAGAGCAGCTCCACTCCTGAATCTCCCAGGTCATTGTAGCTGAGGTCCAGATCTCTCAGGGGTGAGTTTGATGACTGGAGAGCTGAGGCCACAATATCACAGGACTTCTCTGTGAGGTCACAGTTGTTCAGTCTGCAAAGAAGAGTTCATATATTCAAGTAAAGAAGAATTATTGGCACTCTTCATTAAAATTAGCATAAATGATTATATAAAAGAAACAATAAACCTAATGATTTTAATTTTCTGCTCAAACATCCGTAGAAACTGCTTACTTTCACTTCAATAAAACAATTCTCATAAAAAACTTACAAAAAATAGTATTTGTCTCTAAAACATAGGGTCAAAATTATTGGCACCCCCAAAGAATATATTAAATAAAACGAAACAAAGTGGCATCTAAAGAAATTTTACTCAAAAAGATTTGATCTCAGTCCCCCGGAACTGTATTGCTGCCTTTCACCATTTCCTGTTTCACTGGGGTACAAATATGTACACAAATGCACAAATGTAAAATCTCTTTGTCATCCATCACTATGGGCTAAGGGATCAGCTGAGCCCTTGTACTGAGTCTGTCTCATGACCCCCTGGTGCTGCACACTGCTTAAGGATCCGCTGAGCCCCTGTGCTGAGTCTGCCTCAGGACCCCCTGGTGCTGCACACTGCTCACTTAACCTACATATAAAATATATTTTAAGATTTAATTTAACAAGTAATATTAAAAATGACAATTATGAATTTAATCATTGATAGGTCAGTCAACAGTAACCTGGTAGAATCAACCGATAAACCAAAACAAACTCTGTATCAGGTCTACTTCTAAGTTACAAAACAGAAGACATCAAACAAGATGTTAAATTTAGATTACCAGAAAAGAAAGACTGAAGAGCCAGACCTTATCAAAGTATTACCCTTTTCCAGTGCCACAGAAACAAAGGAAATGAGCTAAAACGCACAACAAAGAAACCAACACCAAAATAAAGACCAACTGCAACACAACACAACTTTTTACTGAGGCCATCATAAACACTTAATGCAGCATGGCTTGAGCATGTTTGCCCTGATTGGGCAATTCCACGGTCAGATGTAGAAAGGGAGGCAGGCTCATTTATGACAAGGACTGGCCTATCTAAAAGCTGACAGTGTACTTATTAATGAAAGTGACCTCATGTTGTTGAAAGCATGGCTAAGAACCATATATTACCAAAATATTCAGGAATTTAGTCCCTTTCTAACAAGACCAAACATGAATAGGTAATTCAGTTAAGCTATTGAATACCAATAAAAAGCATGGAAGTCTACTTGTGCTTCTAACATAAACATAAAGTTTTCAGTCAATGATATCAATAAAATATCACAGATTGCATTTAAACTTAAGATCAAACAGAACCGGATCTTGTAAATAGCTTTGTCTTCTGGTTTGTCTCTTCCGAGACAAACTCTGCAGGAGGTGGGACCCATAGGTCGCCCGCCTAGATTAGGGTATCAGAGCGGCGTAAAGAACGTTTCCTTTAATTTTCGTGGAGGGGAGGGTAGGCAGCATTCTTCAAGCCAATATTGTATCCAGTTCACTGTTTCTCTCTCTGAGGCCATAATCTAAACACTTGATATCTGACATACTGTAGATAAGTTCATTGCTAATTTTGCCCTCCCGCCAAACCACAGCGTCTGGCTTCAGTCGGTTTGTGGTGTGAGGAACAAAGCATCACTGCAGACCCGTCGCCCCGTCCCACAGGTGGACCATTTCAGAGCAGCCAGCAGCTCAGCGGTTGCAGTCTCGTCAGAGGCAGTTCATGAAAATGATAGGTATTGTGTAGTAATACTCATTAGAGCACCCTGGGACAATACAAAAGGACTCTCTATGCATTTTTAGGGGTCCAAGCAGCGAAGCTGGTGGAACCCTATTGTATCTGTTAGGATTATTATTATTAGGGGTCCAAGCAGCAAAGCTGGTGGAACCCTATTGTATCTGTTAGGATTATTATTAGGGGTCCAAGCAGCGAAGCTGGTGGCATTTGATGGCGCAGCCCAAGGAGACACCATTCAACCTGTTCTGGGCTCCAGGAAACTTCAGAATCACTGTACAGGTCAGGCTTTGGCCTGAGATGAGCCATAGAATTAACTCAAGAACAGGCACTGGGGGCAGAGCTCACTTTAACAGTTCCCTGAGAAGACCTCACTCTGGCACCCATTATATCCTACAATTCCTCTACCTTCCTATTTTCACTCTATCTACAAGCACTATGCTGGAGATTCTGGGTCAGCCTATACCAGAATAAAGCAGAGACCAGGGTGGTACTACTGGCCTTGTAACATGGTGCATTTACTGCCTGCCCTAGCCTCCCAACATAGAAACACAAACATTTAATTCATAACCAAACGTATCCCTCCCAAACCAAACTTAACATCATTTTAATCATGACATTGAAAAGAAGTGTTATCCTATCAAGTGGCTTAAAAGTAAAATATAAAAAGGGGTATAGATAATTCTTTCCTCTCTTCTAATCATTAATTCATTATGCATAGACCAGGAAGAGAAGGGGAACCCCCCTCTTTCAAACACATGGCAGGGATTCAAACAACATTTGTTCTTATAATTAAAACTTAGTTAAAAGCAAGGCATGTTTTTTCTTCACAAATAGTTTGGCAATTACAGCAATAACTTACAAACTGAGTTTGTGAAGAAAAGGTGTGAAGTGCATTTACTAGTCCAAGTCCAAGTTAAGGACAAATGTTCACTGAATACAGGCTATAAAGTGTTGACTTGTTAAGCAAACATGAGCCTTTGGTCTTGTGTCTCAGCTTTATCTAGCCTCTCAGCTGTGCGTCTTTGGCTTTGATCAGGTTTAATGTGGGAGAGACAAGCTGTGGTTTTGTTTTGTCTTTCATTCATTTCATGATTATCTTCTACTTCGTTTCCAGGACTGTCTAATTTTTGTTCATGTAATTGAGCCTGTTTTTAAATTAGATGTTTAATTGGGCCCTATTTTCGCAGTCAAGGCACAACTGTCAAACACTAGCAGCAATGCAAGGCGCTGGTGAATTTGGGTATTTCAGTAATTTCTTGACTCCAGGCACTAGCACAACTGTGGCACAGTTGTAAAAGAGGCTGGTTCGATCAGAATAGATTGACTGTGGGTGTGGTTGGGTTTGGTTTCATTATTGCCAATCAGATCACCCCATTTCTGTCCCTTTGGGAAACACAGCCAAATGATAATTTCACCATGGCTGAACAGCAAGCGTGGTGTGATCATCTCAACTGAAGGGAGGAGAGTGTTCTCTAGCATAACTAGAAGTCTGTACAACACTAAATTCCTAGACCTTGCAGCAGGGCCCCTCCATCTCCAGGCACCAGACCTCTCAAGGACAAGAATAAGTTAGAAATAATGCATGTACGTGTGTTTGTGTGTGTCTGTGTGCTTTCTTTCTCTCTGTCTTATACATTTGTAGAAGTCCAAACTGGTGACCTTGGCTTTCCTCCTTATCCTCCCCCTACCGTCCTGCCAGGGAGAAACCGGCTATGACACCATGCTGCCCAGGACTCTGAAAGCAACTGATAGATAAAGACCAAACTATTATTTCTGATTTAATTATTTCTGATTTAAAGCTTGTTTATGTAACACTTAAGACTAAGAGGTCACCGTGTGCTTATTCAGTATTTATGCTATATGACTAGTTACAGCCAATCATTTATTTTATTTTTTTTATTTTACTATATGCTTATGTGTTAACCAAGTACCAACTGTCCCTGCTTTCTTCAGTTCGTGCTTATCCATTTTGTTGTGTGTAGGTACTGGACTCTTTCTGCAGAAATAAATCCTATTTCTTATATGGATATACCTTGTCATGCCTGGTTATTCTAAGGGGAGAATTTTCTCTGCCCAACACTATGAACTATTACAACCATTATGAGGACTTCTACAAACCAATGAAGATGAAACTGAATAGTTTTGATTACATTTTTTGTTAATATTTAAACAAAACAGTGTATTTTCTGTTCATATGCCAGTTTTAAAAGCTGTAATAAACGGTTCTGTTCCCATGAACAGTTTCACAGGGAGAATATTCCCAGACTGGCCAGGAACAGGAGGCAGCTGGCAGAGACAGCCTCCAGTCGGCCTCTCCATCCTGCTGCCGCCGCTACTGTTTCAGCTAGGCAGGCATTGCGCTTGTGCACCAGAGGACAGGAAAGAAGCATTTTGTCTGGATTTACTATAGCTTTTTTGTTTCTTTACTGTCAATTTTTGTTTTATACCCACTATTTAAAATAAACAAAAAAATAATTTACTTCAACTAAGTGTCATTCATTCCAGACATGCACTTGATAAGATGAATGTACATTCACTAGTGAAACGGCTCCACAACCAACCAGTCCCTGCTCTCTTGTGCACTCTGTGCTCTGTAATCTCTGTAGCGATCGTCACATGCGACTCTGCTTCTCTCTGTATGAAAGTCCTGTAATGTGTCCACTATGAGGTCTATGTCACATCCATGGCATATGGCTATGTAGTGTAGAACACAGCACACCAAAGAATGCACTGACTTTCTGAGGGCTGTACAGTGATGTACCACCCAATCCATCCAAAATTCTAAAATGCATTTTAAACATTCTACTCAGTCATTGACCTAGCCTAGCCAAACACATGATTAAAAGCAAGAATACAGTGCATTCTGGGGTCACGGTAAACACTATCTGAGGGGTGTAAAGCCGGTCTCCCACCTGTCTCATTCAAGTAGCTTACACAATTAACTCCACTGCCGAAATAGCCAGCATTGGACTGAATAACTTTTCTTTAAAATAGTTAATTGAAATAAACAAAATATTTCTTGTATCTGTGTTATGTGTTTATGGATTCACATGTGTGGCACAGTTATAATGGCAAAATAGCACACGTTAAAACCTGGTATGGGTTGGTTTAACTGCAAATGCATTATTCAACACCAAACTAACACAGTGATAAATGTTTCTATTGGCACATCCCCGATTGCACCAACAAACCCATGCTGACACAAGCAGATTAACTACAGACCATAAAACTAACAACCCTGGTGAAAGTGAAAAATATGACAAGCAATTCCAGGTGTGTTTGTGCCTGTGCTGTCACCAAAATAGGGCACCTTTTCTTAATACTGTAACTTAATATAGCTTCTCTTCATTTTAATCTGCATGAATTGTATGTTCTGACAAAGGTTGATCCATCAGATCACTCTGATATCAATAAACTCCTTATTTATTTCACAATTGCTATCTTTGCAAATAATTAGTAAAAGTATCAAATCAGTAAATGGTAATACTAAATAAAATAAAATATATGGTAAGTGCTGAGGTTTTGCATTTGATGCTGCCTATGTTCTGGATATAAGACATTAAATGAGGGCACGAGTTAAAACATCTTGATTCATAAATCGTTTCTTAACCTAATTTTGCCCGGCAATTTTATTGCACTTTATTCTGACTAGAATTAGAAAGTGGGAAAATATGTGGTCAATCATCTACATTATTACTACATTATTATTAATGACATAATACTCACATGGCCTTCCTGCAGTCCCTGACTACTGGTAGCAGTCTCTGATAACCTGCTGCTGATGTGTTGTAGGTCTTCAAGTCAAACTCATCCAGGACCTCCTCTGACGTCAGTAACACAAAGGCCAGAGCTGAACATTGGTCTGGTTCCAGGTTTTTATCAGAAATTTTTCCTGATTGCAGGGAATTCTGGATTTCCTGCACTAGAGAGTTTTCATTCAGTTCATTGAGACAGTGAAACAGATTGCTGGTCCTCTCTGCTGAAGATTCCTCTCTGATCCTCTCCTGAATGTACTGGACTGTTTTCTTAATGCTCTCTGATTTGCTTTCTGTCTGTGTCAGTAGTCCTCCTAAGAGAGACTGAATGGACTCCAGGGAGAGGCCGAGAAGGAATCGGAGGAAAAGGTCCATGTGTCCATTCCTACTCAATAAGGCCTGATCCACTGCACTCATGAGTAACTCAGACAGCTGCACTCTGTCACTGTGAGGTTTTCGTAATTCTGCTCTGAATACATTTCTGTTCTCATTTACACATGAATGAAACACAAATAAGGCAGCCAGATACTCCTGAATGCTCAGATGCACAAAGCAGTAGACCCTCTCCTGGTACAACCCACACTCCTCTTTAAAGATCTCTGTGCACACCCCAGAGTACACTGAAGCTTCACTGACATCAATGCCACTCTCTTTCAGGTCCTCTTCATAGAATATCAGATTGCACTTTTTCAGCTGTAGAAAAGCCAGCTGCCCCAGTTTCAGGATGATTTCTGTATCTGATGCTGACATCTTCTTTGTGTCTGTCTCATCAGTGCCATGATATTTCTGATTCTTCACATTAGTCTGAATGAGCAGAAAGTGTGTGTACATTTCAGTCAGAGTTCTGGGCAGATCTCCACTCTCTGTTTTACCCAACATTGTCTCCAGAACAGTAGCAGAAATCCAGCAGAAGACTGGTAGGCGACACATGATGTAGAGGCTCCTGGATGATTTAATGTGTGAGATAATTCTGCTGGCCTGGTTCTCATCTCTGATTTTCTTCCTGAAGTACTCCTCTTTCTGCGGGTCATTGAACCCTCGTACCTCTGTCACCTGGTGGACACACTCAGGAGGGATCTGATTGGCTGCTTCTGGTCGGGAGGTGATCCAGAGGAGAGAAGAGGGAAGCAGATTCCCCTTAATGAGGTTGGTCAGCAGCACATCCACTGATGATGACTCTGTTATATCAGAGCAGTACTTATTACTTTGGAAATATAGAGGAAGTCGACACTCTTCCAGTCCATCAAAGATAAATACAACTTTATTATAACTGACTTTGAAGGTGTTGACTTCACCATCAACACTTTTGATCTCTCTCAGCTGTGGAAAGTAGTGCTGCAGAAGCTGCATCAGACTGAATTCTCTTTCCTTCTTCAAGTTCAGATCTCGGAAAGGAAGAGTGAAGATGAAATCAATGTCCTGATTGGCTTTTCCTTCTGCCCAGTCCAGAATGAACTTCTGCACAGAGACAGTTTTCCCAATGCCAGCGATGCCCTTTGTAAGCACAGTTCTGATAGGTTTCCCTTGTCCAGGTGAAGGCCTAAAGATGTCATTGCAGAGAATTGCAGTCTCCTGTGTGGTTTGTCTCTTGGATGCTGCCTCAATCTGTCTGACTATGTGTTCATTATTGACCTCCCCACTTCCCCCCTCTGTGATGTAGAGCTCTGTACAGATCTCATTGAGGAGGGTTGGGTGGCCCTCCTCAATGAGAGGAGGGCCGATACCTGAGTTTTCAGTGCCTGCTGGGCTCTTTTTATGGATTCATCTGAAGAGAGGAAATATGAGAAATAATGTTTTTTAAAATGTGATAAACATTTCCCACTCAATAACAGATTTTAAGAAAAAACAGCCAATAAAAGTATTAACGCATTCTGTCTCCACAATATTTCACACATATCAGTGTTATATGCTTATAACAGTATGTTACACACCTAACACAGCATTACACACCTCTCTCACAGTGTGTTACACACCTCTCTCACAGTATTGCATATCTTCCATCATTAAAATAGAATTTCTTGCTGACAGCAGCATCAGTGTCACTGTCACTCTCGCTATAATCGTTTTCGACTGAATTAACACTAATGGGTATTTTTTTCATTATGATGAAAAGGAGCGCTTTTTCGATTCAGAGTTCCCAACCAACTGCCTCCGACAAGGAAACCCCGTTGCAAGGTCATGCTTTTGCTTTTGGAACGAGCTTCTTTACAGCGTGAGACACCAAGAGGCCCTTATAATGTAACACTTTTATACTGATTGCTGAGTTTGATTCAGGGATACAAACTCAGGGCAGTGTGTCTGATGAGACAGTGGTCTAGTTACTGGTTTTTGAGCACAAGATTCTGCCTTTAAACCCTCTTCAGGGACATTTAATCTAGTCCATTTCCTTGTCCCTGTAATAACTGCTTGAGGCAATATGTTAATAAATTTAAATGTAAAATGAATAAATGTTATTTTTGGCCTTTTATTTACAGTATGAAATATTGTCAATGTAAAACAGTATTATGAAAATGTAGATGCTGTAAATCAGAACATTGATAACTGCTAGAGTTGCTATCTAAACTCATTTCAAAATTCTAATTGACACACAGTAGCAATGAGAGAAAGCTCTTACTGTGCTCAGCGAGCTCCTTCTGCTTCATCTTCCTCAGGATGTGGAGTGTGATCTTCAGAAACCCCTCACTGCCACAGGTCTCTAGCAACTTCTCAACTATGCACACAGCCTCAGGATCCTCCTGCTCTCTCTCAATGCATTCAGGGTAATCATCAACTTCACGACTGTCGAACAATTCATTTATAAACTTCATAAACTGATCGTCAAGACAGCATTCCGGGCAATCCTGACTCAGATGGCTCTGAAACAGTTTCAACTTCTCATCCTTCTTCAGCTTCATCAGAGTGAGCAGGAGAGACTGAAATAAACACAGGAAGAGGTGTGCTGTATCAGTGTGAAATAAATACATGAAGAGGTGTGCTGTATCACAAAAAATTAACACAACAAATAAAATGGGCCATAATTCATGAACCATAACATTGAATTTTTACGATGCTGCATGTGAGGTTACACATGCATCCGTAAATTATCCTGGATAAAGACATGACTCCTTTATATTGGCCAACTCTGTCATTCCTGCAGTCTTCTAGGGGAATCCCCCTCCTGGAGGGGTGGCTTTTAGGGTACAATGGCGGAACGATAAAGACACAGCTGAAGATAATATAATAGTGTGTGTGTGTGTGTGTGAATAGTCATTCAGTCGAAAACTCACAAAAACATGTACTGTAGCCCAATAGAGAGGATGTTTGGAATGCTGAAAATACACTTCAGATGTTAGCATAAGTCAAGTGGAACATTACAGTACAGCCCTCAGAAGGCCTGAATATTCTTTGTGGCGTGTTGTGTGTTGCATAACATTGCCAAAGTCATGGATATGTCAGACATAAACAAGGACACATTACAGGACTTTAGAAGGCGTGATGGTGAACTGAATGTGCTGATGCATATTAATGAACCGAGATACCCTAGCAGCACGTTTTTTTAGATCTCCGAATTTTAATGGACTCGCGCAGAAACAGGTCTTTTATGATAGAGGTAAATCTGTCTTTTCTAAGTCTTTTTAAATCCACCATTATATTATCAATCCACCAAGGTGCAAGTGCAGGTGGCTATTAGAGGGAATGGGAGATGATATGCTGACTGGTTTATAACATGTTTATGCCCAAGACACACCTATAAATTAAGGCAGTAAGTTCAGCCCATAGGAACCTTGTGCCTTACATTGCGCTCAAATAATCCACTGTTAAACCAGTATAAGTGGGTTTGGACACAACCTAAATATATGTGTGCCACGTGCTTTACTATACACTAAGATCATTAAAATAGAGCATTTTTTATTACATTTTTTAAATGTTTAAGTAAAAAGCTGGTTTATTGTGTTCATATGATATTCCACTTTTGATGATCATGAATAATATAAAAAAGGTGCAATATGTTATTAATGATAAGGGCAATGTTAGGAACTTGTAAACATTACCCTTGCACTGTATTATAAAGGCATTATATATACCAAATAAATTTACTGCACAAAGAAAACACATAACCCATTAAAAACTAGAAGAAAAGATCTCATACCTTTATTGCAGAAGATAATTTATCTGAACTCTTTTCATCAAAAGAGCTGTACTCCAGTGACTGCTGGATCCTGTGAACAAAACATCGAGACAGAGCTTCCAGTTAAACTCATCCTCTTACTGAAGCTCTAACAGCGCATGGAGACAGAGCTTCCAGTTAAACTCATTCTCTTACTGGAGCTCTAACCTACAGCACATAGAGACAGAGCTTCCAGTTAAACTAATCATCTTACTGCAGCTCTAACTCACGGCACATGGAGACTGAGCTTCCAGTTAAACTCATATTCTCACTGCAGCTCTAACTCACAGTACATGGAGACAGGGCTTCCAGTTAAACTCATCCTCTTACAGCAGCTCTATCCAGAAGAATCTGTTTACACATTGTGTACTGAACCATTTGCGCAGTTTCTCTCTTGTACACACATCAGAGTTAGAAATGAACAGAATGCGCAAAACAAGTTCCGTCAGGAAACTCAAAAATTGCAGCTGACCAATCAGTCGGCTCCATTAAACTCATACTCACGCGTTTCCACAATCATCCAATTGCATACATACAACACTTTTCTCTTACCCACCCACAGGCACACATCACCAATGGAACGCCTTTTCAACCCACCAATCAGACCTCTCAGTGCTGCTGCTTGCCTGCGCTGCTTTTGCCTGCTTCACTGCTGCTGCTCAGAACTGCACTCACCCTCCACCTCCCCATCATCACCTGTTGTTTGGATTTGCTTCTACATACTGGGGGGTTTACTGGTAATGTTCCTGTTTAGTAGGGGAGATGTATAGTACTCTCTGTTAGACAAAGTTAGTGCGATCCATTCACCGCTGTAGGACAGTTGTAAGTTGTTTCACTGCAGTCCTCTCTCTGAGGGCTCAAATGCTTTATTTCTGCATAAGCTCCCAAATGAGCCTGCGTATGTTACTTTCAACATTCCAACACTACTTCCACTTCCCTTCAGGATCGCCAGACCCCTCATGCCAGATACCCACAATTCTAAGATCAAAGCTATAGATGACACTGGGGGGGATTAACAACCTCCTTGCACGTAGTGGAGGCATAGTAAGGAATGTTCATTCGCTGTTAACCACGCTCGTGGTATGAACCCCCACGGTGTGATATCTCTGGACTGCGTCAACTCAGTGCCTACATAACTGCTGCGTATCCCTATACAGCACCACCGGCGACTAGCGGGCACCGTCAGTATTTCAAGGCCGCTTCATTCACACCAGCGAATGGAGGAAAGTCTAGTTGAAAAATTAACAAATACAATTACAATACCCAACAGGTCTGAAAAACTCAAAGTGAGTGCAGGCTATTAGAATATTTCAGTATCGCGTTTCTGAGTTCGCTAGCCTGCACGACTTAGAAATAATTCTTCATCTTCTCGTAACCTGAACCAAAAGCAATCATGTTTGGTATGGGTATATTTTAATACTCACAACGAAGGTCGGGGTACAAAGTATATCCACCTTTCTTGCATTGCTAAATAATTATCCAACTAGATCAAAATTGAATTTCATTTACCAAAGTTATTGAAACCCACCCCACAATGGGAAAGGCGGACGTGATACGAAGGTGTGCCCTCTAAACAGCCAATGACAGCTCAGACCGCTCTATCCCGACCAGGTTTTTAAGTCAATGACCACCGAGGCTGCCTCTCCTCTTTTTATCTTTTTCTCATTTTTCCTTTTTTCCTCCGTACCCGAGCCGTGGTTCATGTTGATTTTTAGAAAGCTATCCTAGCCTCGGTGTCCCCGCCGAATAACCCTGGATCGCTGTACCTTTGGACTTAAGAGTGTTCGCACCGCTTTGGAACCGTGTGTCTATGCCTTGAAGTACTGACGGGCTCGTGTTGGGAGTCTGGTGTCGCCGATCAAGCTGGCCTGTCCCAAGCTGCATTTTCCGGCTTTGAATTTAGCGCGTGCTGCCTCAGCTGAGTCTCGGGGATCACTTCCTCCTCCCTCCTCCCTCTTTCCTCTCTTCCTCTCCTCTCCACACTCCAACTCGTAAGTAACGCCATAAATCGAAGTTCAATCAATCTTGACTTTGAGAAAGCCATCCACACACGTTTGGCCTGTCCATGTACTGCATGCTTATACGCACAGGGCCAAGTGACTTGAAAGAATTGAGGATATATTGGGTAGCACTGCTTTGGAATACATCTTATTTAATTTTGGTGAGGCAAGATAGCCTATAATGTTTGTAGATATCATTTCTTTTTTTGCAAAGCGTTTTATTATGAGAGTGAGAAATGCAAAGTGACCCTGTAAGAAACGGTTGTGGATTATGTGAAGTTGTACAGTCTGATGTACAGTATAGCAGTTTCGGTTTGCTATATATGTAAAACAGTGGCTGTGACAAAGGGTGCGGTGGCGTAAGCGTAAACGCATGAGAAACGCAGGTGAAATATGGCCAGTGTATGTACTCACGGCCATCCAACGAGCCTTGATTGACAAAAGAATCAGCAAGCTCGTAAAATTAGAGCTCCCTAGGTCGCAACTTGTGTAGCCTTCTGTCCTGCTCCGTTGTCTGTTATTTCGTGGAGGTGCAGTTTTAGTGTTTGTAGGGTTTACAAGGCATTTTGATAGGCTTATCTGCAGGTAGGAATCCTCTTCGCTGTTTTGCTAAGCTAGAACCGGAAAACTTGATAGTGGAGAATAGGAGCAGACGCATATGTCCCAGCAGGCTTTGCATATGAGAAAATAACAACAGTGTGAGATAAATTAGGAGAAATTATGAAATTGCGTAGTTGAAACAACGTTTTTAGCAGAATGGGCATGTAGGTGAAGGTTCACATGATCACAGACTATAGTGCGAAGTAAATGAAGTGACCATGAACGCGCTTAGTTTCCTTATCGAATGGTATATATAACAGTCTGTATAAAACGTTAGTCCTTGGAGTGGAGGGTTAAGTAACATGTGTACTCTATTGCACTGATGTGCTTTTGTCATGTTCAGTAGTAGTTATAATTATGAGTGAGTCATGATTTTAAATGTAATGTTTTAATGCGGAGTTGCAGAACGTACGTACGTAGTAATTGTTTGTATGTGGCTAGATAGAGAACAGGGCGAGGTAACATGAATGTAGAAACGTGGCGTTTGCTGATAAGAAGTTTTTGTACGGTAGCCAAGTGAAGAAATAGTTAGTAGAAATGGCACAGTGGTGAACTGGTGTAACTTTTTAATAAAAGGAATACATTTGCCGCCATGAAATGCATATGGCTGGCCGTGAGTGAGTTTTGGTAAAGCAAATATAAGAGTAAGAAAATGTTAGTGTAAAAGAGGAAACTATCTGCCTGAGGGCGAGGCGGGATTCAATCCTTTAACCGGAGGTTTACCAGTCTGTGACTTTGTTAGTGCAGCACCGTGACATAGCTATGCAATGCGTGAAATATCATTAGCAAACCTGTCCGGGGCTTTTAAAGAAGAACACAGGCCAGTAAGCACAGAAGAGCTCCCGTTGAATCCATACGGTACAGACCGGGTAGATATGGTGCAAAAGCAATAATTGAGAAGTAGTAGACAATTATTAGTGAGGGTAAAAGCAGATTAAAGAAACGTGCTCCTAGCTGGACTTGAACCTACGACCCCATGTTCCCAAGACTGTAACCTTGCCCACTAGGCCACAGGCAGGCTAGCTGTGTAACCTGGAAATGTTTCAGAGTAAAAAGGTATGGGTATTTTGCGTGTGTATGCAAGTTTTTGATTGGGTCGTGTAGGTGAAGATTTGGCTGGTGTCGGTAAAATGTCCAATGGGGAGACATGTTGTTAGTGGGATAGGCGGCAGGAAAAATAAGAATGAGAAGAAGAAGAAGAAAGAGAAGAAGGAGGAGAAAACGCAAAATCCCCTTAGTTTGGGACTTTATTGTGTGGACATGTGAAGTTGTTTATGAATTCTGTCTGTTGAAATGGGGTCAGAATGTACAGAATTTAATGTTTTTAAGGGCTGAGTGTCTGTGGCTGTTGTGGTTATTTCTGTGGGGAACCCTGAAAAGTGCCAAACTCTCGGTGCTGTATAGGTATGGGGCATGCCCCCGCCAAGGCGTAACTTGGCGGGATGGCATACCTGCCATCCCAATTGTTGTCTGTCTAACACTAATCATAGGCTATGTGTGTAAAATGGTATTAGTTCATAGTGAGTTTCTGTTTAGCGGTACCCAGTAACCTTGTTGAGAGAGCGTTTCACTTATGAACCATATCATTAATACTGCAACGTCTGACTCGTCACTACATTCTACATTATATGTACTGAATTGTATCGTGCTATACTGTGCCAGTATCCTATCCCATATTACAACAAACTGCTAAACTTACAATAACAATTATTTGTCATTAAAGCTTATATTTTTGTATATGTGTGTTTGTGGTTCCTCTCTCATGCAATGGAATGATCCACCAACGAAACCAAATAGAGACATTTGAATTAATAAGTGCAGAGGGTAAATTCCCTCTAAATAATTTTAAGTGTTGAGGTTGATAAAGGGTGATCTCCAGTTATTCTGGGTTCAGTATTCAGAGTGCTGTGCCATTAACAGGGTAGCTGAGGGTGACCCCCTAATAATTAAATTTGAAATAATAAAATAAATCAACTTAAATTTAATAACTCAACTAAGTTCTATCAACCTTATGACACTGCCAAACCAAAAATATGTATTTACATATCCATGTAAGTATTTTCATATGTGTGTTGTCCTTAACTGCATAAAATGTGGTTGCAGTTTGCTCCTTGATTAATTCACATGAAATATGAAGCCACTCCTGTCTGAGCTGTGTTAACAGCTAGAATATGGAGAAAGAGTGAGGAATGGAGGGAGGGGAAGTTTAACTCTGATACTGCAGGAAATGGATCCAGGGTCATTTATTGCAGAAATTTAACAAGAAAAAACACCATCTAAACAGCGGTGAGCCAACATGGTATGCCACACCTACACCTGAACACACCATAATATACTCACCTACACCTGAATGTGACATATGTAATGTGCCTGTGCTTGCGGTGGTGCTGCCACGGGGTGGCAGCAGAGGAGATTCTCCTCGCTCAATCAGTACCTGCTAATTGCTGATTCGGGCCACCTGGAGTCTACTCTTTATAGGGACCTCACTACCTCTGCTTGGTGCTCTTGCATTGTACAAGCAGCCGGTAACGCTCTAGGTATTTAGAGAGCTTGATGTGGCTGACTCAATGGCTAACTGGTATGGGAGCTAAACACGTAGCAACCGGGGCACTTGCGAGTGGTCACTAATTTAGAAAATATTCTTGGATAGAATTATCTCCAGCAAGTCTCAGACGTTAACTGAGAGGTCTTACTTAGCCTACTTAGGCATGTTTTGTGTTTAGTTCTCAGTCAAGAGAATTTCGTCCTGTTTGTAAGGATTGCCTTTTGTTTGGCCTTTTGCCGGGGTTTATTCCCCTTATTTTCCTTTCTCCTATCCCGCTCAGTGGTTGACTGCTGTTCGCAGTCAGCTTTTAGAATCCCTGTTGATTTATTGTCCGCTTCTGACGTTGCTCACTAGCCCCAACCTTACAGAATGCAAGAGCCAGAAAAAACGTCAGCGGTCATTAACTCGATGCAGGAGATGTTCGCTACTCAGCACGCTATTTTAGCTAATCATGAGAAAGGGATGCTCAGTATTCAGGAGCAATTGCGGCAGCAGGATATTGGGTTGCGAACGCTGACGGAAAGCTTGCAACAATTGACTGCCTCTACCGCGGCCACAGTAGCACAATCACGCACATCGGACACGTCTCCCCCCGTTCCACCTGACCCATGTTTCAGGGAACCCAAACTACAGCTTCCCCTACGGTATAATGGCGAGGCAGGGAAATGCCGTGGATTTCTCACCCAATGTTTAATTTTTTTTAAAGCACAACCATCCAGATTTACGTCACAAGATTCACGAGTAGCATTTATATTGTCTTTACTCACCGGTACAGCTTTAGCGTGGGCAGAACCTCTTATCCGCGCTCAGGCACCGGTGCTGAGTGATGTTACTTTACTCATGAAAGAGATGGCTCAAATCTTTGATCATGACGAATCTGGGCAGGAAGCATGCACGAAACTGGTTCATCTTAAACAGGGGCAGGAGACGGTAGCCGAGTTCGCCATTGCTTTTCGTGCTTTAGCTGGCGAAACGGGTTGGCCAGACGGTCCGTTAAAGTCATTGTTTTTAAAAGCACTAGATGAACATATCCAAGACGCTGTGGCAATGTCGGATCCTCCGGAAACATTTGAGGGCATGGTTTCCATGGCTATACGCTTGGATAATCGTATTAGAGAAAGGGGTCGCGTGAGAAGGAAGAGGAAGAATACTTCCGCACAAAACTTTCACAAGTTTCCCGTAGAGTCCGGTCTTGGTATGCCATCAGCTGCAGAGGGGGAACCCATGCAGATAGATAGCTCATCCTGGCGTCACAAAACCAGGAGGCAGTTCTCCGGAGGCAAATGTCATTATTGTGGTCGACCGGGTCATTATATTCGTGACTGTCGTAAACGGGCAAGTGAGATACCGGCCCCCAAACAGGCTAGCCAACTTCCCCGTCAGAGATCCGTAAAAGATCAGTCCCACTAGTTGAGCGAAAGGCACTAGTGGGACTGTTACTAGAAAACTTTCGCACATGTGTTACTATTCAGATCAAATGGCGTCAGTCCTCTACTTCCACTGAGGCATTTATTGATTCTGGAGCCGTAGAGAATTTTATGGACATTCAGTGGGCGAAAGAACATAATATTCCCCTACTGAAATTAGAGACTCCTTGCCAGATTGCTGCATTAGACGGCAGACCTCTAGGCTCGGGAAGTATTCAATCGATTACAGAACCGTTGTCAGTAACCATTGCGTTTAGGGATCACTTTGAAGAGATTCAGTTTTTTTTAACTGACTCGCCCTCTTACCCGGTGGTTTTAGGTCACACCTGGCTGGCTAAGCATAAACCCCTGGTTAACTGGGGTGGGACCGGCGAGACTATACTCCAATGGAGCTCCTTGTGCGAGAATCATTGCCGGCAATCGTCCCAGCACACATTAGAAAACGAGGCGGGGGATGAAGTCTCTAATTATGATTTTGAAGTAGGGTGGGGCTAATGATAGACAGGCAGACGTCTTTTCCACTGAACACGATAGAGAGGAAGACTTGTGTGAAGTGTGGAATTTTCGCCCTCGTGAGGAGGAAGGGAGCTTAGAATGGGATCCATTCGACGACGGGTTAATATCCGCTGATGAAGCTCACTCAGATACGGATTCTTGTCATTTCGATACGCCCACTGAGTCCTCCGACCCCCAAGACATGAAGTTTATGGCTGCCATAAATTGCCGATTACCGGCTAATGTTCCGTCTGAGTACGCGGATCTAGCAGAGGTCTTTAGCAAAGCTCGGGCTACGACCCTTCCCCCCCACCGCTCATACGATTGTGCCATTGAGCTGTATCCGGGTACTGTTCCTCCTAGGGGATCACTTTATTCATTGTCAGGTCCGGAGAGCAAAGCGATGAATGATTACATTAAGGAGTCTCTTGAGAACGGGTTTATTTGACCCTCCACGTCACCTGCTGGGGCGGGTTTTTTCTTTGTCCAGAAGAAAGACGGAGGGCTAAGACCTTGTATAGATTACAGAGGTTTAAACAAGATCACAATAAAGAATAGGTACCCGCTGCCATTAATGAATTCGGCATTTGAACGGTTACAAGGAGCTTCGGTATTCACTAAATTAGATCTCCGCAATGCGTACAATTTGGTTCGCATACGGGAAGGGGACGAGTGGAAAACTGCTTTTAATACCCACGCCGGACATTACGAATATCTCGTAATGCCGTTCGGGCTCACTAGCGCCCCCTCAGTCTTTCAGGCGCTAGTGAACGATGTGCTCAGGGAGATGTTGGAGAGGTTTGTATTCGTTTATTTAGACGATATTTTGATCTTCTCCTCTAATCTTTCTGAGCATATTAAAAACGTAAGACTGGTATTAAAGAAAATGTTAGATGCTCAGTTTGTTAAAGCTGAAAAATGCAGTTTCCATTCCAAATCAGTCTCCTTTCTAGGGTTTATCATTTCGGAGGGGAGGGTTTTGATGGACCCATCTAAGGTTTCGGCAGTGAAGGACTGGCCCACCCCTGACTCTGTCAGACAAGTTCAGCGATTTTTGGGGTTTGCTAATTTTTATAGGCGCTTTATTCGGAATTTTGGTACCATTGGTGCCCCCATCACGGCGCTCACGGGGAAGAGATCAGCATCTCATTTTGAATGGACTCCCAAGGCAGATAAAGCATTCAAATTATTGAAGGAAATGTTCTGCTCGGAGCCCATCCTTGTTACCCCAAACCCCTCCCTCCCCTTTGTTGTAGAGGTGGACGCATCCGCAGTAGGAGTTGGGGCGGTTTTATCCCAACGGTCTCCTCTGGACCAGAGGCTGCATCCCTGCGCATATTTCTCTCGGGCCTTGACTCGGGCCGAGAGGAACTATGACGTCGGGGATCGGGAACTTCTGGCTGTTAAATTGGCGCTGGAGGAGTGGCGCCACTGGTTAGAGGGGGCTGAGCACCCGGTCACGGTTTGGACAGACCACAAAAACCTCGAGTACATCCAGGGTGCCAAACGGCGGAACTCGAGACAAGCTCGCTGGTCATTATTTTTTACCAGGTTCAATTTCATTTTGACATACAAACCTGGCTCAAAAAATATTAAGCCCGATGCACTCTCTCGGTTGTACGATCTGTCTGATGACGAGCACGCTACTGAACCTATCGTGCCGGCGGCTCGTATTGTGGGTCCTGTCTTGTGGGACATTGAGGCCCGGGTTAAGAGGGCTCAACGGGCTGTCCCTGACCCGGGTGGAGGTCCGCCCAATCGCCTTTTCGTTCCGCCTCTGACGCGATCTCGGGTGTTGCAGTGGGGGCATTCTTCTCCTTTGGCCGGACACCCTGGGGTTACCCGGACCAAGGAGTTTGTGGCCAGACGGTTTTGGTGGCCTGGTTTGTATAAGGATGTAAGGGAGTTTGTGACTGCGTGCCCAGTTTGCGCACGTAACAAGGGGTCACGTCTCGCCCCATCCGGGTTACTGCATCCGCTACCCATCCCGAGTCGGCCGTGGAGTCACATCTCCCTTGATTTTGTCACGGGACTACCTTCATCTAACGGGTACACGGTGATCATGGTAATAGTTGATCGCTTTTCTAAAGCGGCTCATTTTATTCCTCTTAGAAAACTACCCTCGGCACCGGAGACGGCCCAGTTGGTCATTACTCACGTTTTTAGGGTCCATGGCTTGCCTCGAGACGTGGTGTCTGACCGTGGGCCACAATTTATTGCCAGGTTTTGGCGAGAGTTTTGCGCCTCATTGGGAGCCTCGGTCAGCCTCTCGTCCGGTTTTCACCCAGAGTCTAACGGCCAAACCGAACAAACCAATCAAACCATGGAGAACACTCTCCGTTGTCTAGCGTCGAACGACCCTACCACCTGGAGTAGCCAGCTACCCTGGGCAGAATATGCCCACAATTCATTGCTCAACGCCTCCACGGGCCGCTCTCCTTTCGAGGCTCAGTTCGGTTATGTGCCGCCCCTGTTCCCGGAGCAGGAGAAGGACGTAGGGTTGCCGTCTGTGGAGCAATGTATTCGTCGGTGTCGGACTCCATGGAGGAAGGTTCCCGCCTCTCTTGAACGGTCAGTAGCTTGCCAAAAAAAGGCAGCAGATAGAAGACGCAGGCCAGCTCCCTCTTATCGCGTGGGTCAGCGAGTCTGGCTGTCCACTCGGGACCTGCCACTTCGAGTAGAATCGCGCAAACTCGCTCCGCGTTTTATTGGGCCGTTTAAGATCGTCCAAAAGATCAATCCGGTCGCTGTTCGTCTTCAACTTCCCAGATCCATGAGGGTTCACCCCACCTTCCATGTGTCACGACTCAAGCCGCTTTTGGTTAGTCCGCTGGTTCCTCGGGAGGCAGCCCCGCCTCCTCCGCGGATGTTAGATGGCCATCCGGTCTACACAGTACACAAGATTCTGGCCAGTAGGCGGGTCGGACGTGGGGTACAATACCTCGTGGACTGGGAGGGGTACGGACCGGAGGAACGTTGCTGGGTTCCATCTAGGAACATCTGTGATCCTGGGTTGATCGCGGATTTCCGTAAGCAAGGCAGTGGAGGATCGTCTGGAGACGTTCCTTAGAGGGGGGGTCCTGTAATGTGCCTGTGCTTGCGGTGGTGCTGCCACGGGGTGGCAGCAGAGGAGATTCTCCTCGCTCAATCAGTACCTGCTAATTGCTGATTCGGGCCACCTGGAGTCTACCCTTTATAGGGACCTCACTACCTCTGCTTGGTGCTCTTGCAATGTACAAGCAGCCGGTAACGCTCTAGGTATTTAGAGAGCTTGATGTGGCGGACTCAATGGCTAACTGGTATGGGAGCTAAACACGTAGCAACCGGGGCACTTGCGAGTGGTCACTAATTTAGAAAATATTCTTGGATAGAATTATCTTCAGCAAGTCTCAGACGTTAACTGAGAGGTCTTACTTAGCCTACTTAGGCGTGTTTTGTGTTTAGTTCTCAGTCAAGAGAATTTCGTCCTGTTTGTAAGGATTGCCTTTTGTTTGGCCTTTTGCCGGGGTTTATTCCCCTTATTTTCCTTTCTCCTATCCCGCTCAGTGGTTGACTGCTGTTCGCAGTCAGCTTTTAGAATCCCTGTTGATTTATTGTCCGCTTCTGACGTTGCTCACTAGCCCCAACCTTACAACATAAAACTCCTACCTACACCTGAATGTGACATAACACACCCACCTACACCGGAATGTGACATAATACACCCACCTACATTGGACTGTGACATAATACACTCACTGACACCTGAACATGCCATAATACACCACCTACACCTGAAGTTAAAAACAATGCATGTACGTGCGTTTGTGTGTGTGTCTGTGTGTCTGCGTTTTCTTTCTCTCTGTCTTATACACTTCTAGAAGTCCAAACTGGTGGGCTTGGCTTTCCTTCTTATCCTCCCCCTGCCATCCTGCCAGGGAGGAACCGGCTGTGATGCCATGATGCCTAGGACTCTGAAAGCAACCGATCGATAAAATACCAAACTATTATATCTGATTTAAAGCTTGTTTATGTAACACTGAAGACTAAAAGGTCACCATGTGCTTATTCAGTATTCATGCTATATTACTAGACACAGCCAATCATTTACTTTGTTCAATCTTACCATACGCTTATGTATTAGCCATGCATCAATGAGAAACAGAACTGTACAAATCATAGGTAGGTGTGTTATGTGTTTATGGATTCACATGTGTGGCACAGTTATAATGGCAAATTAGCACAAGTTAAAACCTGGTATGGGTTGGTTTAACTGCAAACGCATTATTCAACACCAAACTAACACAGTGCCGAATGTTTCTATTGGCACATCCCCGATTGCACCAACAAACCCATGTTGACACAAGCAGATTAACCGCAGACCATAAAACTAACAACCCTGGTGAAAGTGAAAAATATGACAAGCAATTCCAGGTGTGTTTGTGCCTGTGCTGTCACCAAAATAGGGCACCTTTTCTTAATACTGTAACTTAATATAGCTTCTCTTCATTTTAATTTGCATGAATTGTATGTTCTGACAAAGGGTGATCCATCAGATTACTCTGATATCAATAAACCAAAATTTATTTCACAATTGCTATCTTTGCAAATAATTTGTAAATGTATCAAATCAGTAAATAGTAATACTAAATAAAATAAAATATATGGTAAGTGCTGAGGTTTTGCATTTGATGCTGCTTATGTTCTGGAAATAAGACATTAAATGAGGGCACACATTAAAACATCTTGATTCATAAATCGTTTCTTAAAGGAGTACCATGGTGGTTGAACGTGACACTTCCCAGTTGTCTTTAGGCAACAACAAAACAAATGTGCATACTTTTTTTATTATTCAGTCATTTCAATGTACTTTAAAACGTATTTTTCTAAGCCTAAATTTCCCACTATAAAAATTCACCCGAACCGTCTGGGCGTGGTAATGAGAACTGTCAGTTAGCTATGATTGACAGACCGTGGCCCGTTACCATAGCTACCCCCATGATACGCGCTTTTTGGGAGACTGAATTTTCACAAGCTAGCCACCTTAGTAGTATATCAAGTATCGATAGATAGCTAAGGTAAGGACGTTGACTTATATCCAATTATAATTTTTGCTATCTAGCTAGCCAAGTTAAGATAAAAGCACAACTATAACGTCCTCATAAAAGCAAACTAGCAAGCTAACGTTATCGATAACATTGCCTTATGAAAGCAAACCTCCTAGCTAGCTAACGTTAGCTAGCTAGCTAAATGAATATAACCAGAAATAATCTAAAGGCACTCTAATTTAAGTGAACCTAACGTTAGTCAAATATTTGCATTGTCTTGCCTGTAAGCCAGCGGCGCAAACTATGGACGGTGTGCCCTGTCAGATTTCTTTACGGGGCGTGGAAATGGGGGTGGTTACTATATTCGTGACGTAGAAAAATGACAACTTTCTCAACCGGTTGAAAATAGGACGATGAATTTAAAACGCATATTTCTCCAAAAATACAGAACGGACATATTTAATACTTTGCTCATTGTGTTTCTTCGATGCCTCTTGTGCAAATAGCACATAAAACCGAGAAAGTGTGAAAATCACCGTAGTACTCCATTAACCTAATTTTCTGTTGCCCGGCAATTTTATTGCACTTTATTCTGACCAGATTTAAAAAGTGGGAAAATATGTGGTCAGTCATCAACATTATTAATGACATATTACTCACAGGGCCTTCCTGCAGTTCCTGACTACTGGTAGCAGTCTCTGATGACCTGCTGCTGATGTGTTGTAAGTCTTCAAGTTAAACTCATCCAGGATCTCCTCCGACATCAGTAACACAAAGGCCAGAGCTGAACATTGGTCTGGTTCCACCTCGTTATCAGAAAGTTTTCCTGATCTCAGGGAATTCTGGATTTCCTGCACTAGAGAGTTGTCATTCAGTTCATTGAGACAGTGGAACAGATAGGTGATCCTCTCTGCTGAAGATTCCTCTCTGATCCTCTCCTTAATGTACTGGAATGTTTTCTTAATGTTCTCTGATCTGCTTTCTGTCTCTGTCAGTAGTCCTCCTAAGAGAGACTGAATGGACTGCAGAGAGAGGCCGAGAAGGAATCGGAGGAAAAGGTCCAGGTGTCCATTCCTACTCAATAAGGCCTGATCCACTGCACTCCTGTGTAACTCAGACAGCTGCACTCTGTCACTGTGAGGTTTTGAATCTTCTGCACTGAGTACATTTCTGTTCTCATTTACACATGATTGCAATACAAACAAGGCAGCCAGATACTCCTGAATGCTCAGATGCACAAAGCAGTAGACCTTCTCCTGACCCAACCCACACTCCTCTTTAAAGATCTCTGTGCACACCCCAGAGTACACTGAAGCTTCACTGACATCAATGCCACTCTCTCTCAGGTCCTCTTCATAGAATATCAGATTGCCCTTTTCCATCTGTAGAAAAGCCAGCTGCCCCAGTTTCAGGATGATTTCTGTATCTGATGCTGACATCTTCTTTGTGTCTGTCTCATCAGTGCCATGATATTTCTGATTCTTCACATTAGTCTGAATGAGCAGAAAGTGTGTGTACATTTCAGTCAGAGTTTTGGGCAGATCTCCACTCTCTGTTTTACCCAACATTGTCTCCAGAACAGTAGCAGAAATCCAGCAGAAGACTGGTATGTGACACATGATGTAGAGGCTCCTGGATGACTTAATGTGTGAGATAATTCTGCTGGCCTGGTTCTCATCTCTGATTTTCTTCCTGAAGTACTCCTCTTTCTGCGGGTCATTGAACCCTCGTACCTCTGTCACCTGGTGGACGCACTCAGGAGGGATCTGATTGGCTGCTGCTGGTCGGGAGGTGATCCAGAGGAGAGCAGAGGGAAGCAGATTCCCCTTAATGAGGTTGGTCAGCAGCACATCCACTGATGATGACTCTGTTATATCGGAGCAGTACTTACTACTTTGGAAATTTAGAGGAAGTCGACACTCATCCAGTCCATCAAAGATAAATACAACTTTGACTATATCACCGTCAACACTTTTCATCTCTTTCAGCTGTGGAAAGTAGTGCTGTAGAAGCTGCATCAGACTGAATTCTCTTTTCTTCTGCAGATTCAGATCTCGGAAAGGAAGAGTGAAGATGAAATCAATGTCCTGATTGGCTTTTCCTTCTGCCCAGTCCAGAATGAACTTCTGCACAGAGACAGTTTTCCCAATGCCAGCAATGCCCTTTGTAAGCACAGTTCTGATGGGTTTCCTTTGTCCAGGTGAAGGCCTAAAGATGTCATTGCAGAGAATTGCAGTCTCCTGTGTGGTATGTCTCTTGGATGCTGTCTCAATCTGTCTGACTGCATGTTCATTATTGACCTCCCCACTTCCTCCTTCTGTGATGTAGAGCTCTGTACAGATCTCATTGAGGAGGGTTGTCTGCTTTGCTAAACCTTCAAATATGCAATTAAACTGCTTCTTCAGATGAGTTTTCAGTGCCTGCTGGGCTCTTTTTATGGACTCTGAAGAGAGGAAATATGAGAAATAATAATTTTAAAAATGTGATAAACATTTCCCACTCAATAACAGATTTTAAGAAAAAACAGCCAATAAAAGAATTAATGCATTCTGTCTTCACAATATTTCACACATATCAGTGTTATATGCTTATAGTAACAGTATGTTACACACCTAACACAGCATTACACACCTCTCTCACAGTGTGTTACACACCTCTCACACAGCATTACACACCTCTCTCACAGTATTGCATATCTTCCATCATTAAAATAGAATTTCTTGCTGACAGCAGCATCAGTGTCACTCTCACTCTCGCTATAATCGTTTTCGACTGAATTAACACTAATGGGTATTTTTTTCATTATGATGAAAAGGGGCGCTTTTTCGATTCCGAGTTCCCAACCAACTGCCTCCGACAAGGAAACCCCGTTGCAAGGTCATGCTTTTGCTTTTGGAACGAGCTTCTTTACAGCGTGAGACACCAAGAGGCCCTTATAATGTAATACTTTTATACTGATTGCTGAGTTTGATTACGGGATACAAACTCAGGGCAGTATGTCTGATGGGACAGTGGTCTAGTTACTGGTTTTTGAGCACAAGATTCTGCCTTTAAACCCCCTCAGGGACATTTAATCTTGGCAATTTCCTTGTCCCTGTAATAACTGCTTGAGGCAATATGTTAATAAATTTAAATGTAAAATGAATAAATGTTATATTTGGCCTTTTATTTACAGCATGTAATATTGTCAATGTAAAACAGTATTATGAAAGTGTAGATACTGTAAATCAGAACATTGATCACTGTTAGATTTGCTATCTAAACTCATATCAAAATTCTAATTGACACACAGTAGCAATGAGAGAAAGCTCTTACTGTGCTCAGGGAGATCCTTCTGCTTCATCTTCCTCAGGATGTGGAGTGTGATCTTCAGAAACCCCTCACTGCCACAGGTCTCCAGCAACTTCTCAACTATGCACACAGCCTCAGGATCCTCCTGCTCTCTCTCAATGCATTCAGGGTAATCATCAACTTCACGACTGTCGAACAATTCATTAATAAACTTCATAAACTGATCGTCAAGGCAGCATTCCGGGCAATCCTGACTCAGATGGCTCTGAAACAGTTTCAACTTCTCATCCTTCTTCAGTTTCATCAGAGTGAGCAGGAGAGGCTGAAATAAACACAGGAAGAGGTGTGCTGTATCAGTGTGAAATAAATACATGAAAAGGTGTGCTGTATCACAATAATAAATTAACACAACAAATAAAATGGGCCATAATTCATGAACCATAACATTGAATTTTTACGATGCTACATGTAAGGTTACACATGCATCCGTAAATTATCCTGGATAAAGACATGACTCCTTTATATTGGCCAACTCTGTCATTCCTGCAGTCTTCTAGGGGAATCCCCCTCCTGGAGGGGTGGCTGTTAGGGTACAATGGCTGTCCGATAAGGACACAGCTGAAGATAATATAATAGAGTGTGTGAATAGTCATTCAGTCGAAAACTCACAAAAACATGTACTGTAGCCCAATAGAGAGGACGTTTGGAATGCTGAAAATACACTTCAGATGTTAGCATAAGTCAGGTGGAACATTACAATACAGCCTTCAGAAGGCCTGAATATTCTTTGTGGCGTGTTGTGTGTTGCATAACGTTGCCAAAGTCATGGATGTGTCAGACATAAACAAGGACACATTACAGGACTTTAGAAGGCGTGATGGTGAACTGAATGTGCTGATGCATATTAATGAACCGAGATACCCCAGCAGCACGGGCGAGGAGGAATCAGCTGGCAGAAGAGCAGCTTCATCTATAGCCAGCCAAGCAGACAGAATGGTTTATTTGATTGAAAAAATCCACAACATTGCCCAGCGAATACTGCATTTATTTCGACATTTTAAATCACCTTTTTATGATTTATTTTCAAATATGGTCTGCGGGATTCACTGTGCATGATGGTTGTTTTATTAGATCTCCGAATTTTAATGGACTTAGAAACAGGTCTTTTATGATAGAGGTAAATCTGTCTTTTCTAAGTCTTTTTAAATCCATCATTATATTATCAATCCACCAAGGTGCAAGTGCAGGTGGCTGTTAGAGGGAATGGGAGATGATATGCTGACTGGTTTATAACATGTTTATGCCCAAGACACACCTATAAATTAAGGCAGTAAGTTCAGCCCATTGGAACCCTGTGCCTTACATTGCGCTCAAAGAATCCACTGTTAAACCAGTATAAGTGGGTTTGGACACAACCTAAATATATGTGTGCCACGTGCTTTACTATACACTAAGATCATTAAAATGGAGCATTTTTTATTACATTTTTTAAATGTTTAAGTAAAAAGCTGGTTTATTGTGTTCATATGATATTCCACTTTTGATGATCATGAATAATATAAAAAAGGTGCAATATGTTATTAATGTTAAGGGCAATGTGAGGAACTAGTAAACATTACCCTTGCACTGTATTATAAAGGCATTATATATACCAAATAAATTTACTGCACAAAGAAAACACATAACTCATTAAAAACAAGAAAAAAAAAATCTCATACCTTTATTGCGGAAGATAATTTATCTGAACTCTTCTCATCAAAAGAGCTGTACTCCAGTGACTGCTGGATCCTGTGAACAAAACATCGAGACAGAGCTTCCAGTTAAACTCATCCTCTTACTGAAGCTCTAACAGCGCATGGAGACAGAGCTTCCAGTTAAACTCATCCTCTTACTGCAGCTCTAACTCACGGCACATAGAGACAGAGCTTCCAGTTAAACTCATCCTCTTACAGCAGATCTAACTCACAGCACATGGAGACAGGGCTTCCAGTTAAACTCATCCTCTTACAGCAGCTCTATCCAGAAGAATCAGTTTACACATTGTGTACTGAACCATTTGCGCAGTTTCTCTCTTGTACACACATCAGAGTTAGAAACGAATGAGCGTTGCGCACAGAATGCGCAAAGCAAGTTCTGTCAGGAAAAACTCAAAAATTGCAGCTGACCAATCGGTCGGCTCAATTAAACTCATACTCACGCGTTTCCACAATCATCCAATTGCATACATACAACACTTTTCTCTTATCCATCCAATCACAGGCACACATCACCAATGGAACGCCTTTTCAACCCACCAATCAGACCTCTCAGTGCTGCTGCTTGCCTGCGCTGCTTTTGCCTGCTTCACTGCTGCTGCTCAGAACTGCACTCACCCTCCACCTCCCCATCATCACCTGTTGTTTGGATTTGCTTCTACATACTGGGGGGTTTACTGGTAATGTTCCTGTTTAGTAGGGGAGATGTATAGTACTCCCTGTTAGACAAAGTTAGTGCGTGCACTAATGTCTAAAGCAGATCCATTCACCGCTGTAGGACAGTTGTAAGTTGTTTCACTGCAGTCCTCTCTCTGAGGGCTCAGATGCTTTATTTCTGCATAAGCTCCCAAATGAGCCTGCGTATGTTACTTTCAACATTCCAACACTATCTTCCACTTCCCTTCAGGATCACCAGACCCCTCATGCCAGATACCCATAATTCTAAGATCAAAGCTATAGATGACACTGGGGGGGATTAACAACCTCCTTGCACGTAGTGGAGGCATAGTAAGGAATGTTCATTCGCTGTTAACCACGCTCGTGGTATGAACCCCCACGGTGTGATATCTCTGGACTGCGTCAACTCAGCGCCTACATAACTGCTGCGTATCCCTATACAGCACCACCGGCGACTAGCGGGCACCGTCAGTATTTCAAGGCCGCTTCATTCACACCAGCGAATGGAGGAAAGTCTAGTTGAAGAATTAACAAATACAATTACAATACCCAACAGGTCTGAAAAACTCAAAGTGAGTGCAGGCTATTAGAATATTACAGTATCGCGTTTCTGAGTTCGCTAGCCTGCACGACTTAGAAATAATTCTTCATCTTCTCGTAACCTGAACCAAAAGCAATCATGTTTGGTATGGGTATATTTTAATACTCACAACGAAGGTTGGGGTACAAAGTATATCCACCTTTCCTGCATTGCTAAATAATTATCCAACTAGATCAAAATTGAATTTCATTTACCAAAGTTATTGAAACCCGCCCCACAATGGGAAAGGCGGACGTGATACGAAGGTGTGCCCTCCAAACAGCCAATGACAGCTCAGACCGCTCTATCCCGACCAGGTTTTTAAGTCAATGACCACCGAGGCTGCCTCTCCTCTTTTTATCTTTTTCTAATTTTTCCTTTTTTCCTCCGTACCTGAGCCGTGGTTAACCTTGATTTTTAGGAAGCTATCCTAGCCTCGGTGTCCCCGCCGAATAACCCTGGATCGCTGTACTTTTGGACTTAAGAGTGTTCGCACCGCTTTGGAACCGTGTGTCTACGCCTTGAAGTACTGACGGGCTTGTGTTGGGAGTCCGGTGTCGCCGATCAAGCTGGCCTGTCCCAAGCTGCATTTTCCGGCTTTGAACTTAGCGCGTGCTGCCTCAGCTGAGTCTCGGGGATCACTTCCTCCTCCCTCCTCCCTCTCTTCCTCTCCTCTCCACACTCCAACTCGTAAGTGAAGCCATAAATCGAAGTTCAATCAATCTTGACTTTGAGAAAGCCATCCACACACGTTTGGCCTGTCCATGTACTGCATCCTTATACACACAGGGCCAGGTGACTTGAAAGAAGTGAGGAAGTATTGGGTAGCATTGCTTTGGAATACATCTTAATTTCGGTGAGGCAAGATAGCCTATATTGTTTGTAGATATCATTTCTTTTTGCAAAGCGTTTTATTATGAGAGTGAGAAATGCGAAGTCACCCTGTAAGAAACGGTTGTGGATTATGGCCATCCTTGTGTGAAGTTGTACAGTCTGATGAGCGTGTACAGTTTAGCAGTTTCGGTTTGCTATATATGTAAAACAGTGGTTGTGACAAAGGGTGCGGTGGCGTAAGCGTAAACGCATGAGAAATGCAGGTGAAATATGGCCAGTGTATGTACTCACGGCCATCCAACGAGCCTTGATTGACAAAAGAATCAGCAAGCTCGTAAAATTAGAGCTCCCTAGGTCGCAACTTGTGTAGCCTTCTGTCCTGCTCCGTTGTCTGTTATTTCATGGAGATGCACTTTTAGTGTTTGTAAGGTTTATAAGGCATTTTGATAGGCTTATCTGCAGGTAAGAATCCTCTTAGCTGTTTTCCTAAGCTAGAACCGGAAAACTGGATAGTGGAGAATAGGAGCAGACGCATATGTCCCAGCAGGCTTTGCATATGAGAAAATAACAACAGTGTGAGATAAATTAGGAGAAATTATGAAATTGCGTAGTTGAAACAATATGTTTTTAGCAGAATGGTCATGTAGGTGAAGGTTGACATGATCACAGACTATAATGCGAAGTAAATGAAGTGACCATGAACGCGCTTAGTTTCCTTATCGAATGGTATATATAACAGTCTGTATAAAATGTTAGTCGTTGAAGTGGAGGGTAAAGTAACATGTGTAATCTATTGCACTGATGTGCTTTTGTCATGTTCAGTAGTAGTTATAATTATGAGTGAGTCATGATTTTAAATGTAATGTTTTAATGCGGAGTTGCAGAACGTACAATATACAATATATATGGGGGCGATATAGCTCAGGAGGTAAGAGCGGTTGTCTGGCAGTCGGAGGGTTGCCGGTTCGATCCCCCGCCCTGGGCATGTCGAAGTGTCCCTGAGCAAGACACCTAACCCCTAATTGCTCTGGTGAATGCGAGGCATCAATTGTAAAGCGCTTTGGATAAAAGCGCTATATAAATGCAGTCCATTTACCATTTACGTACGTACGTAGTAATTGTTTGTATGTGGCTAGATAGAGAACAGGGCGAGGTAACATGAATGTAGAAACCTGGCGTTTGCTGATTAGGTTTTGTACAGTAGCCAAGTGAAGAAATTGTTAGTAGAAATGGCACAGTGGTGAACTGGTGTAACTTTTTAATAAAAGGAATACATTTGCCGCCATGAAATGCATATGGGTGGCCGTGAGTGAGTTTTGGTAAAGCAAATATAAGCGTAAGAAAAAGTTAGTGTAAAAGAGGAAACTATCTGCCTGAGGGCGAGGCGGGATTCAATCCTTCAACCGGAGGTTTACCAGTCTGTGACTTTGTTAATGCAGCAGACTGTAACCTTGCCCACTAGGCCACAGGCAGGCTAGCTGTTTAAACTGGAAATGTTTCAGAGTAAAAAGGTATGGGTATTTTGCATGTGTATGCAAGTTTTTGATTGGGTCGTGTAGATTTGGCTGGTGTCGGTAAAATATCCAATGGGGAGACATGTTGTTAGTGGAATAGGCGGCAGGAAAAATAAGAATGAGAAGAAGAAGAAGAAAGAGAAGAAGGAGAAAACGCAAAATCCCCTTAGTTTGGGACTTTATTGTGTGGACATGTGAAGTTGTTTATGAAATCTGTCTGTTGAAATGGGGTCAGAATGTACAGAATTGAATGTTTTTAAGGGCTGAGTGTCTGTGGCTGTTGTGGTCATTTCTGTGGGGAACCCTGAAAAGTGCCAAACTCTCGGTGCTGTATAGGTATGGGGCATGCCACCGCCAAGGCGTAACTTGGCAGGATGGCATACCTGCCACACACTCAGGTTCTCCATTGCTTCGTAATACTGAATCTCCACCATCACTGTGTCCCTGATCAAACCTCAAACTACAACAGCCATATCTTGCCAGTCCCCTCCACCAATCATATTTTTCCCCACTTATAGAAACCACCATTTTAGCCCTGAAATGAAATAAATTAGCTGGCACTTATCTGTCTTTGATTGTATGGGAAACCAAGGATAAAATAAATGAACTTCCCAAAAAAGAAAAGAGAGGCTGAAGTCTGGCACACCCAGAAAAACTATGATAAACAGTTTCTCTCTCCATACAGAATGGACAATGGTGGGATCCTGCCGGGTTCATCACAGAAATGAAACTATTTACTGCAGCGATCCCGTGCAGCACCCTCCACTGTAGATCACCAACCCTCTTGGGTAACGCTGGTTTGTACAGTGCCCTCCATGCCCCCCAAACCCTTCTCTGTGTGTGTGTGTGTGTGTGAGGTGCAGTGTGGAAACTCTCTGTACTTACAGCAGTGTGAGTGTATCCAGTTTAGCAGCAGACAGCGCTTTTACTCCTGAGTCTCCTGGGTGATTGTATCTCAGGTCCAGCTCTCTCAGGTGTGAGGGGTTTGAACACAGAGCTGAAGCCAGAGAATCACAGCCTCTCTGTGTGACTCTACAGCCTGACAGCCTGCAGAGAGAAGGACAAACACACCTTACATACATTAATATAAACTAACAGGGCTGTGTGTCAAACACCTAGCAGTGTGTTACACACCGTACACACATTAATATAAACTAACAGGGCTGTGTGTGTCAAACACATAGCAGTGTCTTACACACCTTACAGTACATTAATATAAACTAACAGGGCTGTGTGTCAAACACCTAGCAGTGTGTTAGACACCGTACACACATTAATATAAACTAACAGGGCTGTGTGTGTCAAACACATAGCAGTGTGTTACACACCTTACACACATTAATATAAACTAACAGGGCTGTATGTGTCAAACACATAGCAGTGTGTTACACACCTTACACACATCAATATAAACTAACAGGGCTGTGTGTGTCAAACACATAGCAGTGTCTTACACACCTCACACAGATTAATATAAACTAACAGGGCTGTGTGTGTCAAACACAAAGCAGTGTGCTACACACCTTACAGCACATTAGTATAAACTAACAGGGCTGTGTGTGTCAAACACATCAGTGTGTTACACACCTTAATATAAACTAACAGGGCTGTGTGTGTGAAACACATAGCAGTGTGTTACACACCTTACAGCACATTAATATAAACTAACAGGGCTGTGTGTCAAACACATAGCAGTGTGTTATACACCTTACACACATTAATATAAACTAACAGGGCTGAGTGTGTCAGACACATAGCAGTGTGTTACACACCTTACACACATTAATATAAACTAACAGGGCTGTGTGTGTGAAACACATAGCAGTGTGTTACACTCCTTACACACATTAATATAAACTAACAGGGCTGTGTGTGTCAAACACAAAGCAGTGTGTTACACACCTTACAGCACATTAGTATGAACTAACAGGCCTGTGTGTGTCAAACACATAGCAGTGTGTTACACACCTTACACACATTAATATAAACTAACAGGGCTGTGTGTGTCAAACACAAAGCAGTGTGCTACACACCTTACAGCACATTAGTATAAACTAACAGGGCTGTGTGTGTCAAACACATAGCAGTGTGTTACACACCTTACAGCACATTAATATAAACTAACAGGGCTGTGTGTCAAACACATAGCAGTGTGTTACACACCTTAATATAAACTAACAGGGCTGTCTGTGTGAAACACATAGCAGTGTGTTACACACCTTACACACATAATATAAACTAACAGGGCAGTGTGTGTCAAACACAAAGCAGTGTGCTACACACCTTACAGCACATTAGTATAAACTAACAGGGCTGTGTGTGTCAAACACATATCAGTGTGTTACACACCTTAATATAAACTAACAGGGCTGTGTGTGTGAAACACATAGCAGTGTGTTACACACCTTACAGCACATTAATATAAACTAACAGGGCTGTGTGTCAAACACATAGCAGTGTGTTATACACCTTACACACATTAATATAAACTAACAGGGCTGAGTGTGTCAGACACATAGCAGTGTGTTACACACCTTACACACATTAATATAAACTAACAGGGCTGTGTGTGTCAAACACAAAGCAGTGTGTTACACACCTTACAGCACATTAGTATGAACTAACAGGCCTGTGTGTGTCAAACACATAGCAGTGTGTTACACACCTTACACACATTAGTATAAACTAACAGGGCTGTGTGTGTCAAACACAAAGCAGTGTGCTACACACCTTACAGCACATTAGTATAAACTAACAGGGCTGTGTGTGTCAAACACATAGCAGTGTGTTACACACCTTACAGCACATTAATATAAACTAACAGGGCTGTGTGTCAAACACATAGCAGTGTGTTACACACCTTAATATAAACTAACAGGGCTGTATGTGTCAAACACATAGCAGTGTGTTACACACCTTACAGCACATTAGTATAAACTAACAGGGCTGTGTGTGTCAAACACATAGCAGTGTGTTACACACCTTACAGCACATTAATATAAACTAACAGGGCTGTGTGTCAAACACATAGCAGTGTGTTACACACCTTAATATAAACTAACAGGGCTGTGTGTGTCAAACACATAGCAGTGTGTTACATGCCTTACACACATAAAATAAACTAACAGGGCTGTATGTGTCAAACACATAGCAGTGTGTTACATGCCTTACACACATTAATATAAACTAACAGGGCTGTGTCAAACACATATTAGCGTGTTACACACCTTACAGTACATTAATATAAGCTAACAGGGCTGTGTGTATTAAACACATAGCAGTGTGTTACACACCGTACAGTACATTAATATAAACTAACAGGGCTGTGTGTATTAAACACATAGCAGTGTGTTACACACCTTCTACACCTATATATAAATTAAAATTAATGTAGAATGAGCCATTATCAAACACATTTGAGTTTACACCCCACTACAGTTCAGGAAACAGGACTAATTCATTTTCTTCATTCGTGTGTAGTCTTATTCTTCCAAGAGGAAGAACAGGAACATGCTGTTTCAGTTCTGTGAAGTGTCTGTTTTCACATTAGAAACATTGACATCAGTGTTGTATTTAGTCACACTGGAGCCCTTTGGATTGAAGGGGTGTGTGTTTGTACTCACCCCAGTCTCTGCAGATTACAGTGTGGGTCCTCCAGTCCAGCAGAGAGCGCTCTCACTCCTGAATCCTGCAGGTCGTTGTCTCTGAGCTCCAGATCTCTCAGCTCTGAGTCAGGAGAATGCAGGACTGAGGCCAGAACATCACAGCAGCCCTCTGTGAGATTACACCAACCCAGCCTGTGGAGAAACCACACACACACAAACACACACAAATTCACAGCTGTGACACTGTGTACTGTGGCACTTGATATATTTATGTACCTACGCATTCCTGAGACCCAGATAGCCAGCGACTCCGGGCCGGATCTGCGCCAAGTCCGGCCCGGCAGTGCTGACTTCGGGCCAGAATCCGGCCCGGAGTCGCTTGCTATCTGGGGATGTACACACACAAACAGGGAGGGGGGTGTGTAAATTAAGTTCATTAAGTATTCTGAGTAATACACAAAAGTCTAAGGTAATCACTGGGCTCTATTAACTGACAAAAATAATGAAACCTCAAGGCTGGGAGTCTACTGCAAGGAATTCATTGCCAAACCCTTTCCATATGATGAATTTATCTGTCTTGCAAACATATTCATTTAATCTGCAAACACAAGAAACAGCATTTTTGTGGTGCACTTTACCTGACCTGACATGTTCTTCGGTCCATAAACATCTATACGTTTTAAAAACGTTCAATATTCATCACTATGAATAGATAAATATAACTATTAATGTACACGTGAAACCCATTAGCTGAATAGGCCTACGTCAACTGTTATCATAATAATATTTTCTTCCTAATCTTGTAACCATCAAGTTATCAAACAATTTAGGGTTAACTAATTCAGCGTTTTTGACATTCATTTAAAAATTTTCACAACGGTGAAATGAAACCACGTTCAATACAAAATTGCGAATTCTTATTTAACTTGACGGTAACATTGACAACACTGTTTAAAATGTGGCCGTTAGGAGGGTTGGTTGGTTACTATGGCGATGACAGCTCGGTCTGAGCCGTTTACCGTTACTTCACATAGTTATTCTTTAAAATAAATCTAGAACTACACAGTTACATAAAACAATTATCTGATAATAACTATTAGCACTTTGCAAAAATCATTCGTTTATCATTTTCTTCAAACAACATGACCCTCAAGTTGACAAGTGTTGTAACTTTAGCTTTGACTCACAGGCACGAGTTAGCTAGCTAGCCAGCCCAACCTACCTTAACGTTACTTCATGAATCAATCTAGCTAGTGGAGCCAGTGAAGAACTAAGCATCTTACTGTCACAGATAACTTAAATATATACACCAGTATACAAAATAACATGAAGGTTTTATCTAAACAGTAATGATATCATTGGTCAGACCTGCGATATTGTACTTGCTAACAGCTGAAGCTGTGCCGGAGCCGTGTACGAGCTGTACTACACTTCAGTTCATCTGGCTGGAACGATCTCCCAGCAATGCAACTATGGCATCAACTGGAATTACAGTGCAGCGCCATCTAGTGGCTGTATGAGAACACCACAACTGATTATTGCCACTAACTTTTACTGCTGGTAGACACTAGATTTTTAAAAACGTGGTGTCTTTTGAAAATTCCACACATTGCACCTATTTTCCGCGTGTCCTTGCCCTATAATCCATCCATTCATTTTATTCTCGCACACTTTTGCAAATATAACAGGCTAATTATTGCCTTCCATTTTATTATTATTTTAACAATGATAATAATAATGATAATTAAAGCCGCAAGCGGCGTTGGGAGGGGTCCAAGCATTGGCACCATCGCGCCCCCTATGGAGCGATTTTAAAAAGGCTTTTTCCTCATGATCATATGCCTTCACCCAACATATCTACTGAATATCATGATGATTGTATAAAATGTTGATGACTTATGGCCAATGTTGTGCGAAGAGACGCTGTCGGATGACTTAGTTGCATCGCCGTGGATGTGTTCTGGCCGCTTCCCGTAAAGGCCTTTACTTTGTCGTAACACTTAGATGGGATGTAGTAACGCACATATGGCCTGGCGTGTTTGTACAGCTGCAGTGCTTCCATGCTGTAACTAAAAAAGGCGTCACACTAGTGTTGTCACGATACCGAAATTTTGACTTTGATACTGATACCAAGTTTAGTATCACGATAATTAATACTGAAACGATACTGATTCAATACTCAGTACCTAACGATACTGAAATTACCTTAATTGATCAGAAAGGTAATGTCCACAAGGGTTGACCTCATTTTCGAATTCACGGTATATAAAAAACCTGGTTTATTAACAACTTTTAAGTTGAAGCCTGTTCAGCATATCAATAAGCATAGGCCTATAGTGTTACAACACTAAACCATAGAAAACTATATTAAATATATTTCAAAAATTAAACAATTGTAAAGTAAATTATCTTTATACAGGTCTTTCACTTTAAAATATATCTAAAAACAGCATATTTCAATAACAATACAGCATCTTCCTTTAATAAAATATTACAAATTAGAACAGCTATTGCTACTGAAGAGAACTGAGTCAAAGCTTGCGCTGTATCAAAGGGCTGAGTACACAAGCGCAAGTCACCTCACTTGGCAACCTTAGTTGCTACTGCCATCTAGCAAAGATTCTGACAAATTACACTTTTCATCCTCTAAATCAGTAATGCGGGAGACAATTTTCCTTGGCTTTTACATTTGACTCAAAACTACCGAACGTCGGAATATTCTAATAGCGAACCGTTTATTTTATTTTTATTTTTTTTTAAGTACCGAGAAAGTGCTGAAGTTTTGGAATACCGTGCAACACTACGTCAGACACATATTCCAATCCATTGCTCAGCTTAGCAGAGAATGCACATTTCAGAGCGCCACAGAGACAGATAGAATAATAACACATAAATACACATGTCAAGTAATAAAAGCGACATTAAGAAAAAACGAAACAAAAGACGAGATATCAAGTCGCGACCTACGCGCAGAGCAGCCTACCGTTTTATTTATGTAGACACTGGCATATAAGAAAATTTTCGGTTACGCTGACCTATAAAACGCTATTCCAAAAGCAAAAACAGACATGTTATACATCGTCAGAAAGCTTATACTCTCACCTACTGAATAAATTAATTGTCAGTCAAGCCAAATTGCACTAAAAAGGGCGACAACGCCGTAAGCAACAGGTGTGGTATTACGCACAGCTATTTTTGAAGATAGCCCAGGCGTGAAAAATGCGCGTAGCCTATATTTCTCAAACGGATTGTCCAGGACAATATATGACCACTCATTCGCAGAAGGGACAACTCTACGCGTAAAACCAGTGGTAAGATTGTATATTTATTCAATGTTTAGTCCCAGATATTGAATGTAGAATGACATGGCATAATTTAAAAAAAAAACTTTTATGTTGTTGCTACGGAATATTATATTACATTATAGGCATTTGGCAGACGCTCTTATCCAGAGCGACGTACAACAAAATGTTTAACCATAACCAGGAACAAGTGTGTCGAAAACCCTAGAGGGCAGTAGCCTACCGTTCCAAGTGCATGGAACAACCGCATAGTTCAACTTGGACCCTGTAGGTTAAACTGGTTAACACTAACACAAACAAGAACAGCAACAACGCAGTCTATGCAAAAATACAAGCAATAGTTAAGACGAGTGCATTAACTAAGTCACCTACGAAACAGCTAACTAGTTACAACCCTAACCTTACAATAAATTTAGAGATTAAATTGAGAATACGATTTCTCTCAGCATAATGACGGATTTAAAAACGAACCCGTTATTGTCTTCAAATGGATCCATGTCAAAGAAAAGTAATGATTCATCCTCTTAAAGCTGTACCGTAGCGTATTATTTATTTAGACATTGGCAGAGTACAGTATAAATTGCGTCTTTTGTGAATATTCAATGTTAGAAATTGCAGTGAGGAACTGCAGCTGTAGACACAAGATAGTCTGTTATCTTATGGTAGCAACGGAACGAAGCGGACTATATATGTATTAGGCTACCGTCATTGTTTCATTATACCAGCGTGTATTCGCGCGTTTGCACAGAAAATCAGAACCTATCAATAAAATGGTTTAGCTATTTCTCAGCATAATGACAGATTCAAAGACTAAACGAACTCACCCGATACTGTCTTCAAATAATGTCTGACACTGTCTTCCACTGCTTCCCCGACGTTCAGACCGTCCCCTCACTGATAAAAACTAGACCCTACGGTGTCGGATTACTTGCGTCGCCATGGATGTCGCTTGCCGTAAAGAAGTTTACTCGATGTCGTAACCGTTTAGATTTGGAGCCACAGCTCTTCCGCACCCCACCTAATAAAAAAGTCCAAATGGCGGGCAAACCATATGGCGGACATAGGTGGTCCCAAAAGCAAAGTTGTAGAGCACATTCAGATGCATCGGTCGATGAAGTTTTGTGTTGATCTGACTTACGGTGTGGGAGTTATGACCTTTTAAAGTATGACCCTTTGTTATAGCGCCACCATCTGGCCGACATAGATCATTTTTAGTGCCCGAGTAGTGGGGGGCGATAGGAACCCACCTCCAAAATTTGGTTGGTCTACAACTTATGGTTGCTGAGCCTCAGACATTTTAGTGGAGAAAACTGCCACGCCCCAACTAAAAAGTCGAAAGGGCAGGCAAACAATATGGCGGCCATAGGTGGTGCCAATGGCAAAGTGATAGAGCACGTTCAGATGCATATGTCGATGAAGTTTTGTGTTGATCTAACTTATGGTGTGAGAGTTATGGCCTTTTACGCCTAACCCTTTGTTATAGCGCCACCATCTGGCCGACATGGGTGATTTTTAGTACCTGAGTAGTGGGGGGCCATAGGAACCCACCTGCCAAATTTGGTTGCTCTAGGACTTATGGTTGCTGAGCCTCAGACACTTTTAGCGGAGAAAAATAATAATAATTAAAGCCGCAAGCGGCGTTGGGAGGGGTCCAAGCATTGGCACCATCGCGCCCCCTATGGAGCGATTTGAAAATGGTTTTTTTTTTTTCATGATCATATGCCTTCACCCAACATATCTACTGAATATCATGATGATTGTATGAAATGTTGATGAGTTATGGCCAATTTTGTGCTAAGAGACGCTGTCGGATGACTTAGTTGCGTCGCCATGGATGTGTCCTGGCCGCTTCCCGTAAAGGTCTTTACTATGTTGTAACACTTAGATGGCATGTCGTAACACTTATATGGCCTGGCGTGTATGTACAGCTGCAGCGCTTCCATGCCGCAACTGAAAAAGATATCACACTAGCGTTGTCTTGATACCAAAAATTTGACTTTGATACCGATATCAGGTTTAGTATCACAATAATTGATACTGAAACGATACTGATTCAATACTCGGTACCTAACAATACAGAAAGTACCTTAATAGATCAGAAACATAATGACCACAAGGGTTGACCTCATTTTCGAATTCACGGTGCATTAAAAACCTGGTTTATTAACAACGTTTAAGTTGAAGCCGGTTCACCATATCAATAAGCATAGGCCAATAGTGTTACAACACAAAACCATAGAAAACTATATTGAATATACTTCAAAAATTAAGCAGTTGTAAAGTAAATTTATCTTTACACAGGTCTTTCACTTTAAGAGATCTAAAAACAGCATATTTCAATAACAATACAGCAGCTTCCTATAATAAAATATTTACAAATTAGACCAGCTATTGCTACTGAAGTGAACTGAGTCCAAGCTTGCGCTGTACCAACGAGTAGTGCACAAGCGCGCGTCACCTCACTTTCCAACCTTAGTTGCTACTGTCATCTAGCGAAGATTCTAACAAATTACACTTTTCATCCTCTCGATCAGTAATGCGGGAGACACATTTCCCTGGCTTTTACATTTGACGCAAAACTACGGAACGTCGGAAAATTCTAATACCGAACCGTTTATTTTTATTTTAATTTTTTTTAAGTACCTAAAAGGTGCTGAAGTTTCTGTATATCGTGCAACATTACGTCAGACACATACCTATTCCAATCCATTGCTCAGCTTAGCAGAGAATGCACATTTCAGAGCGCCTCAGAGACAGATAGAATAATAACACATGAATACACATTTCAAATAATAAATACGACACTGAGAAAAAACGAAACAAAAGATGAGATATCAAGTCGCGACCTACGCGCAGAGCAGCCTACCGTTTTATTTATTTAGACATTGGCAGATCAGAAAATTTTCGGTTACGCTGACCTATAAAACATTATTCCAAAAGCAAAACCTACATCGTTAGAAAGCTTATAGCCTACTCTCACCTACAGAATAAATGAATTGTCAATCAAGCCAAATTGCACTAAAAAGGGCGACAACGCCGTAAGCAACAGGTGTGGTATTACGCACAGCTCTTATTGAAGATAGCCGACCCAGTCGTCACAGATGCGCATATATTTCGCAAACGGATTGTCCAAGACAATATATAACCACTCATTCGCAAAAGGGACATCTATACGCGTAAAACCAATGGTAAGATTGTATATTTATTCAATGTTTAGTCCCAGATATTGACTGTAGAATGACATGGTATAATTTTTTTTTAATTGTCTCGTTTATTTCGTAATTAAGTGAGCAGCGTTTTCACTGCTGTATTGGCATATTTTAGGGCTAATGTCGGGTTTATCTTGTTGCTACGGAATATTGCATTACATTACATTACAGGCATTTGGCAGACGCTCCTATCCAGAGCGACGTACAACAAAGTGTTTAACCATAACCAGGAACGAGTGTGTCGAAAACCCTAGAGGGCAGTAGCCTACCGTTCCAAGTGCAGGGAACAACCGCATAGTTCAACTTGGACCCTGTAGGTTAAACTGATTAACACTAACACAAACAAGAACAGCAACAACGCAGTCTATGCAGAAATGCAAGCAATAGTTAAGACGAGTGCATTAACTAAGTCACCTACGAAACAGCTAACTAGTTACAACCCAAAGCTTACAGTCAATGTGGAGATTAAATTGAGAATACGATTTCTCTCAGCATAATGACGGATTTAAAGAGTAAACGAACTCACCCGATATTGTCTTCAAATGGATCCATGCCAAAGAAAAGTAATGATTCATCCTCTCAAAGCTTTTACTAACAAACTTGTAGTAGCAAGAAATTTCAACTCGCCATCCATGATAACTGCTTCATACGGTCAGAGTACCGTATTATTTATGTAGACATTGGTAGAGTACAGCATAAATTGCGTCTTTTGTTTATATTCAATATTAGTAATTGCAGCGAGAAACTGCAGCTGTAGACACAAGATAGTCTGTTATGTTATGGTAGCAACGGAATGAAGCGGACTACATATGTAGGCTATATTTACCGTCATTGTTTTATTATACCAGCGTGTTTTCGCGCGTTTCCAGAGAAACTCAATTACTATCAATAAAAATGGTTTAGCTATTTCTCAGCATAATGACGGATGGGGATGGGACGAAAATAATTTTCAACCGTCTACCACGTTTTAGCAACGTTCCAACACTGTCGTCATCACTGTTCCATGGGTCACAAAAACTATTACACTGACGCTTACATTGCAGTGTTAAATATCCACATTATATAATACCACTAACCTATTTAAAGACACTCAATTTCAAAGATAACGTATATAACCGAAATATTTTGAGCAGTAATACTTACATAGCAACATGACATTTTATCTGTTTAGTAGTATAGAGACAGAAAATCAATGACAAAGTCCTATCCGCTTCTGTTTTGCGTCAGAAAACGATGTCAGATAGGTCTATCAGCAAAGAAATGGCTTAGCTATGCCCCGAAGTCCTCAATAATAATAGTACTCTCCAAGAAATTATGAAAATCGTTGACAACGTTTCGTTAGGTGCATCGTCTTTAATGCTACGCCACAGTGAATGCGATAAGAAAATATTCCATTACGCTGAACTATAAAACGCTATTCCAAATGCAAAATCAGACATGTTATACATCGTTAGAAAGCTTATACTCTCATCTACTGAATAAATGAACTGTCAATCAAGCCAAATTGTACTAAAAACGGCGACAACGCCGTAAGCAACAGGAATCACAAACGGATTGTCCAAAACAATCCGTGACCACTCAGTCGCAAAAGGGACATCTCTACGCGTGAAACCAATGATAAGATTGTATATTTATTCAATGTTTAGTCCCAGATATTGACTGTAATATGAGATGGTATAATTAAAAAAAAACTTTGTCTCGTTTATTTCGTTATTCAGTAAGCAGCGTTTTCACTGCTGTATTGGCATATTTTAGGGCAAATGTCGGGTTTATCTTGTTGTTACGGATTATTAGCCTACATTACATTACAGGCATTTGGCAGACGCTCATACCCAGAGCGACGTACAACAAAGTGTCTAACCATAACCAGGAACAAGTGTGTTGAAAACCCTAGAGGGCAGTATCCTACCGTTCCAAGTGCCCCAAGACCGTCCCCTCACTGATAAAAAAACTAACCCTACGGTGTCGGATTACTTGCGTCGCCATGGATGTCGCTTGCCGTAAAGAAGTTTACTAGATGTCGTAATCGTTTAGATTTGGAGGCACAGCTCTTCCGCACCCCACCTAATAAAAAAGTCCAAATGGCAGGCAAACAATATGGCGGACATAGGTAGCCCCAATAGCCAAGTTGTAGAGCACATTCACATGCGTCGGTCTATGAAGTTTTGTGTTGATCTGACTTACGGTGTGGGAGTTATGACCTTTTAGGCAAAACCCTTTGTTATAGCGCCACCATCTGGCCGACATAGGTGATTTTTAGTGCCTGAGTAGTGGGGGGCCATAGGAACGCACCTGCCAAATTTGGTTGCTCTAGGACTTATGGTTGCTGAGCCTCAGACATTTTAGCAGAGAAAGCTTCCACGCCCCAACTAAAAAGTCTAAATGGCGGGCAAACAATATGGCAGACATAGGTAGTGCCAATGGAAAAGTTGTAGAGCACGTTCAGATGCATAGGTCGATGAAGTTTTGTGTTGATCTAACTTATGGTGTGGGAGTTATGGCCTTTTACGCAAAACCCTTTGTCATAGCGCCACCATCTGGCCGACATAGGTGATTTTTAGTGCCTGAGTAGTGGGGGGCCATAGGAACCCACCTGCCAAATTTGGTTGCTCTACGACTTATGGTTGCTGAGCCTCAGACACTTTTAGCGGAGAAAAATAATAAGAATAATAATAATAATAATAATTAAAGCCGCAAGCGGCGTTGGGAGGGGTCCAAGCATTGGCACCATCGCGCCCCCTATGGAGCGATTTTAAAATGGCTTTGTCCTCATGATCATATGCCTTCACCCAACATATCTACTGAATATCATGATGATCATATGAAATATTGATGACTTATGGCCAATTTTGTGCTAAGAGACGCTGTCGGATGACTTAGTTGCATCGCCATGGATGTGTCCTGGCCGCTTCCCGTGAAGGCCTTTACTATGTCGTAACACTTAGATGGCATGTCGTAACGCACATATGGCCTGGCGTGTTTGTACAGCTGCAGCGCTTCCATGCTGTAACAAAAAAAGACATCACACTACTGTTGTCACCGTACCAAAATTTTGACTTTGATACCGATACCAAGTTTAGTATCACAATAATTAATACTGAAACGATACTGACTCAATACTCGGTACCTAATGATACTGAAATTACCTTAATAGATCAGAAACTCAATGTCCACAAGGGTTGACCTCATTTTCGAATTCACGGATTATTAAAAACCTGGTTTATTAACAACCTTTGAGTTGAAGCCTGTTCAACATATCAATAAGCATAGGCCTATAGTGTTACAACACTAAACAACAGAAAAATATATCAAATATATTTCAAAAATTAAACAGTTGTAAACTAAATAATCTTTAAAACAGGTCTTTCACCTGTAAATAAATTTAAAAAGCAGCATATTCTAATAACAATACAGCATCTATATATAATAAAATATTTCCAAATTGGAACACCTATTGGTACTGAAGTGAACTGAGTCAAAGCTTGCGCTGTATCAAGGAGCTGGGTGCAAGCGCAAGTCACCTCACTTGCCAACCTTAGTTGCTACTGCCTTCTAGCGAAGATTCTGACAAATTACACTTTTAATCCTCTAAATCAGTAATGCGGGAGACAATTTTCCCTGGCTTTTACATTTGACTCAAAACTACGGAACGTCGGAATATTCTAATACCGAACCGTTTCTTTTTTATTTTTTTATTTTTTTTAAGTACAGAGAAAGTGCTGAAGTTTTGGTATACCGTGCAACAATACGTCAGAAACATATTCCAATCCATTGCTCAGCTTAGCAGAGAATGCACATTTCAGAGCGCCACAGAGACAGATAGAATAATAACACATGAATGCACATTTCAAATAATAAATACGACATTGAGAAAAAACGGAAAAAAAGACGTAGCCTAATATCAACTCGAGATCTGCGTGCTGCGCGCAAAGTAGCCTACCGTTTTATTCATTTACACATTGGCAGATAAGAAACATTTTGGTTACGCTGACCTACAAAACGCTATTCCAAAAGCAAAATCAGACATGTTATACATCGTTAGAAAGCTTATACTCTCACCTACGGAATAAATGAATTGTCAATCAAGCCAAATTGTACTAAAAAGGGCGACAACGCCGTAAGCAACAGGTGTGGTATTACGCACAGCTATTATTGAAGATAGCCGACCCAGGAGTCACAGATGCGCGTATATTTCGCAAACAGATTGTCCAAGACAATATATGACCACTCATTCGCAAAGGGACATCTCTAAGCGTAAAACCAATGGTAAGATTGTATATTTATTCAATGTTTAGTCCCAGATATTGACTGTAGAACGACATGGTATAATTTAAAAAATAAAAATTTGTCTCGTTTATTTCGTAATTCAGTGAGCAGCGTTTTCACCGCTGTATTGGCATATTTTAGGGCTAATGTCGGGTTTATCTTGTTGCTACTGAATATTGCATTACATTACATTTCAGGCATTTGGCAGACGCTCCTATCCAGAGCGACGTACAACAAAGTGTTTAACCATAACCAGGAACAAGTGTGTCGAAAACCCTAGAGGGCAGTAGCCTACCGTTCCAAGTGCATGGAACAACCGCATAGTTCAACTTGGATCCTGTAGGTTAAACTGATTAACACTAACACAAACAAGAACAGCAACAACGCAGTCTATGCAAAAATACAAGCAATAGTTAAGACGAGTGCATTAACTAAGTCACCTACGAAACAGCTAACTAGTTACAACCCTAACCTTACAATAAATTTAGAGATTAAATTGAGAATACGATTTCTCTCAGCATAATGACGGATTTAAAGAGTAAACGAACTCACCCGATATTGTCTTCAAATGGATCCATGCCAAAGAAAAGTAATGATTCATCTTCTCAAAGCTTTTACTAACAAACTTTTAATAGCAAAACATGAAAGACCAACTCGCCATCCATGCTACCTACGCGCAGAGTACCGTATTATTTATTCAGACATTGGCAGAGTACAGCATAAATTGCGTCTTTTGTGAATATTCAATGTTAGAAATTGCAGCGAGAAACTGCAGCTGTAGACACAAGATAGTCTGTTATCTTATGGTAGCAATGGAACGAAGCGGACTATATATGTATTAGGCTACCGTCATTGTTTCATTATACCAGCGTGTTTTCGCGCGTTTGCACAGAAACTCAGAACCTATCAATAAAATGGTTTAGCTATTTCTCAGCATAATGACAGATTCAAAGACGAAACGAACTCACCCGATACTGTCTTCCACTGCTTCCCCGACGTTCAGACCGTCCCCTCACTGATAAAAAACTAGACCCTACGGTGTCGGATTACTTGCGTCGCCATGGATGTCGCTTGCCGTAAAGAAGTTTACTCGATGTCGTAACCGTTTAGATTTGGAGCTCCAGCTTTTCCGCACCCCACCTAATAAAAAAGTCCAAATGGCGGGCAAACCATATGGCGGACATAGGTGGTCCCAAAAGCAAAGTTGTAGAGCACATTCAGATGCATCGGTCGATGAAGTTTTGTGTTGATCGGACTTATGGTGTGGCAGTTATAGCCTTTAAAAGAGTGATCCTTTGTTATAGCGCCACCATCTGGCCAACATAGGTGATTTTTCGTGGATGAGTAGTGGGGGGCCATAGGAACCCACCTACCAAAGTTGGTTGGTCTACAACTTATGGTTGCTGAGCCTCAGACATTTTAGTGGAGAAAACTGCCACGCCCCAACGAAAAAGTGTAAATGGCGGGCAAACAATATGGCGGACATAGGTGGTGCCAATGGCAAAGTGATAGAGCACGTTCAGATGCATATGTCGATGAAGTTTTGTGTTGATCTAACTCATGGTGTGGGAGTTATGGCCTTTTACGCCTAACCCTTTGTTATAGCGCCACCATATGGCCGACATAGGTGATTTTTAGTGCCTGAGTAGTGGGGGGCCGTAGGAACCCACCTGCCAAATTTGGTTGCTCTAGGACTTATGGTTGCTGAGCCTCAGACACTTTTAGCGGAGAAAAATAATAAGAATAATAATAATCCTAACAAATACAATAGGGTTCCACCAGCTTCGCTGCTTGGACCCCTAATAATAATAATAATAATAATCCTAACAAAAACAATAGGGTTCCACCAGCTTCGCTGCTTGGACCCCTAATAATCCTAACAGATACAATAGGGTTCCACCAGCTTCGCTGCTTGGACCCCTAATTAAAGCCGCAAGCGGCGTTGGGAGGGGTCCAAGCATTGGCACCATCGCGCCCCCTATGGAGCGATTTGGAAATGGCTTTTTTCTCATGATCATATACCTTCACCCAACATATCTACTGAATATCATGATGATTGTATGAAATGTTGATGAGTTATGGCATATTTTGTGCGAAGAGACGCTGTCGGATGACTTAGTTGCGTCGCCATGGATGTGTCCTGGCCACTTCCCGTAAAGGTCTTTACTATGTTGTAACACTTAGATGGCATGTCGTAGCACATATATGGCCTGGCGTGTATGTACAGCTGCAGCCCTTCCATGCCGCAACTGAAAAAGGTATCACACTAGCGTTGTCTTGATACCGAAAATTTGACTTTGATACCGATATCAGGTTTAGTATCACAATAATTGATACTGAAACGATACTGACTCAATACTCGGTACCTAATGATACTGAAATTACCTTAATAGATCAGAAACTCAATGTCCACAAGGGTTGACCTCATTTTCGAATTCACGGATTATTAAAAACCTGGTTTATTAACAACCTTTGAGTTGAAGCCTGTTCAACATATCAATAAGCATAGGCCTATAGTGTTACAACACTAAACAACAGAGAAATATATCAAATATATTTCAAAAATTGAACAGTTGTAAACTAAATAATCTTTAAAACAGGTTTTTCACCTTTAAAAAGATTTAAAAACTGCATATTTAAATAACAATACAGCATCTATCTATAATAAAATATTGGCAAATTGGAACACCTATTGCTACTGACGTGAACTGCGTGAAAGCTTGCGCTGTATCAAGAAGCTGAGTGCACAAGCGCAAGTCACCTCACTTGGCAACCATAGTTGCTACTGCCTTACAGCGAAGATTCTGACAAATTACACTTTTCATCCTCTCAATCAGTAATGCGGGAGACAATTTTCCCTTGCTTTTACATTTGACTCAAAACTACCGAACGTCGGAATATTCTAATACCGAACCGTTTTTTTTTTTTTTTAAGTACCGAGAAAGTGCTGAAGTTTTGGCATACCGTGCAACACTACGTCAGAAACATATTCCAATCCATTGCTCAGCTTAGCAGAGAATGCACATTTCAGAGCGCCACAGAGACAGATAGAATAATAACACATGAATGCACATGTCAAATAATAAATACGACATTGAGAAAAAACGGAAAAAAAGAAGTAGCCTAATATCAACTCGAGATCAGCGTGCTGTGCGCAAAGTAGCCTACCGTTTTATTCATTTACACATTGGCAGATAAGAAACATTTTGGTTACGCTGACCTACAAAACGCTATTCCAAAAGCAAAATCAGACATGTTATACATCGTTAGAAAGCTTATACTCTCACCTACGGAATAAATGAATTGTCAATCAAGCCAAATTGTACTAAAAAGGGCGACAACGCCGTAAGCAACAGGTGTGGTATTACGCACAGCTATTATTGAAGATAGCCGACCCAGGAGTCACAGATGCGCGTATATTTCGCAAACAGATTGTCCAAGACAATATATGACCACTCATTCGCAAAGGGACATCTCTACGCGTAAAACCAATGGTAAGATTGTATATTTATTCAATGTTTAGTCCCAGATATTGACTGTAGAACGACATGGTATAATTTAAAAAATAAAAATTTGTCTCGTTTATTTCGTAATTCAGTGAGCAGCGTTTTCACCGCTGTATTGGCATATTTTAGGGCTAATGTCGGGTTTATCTTGTTGCTACTGAATATTGCATTACATTACATTACAGGCATTTGGCAGACGCTCCTATCCAGAGCGACGTACAACAAAGTGTTTAACCATAACCAGGAACAAGTGTGTCGAAAACCCTAGAGGGCAGTAGCCTACCGTTCCAAGTGCATGGAACAACCGCATAGTTCAACTTGGATCCTGTAGGTTAAACTGATTAACACTAACACAAACAAGGACAGCAACAATGCAGTCTATGCAAAAATACAAGCAATAGTTAAGACGAGTTAAATCACCTACGAAACAACTACTTAGTTACAACCCTAAGCTTACAGTCAATTTAGAGATTAAATTGAGAATACGATTTCTCAGCATAATGACGGATTTAAACACTAAACGAACTCACCCGATATTGTCTTCAAATGGATCCATGCCAAAGAAAAGTAATGATTCATCTTCTCAAAGCTTTTACTAACAAACTTTTAATAGCAAAACATGAAAGACCAACTCGCCATCCATGCTACCTACGCGCAGAGTACCGTATTATTTATTCAGACATTGGCAGAGTACAGCGTAAATTGCGTCTTTTGTGAATATTCAATGTTAGAAATTGCAGCGAGAAACTGCAGCTGTAGACACAAGATAGTCTGTTATCTTATGGTAGCAATGGAACGCAGCGGACTATATATGTATTAGGCTACCGTCATTGTTTCATTATACCAGCGTGTTTTCGCGCGTTTGCACAGAAACTCAGAACCTATCAATAAAATGGTTTAGCTATTTCTCAGCATAATGACAGATTCAAAGACGAAACGAACTCACCCGATACTGTCTTCAAATAATGTCTGGCACTGTCTTACACTGCTTCCCCGACGTTCAGACCGTCCCCTCACTGATAAAAACTAGACCCTACAGTGTCGGATTACTTGCGTCGCCATGGATGTCGCTTGCCGTAAAGAAGTTTACTCGATGTCGTAACCGTTTAGATTTGGAGCTCCAGCTTTTCCGCACCCCACCTAATAAAAAAGTCCAAATGGCGGGCAAACCATATGGCGGACATAGGTGGTCCCAAAAGCAAAGTTGTAGAGCACATTCAGATGCATCGGTCGATGAAGTTTTGTGTTGATCGGACTTATGGTGTGGCAGTTATAGCCTTTAAAAGAGTGATCCTTTGTTATAGCGCCACCATCTGGCCAACATAGGTGATTTTTCGTGGCTGTGTAGTGGGGGGCCATAGGAACCCACCTACCAAAGTTGGTTGGTCTACAACTTATGGTTGCTGAGCCTCAGACATTTTAGTGGAGAAAACTGCCACGCCCCAACGAAAAAGTGTAAATGGCGGGCAAACAATGTGGCAGACATAGGTAGTGCCAATGGCAAAATAATAGAGCACGTTCAGATGCATATGTCGATGAAGTTTTGTGTTGATCTAACTCATGGTGTGGGAGTTATGGCCTTTTACGCCTAACCCTTTGTTATAGCGCCACCATATGGCCGACATAGGTGATTTTTAGTGCCTGAGTAGTGGGGGGCCATAGGAACCCACCTGCCAAATTTGGTTGCTCTAGGACTTATGGTTGCTGAGCCTCAGACACTTTTAGCGGAGAAAAATAATAAGAATAATAATAATTAAAGCCGCAAGCGGCGTTGGGAGGGGTCCAAGCATTGGCACCGTCGCGCCCCCTATGAGGCGATTTTAAAATGGCTTTTTCCTCGTGATCATATGCCTTCACCCAACATATCTACTGAATATCACGATGAACAATGGATGGGAATATGCGTCTGACGTAGTAAAATATTGATGACTTGTGGCCAAATTTATGCTAAGACATGCTGGCGGATGACTTAGTTGCGTTGGCATCGGATGTGTCCTGGCCGCTTCTCGTAAAGGTCTTTACTATGTTGTAACACTTAGATGGCATGTCGTAACACTTAGATGGCCTGGTGTGTGTGTACAGCTGCAGCGCTTCCATGCCGCAACTAAAAAAGGCGTCACACTAGTGTTGTCACGATAGCAAAATTTTGATTTGATAACGATGCCAGGTTTAGTATCATGATAATTGATACTGAAACAATACTGATTCAATACTCGGTAACTAACGATACTGAAATTACCTTAATTGATCAGAAACGTAATGTCCACAAAGGTTGACCTCATTTTCGAATTCACGGTTTATTAAAAGCCTGGTTTATTAACATCCTTTAAGTTGAAGCCTGTTCAACATATCAATAAGCATAGGCCTATAGTGTTACAACACAAAACCATAGAAAACTATATGAAATATATTTCAAAAATTAAACAATTGCAAAGTAAATTATCTTTAAACAGGTCTTTCACTTTTAAATAAATCTAAAAACAGCATATTTCAATAACAATACAGCATCTTCCTATAATATAATATTTACAAATTAGAACACCTATTGCTACTGAAGTCAACTGAGTGTAAGCTTGCGCTGTATCAACCATAAAGAATGCACAAGCGCAGGTCACCTCACTTGCCAACCTTAGTTGCTACTCCCGTCTAGCGAAGATTCTGAAAAATTGCACTTTTCATCCTCTAAATCAGTAATGCGGGAGACAATGTCCCCTGGCTTTTACATTTGACTCAAAACTACGAACGTCGGAATATTCTAATAGCGAACCGTTTATTTTATTTTAATTATTTTTTTAAGTACCGAGAAAGTGCTGAAGTTTTGGAATACCGTGCAACACTACGTCAGACACATATTCCAATCCATTGCTCAGCTTAGCAGAGAATGGACATTTCAGAGCGCCACAGAGACAGATAGAATAATAACACATAAATACACATTTCAAATAATAAATGCGACATTAAGAAAAAACGAAACAAAAGACGAGATATCAAGTCGCGACCTACGCGCAGAGTAGCCTACCGTTTTATTTATTTAGACATTGGCAGATAAGAAAAATTTTGGTTACGCTGACCTATAAAACGCTATTCCAAAAGCAAAATCAGACATGTTATACATCGTTAGAAAGCTTATACTCTCACCTACTGAATAAATGAATTGTCAATCAAGCCAAATTGTATTAAAAAGGGCGACAACGCCGTAAGCAACAGGTGTGGTATTACGCACAGCTATTATTGAAGATAGCCGACCCAGGCGTGACAGATGCGCGTATATTTCGCGAACGGATTGTCCAAGACAATATATGACCACTCATTCGCAAAACGGACATCTCTACGCGTAAAACCAATGGTAAGATTGTAAATTTATTCAATGTTTAGTCCCAGATATTGACTGTAGAATGACATTGTATACTTTTTTTTTTTTTAAAGTTAGTCTCGCTTATTTCGTTATTCAGTCAGTAGCGTTTTCACTGCTGTATCGGCATATTTTAGGGCAAACGTCGGGTTTATCTTGTTGCTACGGAATATTGCATTACATTACAGGCATTTGGCAGACGCTCTTATCCAGAGCGACGTAGGCTACAACAAAATGTATAACCATAACCAGGAACAAGTGTGTCGAAAACCCTAGAGGGCAGTAGCCTACCGTTCCAAGTGCAGGGAACAACCGCACAGTTCAACTTGGACCCTGTAGGTTAAACTGGTTAACACTAACACAAACAAGAACAGCAACAACGCAGTCTATGCAAAAATACAAGCAATAGTTAAGACGAGTGCATTAACTAAGTCACCTACGAAACAGCTAACTAGTTACAACCATAACCTTACAATAAATTAGAGATTAAATTGAGAATACGATTTCTCTCAGCATAATGACGGATTTAAAGAGTAACGAACTCACCCGTTATTGTCTTCAAATGGATCCATGTCAAAGAAAAGTAATGATTCATCCTCTTAAAGCTTTACCGTAGCGTATTATTTATTTAGACATTGGCAGAGTACAGTATAAATTGCGTCTTTTGTGAATATTCAATGTTAGAAATTGCAGCGAGAAACTGCAGCTGTAGACACAAGATAGTCTGTTATTTTATGGTAGCAACGGAACGAAGCGGACCATATATGTATTAGGCTACCGTCATTGTTTCATTATACCAGTGTGTTTTCGCGCGTTTGCACAGAAACTCAGAACCTATCAATAAAATGGTTTAGCTATTTCTCAGCATAATGACAGATTCAAAGACTAAACGAACTCACCCGATACTGTCTTCAAATAATGTCTGGCACTGTCTTTCACTGCTTCCCCGACGTTCAGACCGTCCCCTCACTGATAAAAACTAGACCCTACGGTGTCGGATTACTTGCGTCGCCATGGATGTCGCTTGCCGTAAAGAAGTTTACTAGATGTCGTAACCGTTTAGATTTGGAGATCCAGCTCTTCCGCACCCCACCTAATAAAAACGGCCAAATGGCGGGCAAACCATATGGCGGACATAGGTGGTCCCAAAAGTAAAGTTGTAGAGCACATTCAGATGCATCGGTCGATGAAGTTTTTGTGTTGATCGGACTTACGGTGTGGCAGTTATAGCCTTTAAAAGTACGACCCTTTGTTATAGCGCCACCATCTGGTCGACATAGGTGATTTTTCGTGCCTGAGTAGTGGGGTGCCATAGGAACCCACCTACCGAATTTGGTTGGTCTACAACTTATGGTTGCTGAGCCTCAGACATTTTAGCGGAGAAAACTTCCACGCCCCAACTAAAAAGTCTAAATGGCGGGCAAACAATATGGCGGACATAGGTGGTCCCAATAGTAAAGTTGTAGAGCACATTCAGATGCATCGGTCGATGACGTTTTGTGTTGATCTAACTTATGGTGTGGGAGTTATGGTCTTTTACGCAAAACCCTTTGTTATAGCGCCACCATCTGGCCGACATAGGTGATTTTTAGTGCCTGAGTAGTGGGGGGCCATAGGAACCCACCTGCCGAATTTGGTTGCTCTAGTACTTATGGTTCCTGAGCCTCATACACTTTTAGCGGAGAAAAATAATAATAATTAAAGCCGCAAGCGGCGTTGGGAGGGGTCCAAGCATTGGCACCATCGCGCCCCCTACGGAGCGATTTTAAAATGGCTTTTTCCTCATGATCATATGCCTTCATCCAACATATGTCCTGAATATCATGATGATTGTATAAAATATTGATGACTTATGGCCAATTTTGTGCTAAGAGACGCTGTCGGATGACTTAGTTGCATCGCCAGGGATGTGTCCTGGCCGCTTCCCGTGAAGGCCTTTACTATGTCGTAACACTTAGATGGCATGTCGTAATGCACATATGGCCTGGCGTGTTTGTACAGCTGCAGCGCTTCCATGCTGTAACAAAAAAGGCATCACACTAGTGTTGTCACGGTACCAAAATTTTGACTTTGATACCGATACCAAGTTTAGTATCACAATAATTAATACTGAAACGATACTGATTCAATACTCGGTACCTAACGATACTGAAATTACCTTAATAGATCAGAAACTCAATGTCCACAAGGGTTGACCTCATTTTCGAATTCACGGATTATTAAAAACCTGGTTTATTAACAACCTTTGAGTTGAAGCCTGTTCAACATATCAATAAGCATAGGCCTATAGTGTTACAACACTAAACAAACAGAGAAATATATCAAATATATTTCAAAAATTAAACAGTTGTAAACTAAATAATCTTTAAAACAGGTTTTTCACCTTTAAATAGATTTAAAAACTGCATATTGAAATAACAATACAGCATCTATCCATAATAAAATATTGGCAAATTGGAACACCTATTGCTACTGACGTGAACTGCGTGAAAGCTTGCGCTGTATCAAGAAGCTGAGTGCACAAGCGCAAGTCACCTCACTTGGCAACCATAGTTGCTACTGCCTTACAGCGAAGATTCTGACAAATTACACTTTTCATCCTCTCAATCAGTAATGCGGGAGACAATTTTCCCTTGCTTTTACATTTGACTCAAAAACTACCGAACGTCGGAATATTCTAATACCGAACCGTTTTTTTTTTTTTTTTTTTAAGTACCGAGAAAGTGCTGAAGTTTTGGCATACCGTGCAACACTACGTCAGAAACATATTCCAATCCATTGCTCAGCTTAGCAGAGAATGCACATTTCAGAGCGCCACAGAGACAGATAGAATAATAACACATGAATGCACATTTCAAATAATAAATACGACATTGAGAAAAAAACGGAAAAAAAAAAAAAAAAAAAAAGACGTAGCCTAATATCAACTCGAGATCTGCGTGCTGCGCGCAAAGTAGCCTACCGTTTTATTCATTTACACATTGGCAGATAAGAAACATTTTGGTTACGCTGACCTACAAAACGCTATTCCAAAAGCAAAATCAGACATGTTATACATCGTTAGAAAGCTTATACTCTCACCTACGGAATAAATGAATTGTCAATCAAGCCAAATTGTACTAAAAAGGGCGACAACGCCGTAAGCAACAGGTGTGGTATTACGCACAGCTATTATTGAAGATAGCCGACCCAGGAGTCACAGATGCGCGTATATTTCGCAAACAGATTGTCCAAGACAATATATGACCACTCATTCGCAAAGGGACATCTCTACGCGTAAAACCAATGGTAAGATTGTATATTTATTCAATGTTTAATCCCAGATATTGGCTGTAGAACGACATGGTATAATTTAAAAAATAAAAATTTGTCTCGTTTATTTCGTAATTCAGCGAGCAGCGTTTTCAATGCTATTGGCATATTTTAGGGATAATATCTGGTTTATCTTCTTGCTACGGAATATTGCATTATATTACATTACAGGCATTTGGCAGACGCTTCTATCCAGAGCGACGTACAACAAAATGTAAAACCATAACCAGGAACAAGTGTGTCGAAAACCCTAGAGGGCAGTAGCCTACCGTTCCAAGTGCATGGAACAACCGCATAGTTCAACTTGGATCCTGTAGGTTAAACTGATTAACACTAACACAAACAAGAACAGCAACAACGCAGTCTATGCAAAAATACAAGCAATAGTTAAGACGAGTGCATTAACTAAGTCACCTACGAAACAGCTAACTAGTTACAACCCTAACCTTACAATAAATGTAGAGATTAAATTGAGAATACGATTTCTCTCAGCATAATGACGGATTTAAAGAGTAAACGAACTCACCCGATATTGTCTTCAAATGGATCCATGCCAAAGAAAAGTAATGATTCATCTTCTCAAAGCTTTTACTAACAAACTTTTAATAGCAAAACATGAAAGACCAACTCGCCATCCATGCTACCTACGCGCAGAGTACCGTATTATTTATTCAGACATTGGCAGAGTACAGCATAAATTGCGTCTTTTGTGAATATTCAATGTTAGAAATTGCAGCGAGAAACTGCAGCTGTAGACACAAGATAGTCTGTTATCTTATGGTAGCAATGGAACGAAGCGGACTATATATGTATTAGGCTACCGTCATTGTTTCATTATACCAGCGTGTTTTCGCGCGTTTGCACAGAAACTCAGAACCTATCAATAAAATGGTTTAGCTATTTCTCAGCATAATGACAGATTCAAAGACGAAACGAACTCACCCGATACTGTCTTCCACTGCTTCCCCGACGTTCAGACCGTCCCCTCACTGATAAAAACTAGACCCTACGGTGTCGGATTACTTGCGTCGCCATGGATGTCGCTTGCCGTAAAGAAGTTTACTCGATGTCGTAACCGTTTAGATTTGGAGCTCCAGCTTTTCCGCACCCCACCTAATAAAAAAGTCCAAATGGCGGGCAAACAATATGGCGGACATATGTAGCCCCAATAGCAAAGTTGTAGAGCACATTCAGATGCATCGGTCGATGAAGTTTTGTGTTGATCGGACTTATGGTGTGGCAGTATAGCCTTTAAAAGAGTGATCCTTTGTTATAGCGCCACCATCTGGCCAACATAGGTGATTTTTCGTGGATGAGTAGTGGGGGGCCATAGGAACCCACCTACCAAAGTTGGTTGGTCTACAACTTATGGTTGCTGAGCCTCAGACATTTTAGTGGAGAAAACGCCACGCCCAACGAAAAAGTGTAAATGGCGGGCAAACAATATGGCGGACATAGGTGGTGCCAATGGCAAAGTGATAGAGCACGTTCAGATGCATATGTCGATGAAGTTTTGTGTTGATCTAACTCATGGTGTGGGAGTTATGGCCTTTTACGCCTAACCCTTTGTTATAGCGCCACCATATGGCCGACATAGGTGATTTTTAGTGCCTGAGTAGTGGGGGGCCGTAGGAACCCACCTGCCAAATTTGGTTGCTCTAGGACTTATGGTTGCTGAGCCTCAGACACTTTTAGCGGAGAAAAATAATAAGAATATGTCAGACACATATTCAAATCCATGCTCAGCTTAGCAGAGAAGGCACATTTCGAGCGCAACAGAACAGATAGAAAATAAAACACATGGAATGACACATTTTAAATAATAAATACGACCATTGAGAAAAAACGGAAAAAAAGAAGTAATTCAACTCGTCGATATGTGTGCGGCGGCTCAAAGTAGACTACCAGTTTTATTATTTAGACATTGGCAGATAAGAAAAAAATTTGGTTACGAGGACCTTATAAAACGCTATTCCAAAAGCCAAAAATCAGACATGTTATACATCGTCAGAAAGGACTTATACTCTCCCCTACTGAATAAATGTAAGTGTCAGTCAAGCAAAATTGCACTACTAAAAAGGGCGACAAAGCCGTAAGCAACAGGTATTGTGGTATTACGCACAGCTATTATTGAAGATAGCCGACCCAGGCCGTGAAAGATGCGCGTAGATATATTCGCTAAACGGATGTCCAAGACAATATATGACACTCATTCGCAAAATAGGGAACATCTCTACGAGTAAAACCAATGGTAAGATTGTATATTTATTCAAGGTTTAGTCCCAGATATTGACTGTAGAATGGACCATGGTATAATTTTTAAAAAAAGTTAGTCTAGCTTTTATTTGGTAATTCATGGAGCAGCGTTTTCACTGCTGTATTGGGCATATTTTAGGGCTAATGTCGGGTTTATCTTGTTGCTACTGGAATATTGCATTACATTACATTACAGGCATTTGGCAGACGCTCTTATCCAGAGCGACCTAGGCTACAATAAAATGTATAACCATAAGCAGGAACAAGTGTGTCGAAAACCCTAGAGGGCAGTAGCCTACCGTTCCAAGTGCATGGGAACAACCGGATAGGTTTCAACTTGGACCCTGTAGGTTAAAACGATATTAACACTAACACAAACAAGAACAGCAACAACGCAGTCTGATGCAAAAATACAAATAGCACAATAGTTAAGGTCACCTACGAAACAACTACCTAGTTACAACCCTAAGCTTACAGTCAATTTAGAGATTAAATTGAGAGTACGATTCTCTCAACTAAATGACGGATTTAAAGACTCTCTAAACGAAAACTCACCCGATATGTGTCTCCAAATTGGATCCATGCCAAAGAAAAGTAATGATTCATCCTCTCAGAATAGCTTTTACTAACAAACTTTAGTAGCAAAAAATGAAATACCAACTCGCCATCGATGCGACCTACCTATGCGCAGAGTACCGTCGTTATTATTCAGACACTGGCAACTACAGCATAAATTGCGTCTTTTGTTTATATTCAATATTAGTAATTGCAGCGAGAAACAGCAGCTGTTAGACACACAGATAGTTTTATTATTACCGGTATAGGTAGCAACGGAACGACAAGCGGACTACTATGTATTACTGTCATTGTTTAATTATACCAGCGTGTTTTCGCGCGTGTTTACACGAAAATCAACATACTATCAATAAAATGGTTTAGCTATTCTCAGCATAATGACAGATTCAAAGACTAACGAACTCACCCAGATATTGTCTTCAAATGGATGCATGCTCAAAAAAAGTAATTATTCATCCTCTGAAAAAAGCTTTTTTAACTAACAAAACTTTTGGTAGCCTCTTCCAGTGCTTCCCCGACGTTCAGACCCTACCCTCACTGATAAAAACTAGACCCTACGGTGTCGTGGATTACTTGCGTCGCCATGGATGTCGCTTGCCGTACAAGAAGTTTACTAGATGTCGTAACACTTAGAATTTGGAGGTAACAGCCGCCGGTACCGCACCCACCTAATAAAAAAGTCAAATGGGGGCAAAACCATATGGCGGACATAGGTGGTCCCAAAAGCAAAGTTGTAGAGCACATTCAGATGCACGGTCGATGAAGTTTTGTGTGATCGGACTTATGGTGTGGCAGTTATAGCCTTTTAAATGTATGATCCTTTGTTATAGCGCCACCATCTGGGCGACATAGGTGATTTTTCGTGGCTGAGTAGTGGGGGGCCATAGGAACCCACCTACCAAAGTTGGTTGGTCTACAAACTTATGGTTGCTGAGCCTCAGACATTTTAGCGGAGAAAAAACTGCCACGCCCCAACGAAAAAGTTCTCAATGGCGGGCAAACAATATGGCGGACATAGGTGGTGCCAATGGCAAAGTTGTAGAGCCCTTCAGATGCATCGGCCAATGAAGTTTTGTTTGATCTAACTTATGGTGTGGGAGTTATGGCCTTTTACGCAAAACCCTTTGTTATAGCGCCACCATCTGGCCGACATAGGTGATTTTTAGTGCTGAGTAGTGGGGGGCCCATAGGAACCCCACCTGCCAAAATTTGGTTGCTGTAGGACTTATGGTTCCTGAGCCTCAGACACTTTTAGCGGAGGAAAAATAATAATAATAATAATAATAATAATTAAAGCCGCAAGCGGCGTTGGGAGGGGTCCAAGCATTGGCACCATCGCGCCCCTACGGAGCGATTTTAAAATGGCTTTGTCCTCAGGATCATATGCCTTCACCCAACATATCTACAGAATATCATGATGATCGTATAAAATATTGATTACTTATGGCCAATTTTGTGCTAAGAGACGCTGTCGGATGACTTAGTTACGTCGCCATGGATATGTCCTGGCCGCTTCCCGTAAAGGCCTTTACTATGTCGTAACACTTAGATGGCATGTCGTAACACTTAGATGGGATGTCGTAACACATATGTGGCCCAGCGTGTATGTACAGCTGCAGCGCTTCCATGACGCAACTAAAAAGGTGTCACACTAGTGTTGTCACGAAACCAAAATTTTGACTTTGATACCGATACCAGGTTTAGTATCACGGTAATTGATACTGAAAACGATACTGATTCAATACTCGGTACCTAACGATACTGAAATTACCTTAATAGATCAGAAACGTAATGTCCACAAGGGTTGATCTCATTTTCGAATTCACAATTTACTAAAAACCTGGTTTATTAACAACCTTTAAGTTGAAGCCTGTTCAACATATCAATAAGCATAGGACCTATAGTAGTTTACATCACTAAACCATAGAAAACTATATTAAAAAATTAAACAATTGTAAAGTAAATTATCTTTAAACAGGTCTTTCACTTTAAAATAGATCTAAAAACAGCATATTTCAATAACAATACAGCATCTTCCTATAATTAAATATTGACAAATTAGAACACCTATTGCTACTGAAGTCAACTGAGTCGAAGCCTGCGCTGTATCAGCGAAGTGAAGGCACAAGCACACGTCGCCTCACTTGGCAACCTTAGTTGCTACAGCCATCAGCGAAGATTCTGACACATGACACTTTCATCCTCTCAATCAGTAACGCGGGAGACAAATTTCCCTGGCTTTTACATTTGACTCAAAACTACCGAACGTCGGAATATTCTAATACCGAACAGTTTCTTTTTTTAAGGACCGAAAAAAAGTGCTGAAGTTTTCGGGATACGGTGCAACACTACGTCAGACACATATTCCAATCCATTGCTCAGATTAGAAGAGAATGCACATTTCAGAGCGCCTCAGAGACAGATAAATAATAACACATAAATACGCATTTCAAAAAATAAAGACGACATTGAGAAAAAACGAAACAAAAGAGGAAATATCAACTCGCGACCTGCGTGCTGGCCGCAGAGCAGCCTACCGTTATATTTATTTAGACATTGGCAGATGAGAAACATTTTCGGTTACGCTGACCTATAAAACGCTATTCCAAAAGCAAAAGCAGACATGTTATACATCGTTAGAAAGCTTATACTCTCACCTACGGAATAAATGAATTGTCAATCAAGCCAAATTGCACTAAAAAGGGCGACAACGCCGTAAGCAACAAGTGTGGTATTACGCACAGCTATTTATGAAGATAGCCGGCCCAGGCGTCACAGATGCGCGTATTTTTCACAAACGGATTGTCCAAGACAATATATGACCACTCATGCGCAAAAGGGACATCTACGCGTAAAACTAATGGTAAAATTGTATATTTATTCAATGTTTAGTCCCAGATATTGACTGTGGAATGACATGGTATAATTTAAAAAAAAAATTGTCTCGTTTATTTCGTTATTCAATGAGCAGCGTTTTCACTGCTGTATTGGCATATTTTAGGGCTATTGTCGGGTTTATCTTGTTGCTACGGAATTTCACATTACATTACAGGCATTTGGCAGACGCTCTTATCCAGAGCGACGTACAACAAAGTGTATAACCATAACCAGGAACAAGCGTGTCGAAAACCCTAGAGAGAAGTACTGTTCCAAGTGCAGGGAACAACCGCATAGTTCAACTTGGACCCTGTAGGTTAAACTGATTAACACTAACACAAACAAGAACAGCAACAACGCAGTCCATGCAAAAATACAAGCAATAGTTAAGACGAGTGCATTAAGTAAGTCACCTACGAAACAGCGAACTAGTTACAACCCTAATCTTAGTCAATTTAGAGATTAAATTGAGAATACGATTTCTCTCAGTATAATGACGGATTTAAAGACTAAACGAACTCACCCGATATTGTCTTCAAATGGATCCATGCCAAAGAAAAATAATGATTTATCCTCTCAAATAGCTTTTACTAACAAACTTTTAGAAGCAAAAAATGAAATACCAACTCGCCATCGATGCTACCTACGCGCAGAGTACCGTGTTATTTATTCAGACACTGGCAACTACAGCATAAATTGCGTCTTTTTGTTTATATTCAATATTAGTAATTGCAGCGAGAAACTGCAGCTGTAGACACAGGATAGTTTGTTATGGTAGCAACGGAACGAAAGCGGACTATACATGTCTTGCCATCAGTGTTTTATTATACCAGCGTGTTTTCGCGCGTTTGCACAGAAACTCAAAACCTACCAATAAAATGGTTTAGCTATTTCTCAGCATAATGACAGATTTAAAGACTAAACAAACTCACCCGATACTGTGTTCAAATGGATCAATGCCAAAGAAAAAAAGTATTCATCCTCTCAAAAAGCTTGTACTAACAAACCTTTAATAGCCTAGCATGCACTCTGGGTGGCACTCTCTTGCAATGCTTCCCCGACGTTCAGACCCTCCCCTCACTGATAAAAAACTAACCTTACGGTGTCGGATTACTTGCGTCGCCATGGATGTCGCTTGCCGTAAAGAAGCTTACTCGATGTCGTAACACTTAGAATTTGGAGCTCCAGCTTTTCCGCACCCCACCTAATAAAAAAAGTCCAAATGGCGGGCAAACCATATGGCGGACATAGGTGGTCCCAAAAGCAAAGTTGTAGAGCACATTCAGATGCATCGGTCGATGAAGTTTTGTGTGTTGATCGGACTTATAGTGTGACAGTTATAGCCTTTAAAAGAGTGATCCTTTGTTATAGCGCCACCATCTGGGCGACATAGGAGATTTTTCGTGCGTGAGTAGTGGGGGGGCCATAGGAACCCACCTACCAAAGTTGGTTGGTCTACAACTTATGGTTGCTGAGCCTCAGACATTTTTTAGTGGAGAAAAAACTGCCACGCCCCAACGAAAAAAAGCCTAAATGGCGGGCAAAAATAATATGGCGGACATAGGTGGTGCCAATGACAAAGTTTGTAGAGCACCTTCAGAGGCATAGGTCGATGAAGTTTTGTGTTGAACGAACTTATGGTGTGGGAGTTATGGCCTTTTACGCAAAACCCTTTGTTATAGCGCCATCATTTGGCCAACATAGGTGATTTTTAGTCCCTGAGTAGTGGGGGGCCATAGGAACCCACCTGCCAAATTTGGTTGCTCTAGGACTTATGGTTGCTGAGCCTCAGACACTTTTAGCGGAGAAAAATAAGAATAATAATCCTAACAAATACAATAGGGTTCCACCAGCTTCGCTGCTTGGACCCCTAATAATTAAAGCCGCAAGCGGCGTTGGGAGGGGTCCAAGCATTGGCACCATCGCACCCCCTATGGAGCGATTTGAAAACGGCTTTGTCCTCATGATCATACACCTTCACCCAACATATCTACTGAATATCATGATTATTGTATAAAAAAATTGATGACTTATGGCCAATTTTGTGGTAAGAGACGCTGGCGGATGACTTAGTTGCGTCGCCATGGATGTGTCCTGGCCGCTTCTCGTGAAGGCATTTACTATGTCGTAACACTTAGATGGCATGTCGTAACACTTAGATGGCCCAGCGTGTATGTACAGCTGCAGCGCTTCCATGCTGTGTCTAAAAAAGGCGTCACACTAGTGTTCTCACGATACCAAAATTTTGACTTTGATACCGATACCAGGTTTAGTATCATGATAATTGATACTGAAACAATACTGATTCAATACTCGGTACCTAACGATACTGAAATTACCTTAATTGATCAGAAAGGTAATGTCCACAAGGGTTGACCTCATTTTCGAATTCACGGTTTATAAAAAACCTGGTTTATTAACAACTTTTAAGTTGAAGCCTGTTCAGCATATCAATAAGCATAGGCCTATAGTGTTACAACACTAAACCATAGAAAACTATATTAAATATATTTCAAAAATTAAACAATTGTAAAGTAAATTATCTTTATACAGGTCTTTCACTTTAAAATATATCTAAAAACAGCATATTTCAATAACAATACAGCATCTTCCTTTAATAAAATATTTACAAATTAGAACAGCTATTGCTCCTGAAGTGGACTGAGTCAAAGCTTGCGCTGTATCAAAGGGCTGAGTACACAAGCGCAAGTCACCTCACTTGGCAACCTTAGTTGCTACTGCCATCTAGCAAAGATTCTGACAAATTACACTTTTCATCCTCTAAATCAGTAATGCGGGAGACAATTTTCCTTGGCTTTTACATTTGACTCAAAACTACCGAACGTCGGAATATTCTAATAGCGAACCGTTTATTTTATTTTTATTTTATTTTTTAAGTACCGAGAAAGTGCTGAAGTTTTGGAATACCGTGCAACACTACGTCAGACACATATTCCAATCCATTGCTCAGCTTAGCAGAGAATGCACATTTCAGAGCGCCACAGAGACAGATAGAATAATAACACATAAATACACGTTTCAAGTAATAAATGCGACATTAAGAAAAAACGAAACAAAAGACGAGATATCAAGTCGCGACCTACGCGCAGAGCAGCCTACCGTTTTATTTATGTAGACACTGGCATATAAGAACATTTTCGGTTACGCTGACCTATAAAACGCTATTCCAAAAGCAAAAAACAGACATGTTATACATCGTCAGAAAGCTTATACTCTCACCTACTGAATAAATTAATTGTCAGTCAAGCCAAATTGCACTAAAAAGGGCGACAACGCCGTAAGCAACAGGTGTGTGTATTACGCACAGCTATTTTTGAAGATAGCCCAGGCGTGACAAATGCGCGTAGCCTATATTTCTCAAACGGATTGTCCAGGACAATATATGACCACTCATTCGCAGAAGGGACAACTCTACGCGTAAAACCAGTGGTAAGATTGTATATTTATTCAATGTTTAGTCCCAGATATTGAATGTAGAATGACATGGCATAATTAAAAAAAACTTTTATGTTGTTGCTACGGAATATTATATTACATTATAGGCATTTGGCAGACGCTCTTATCCAGAGCGACGTACAACAAAATGTTTAACCATAACCAGGAAACAAGTGTGTCGAAAACCCTAGAGGGCAGTAGCCTACCGTTCCAAGTGCATGGAACAACCGCATAGTTCAACTTGGACCCTGTAGGTTAAACTGGTTAACACTAACACAAACAAGAACAGCAACAACGCAGTCTGGTGCAAAAATACAAGCAATAGTTAAGACCGAGTGCATTAACTAAGTCACCTACGAAACAGCTAACTAGTTACAACCCTAACCTTAGAATAAATTTAGAGATTAAATTGAGAATACGATTTCTCTCAGCATAATGACGGATTTAAAAACGAACCCGTTATTGTCTTCAAATGGATCCATGTCAAAGAAAAGTAATGATTCATCCTCTTAAAGCTGTACCGTAGCGTATTATTTATTTAGACATTGGCAGAGTACAGTATAAATTGCGTCTTTTGTGAATATTCAATGTTAGAAATTGCAGTGAGGAACTGCAGCTGTAGACACAAGATAGTCTGTTATCTTATGGTAGCAACGGAACGAAGCGGACTATATATGTATTAGGCTACCGTCATTGTTTCATTATACCAGCGTGTTTTCGCGCGTTTGCACAGAAACTCAGAACCTATCAATAAAAATGGTTTAGCTATTTCTCAGCATAATGACAGATTCAAAGACTAAACGAACTCACCCGATACTGTCTTCAAATAATGTCTGACACTGTCTTCCACTGCTTCCCCGACGTTCAGACCGTCCCCTCACTGATAAAAACTAGACCCTACGGTGTCGGATTACTTGCGTCGCCATGGATGTCGCTTGCCGTAAAGAAGTTTACTCGATGTCGTAACCGTTTAGATTTGGAGCCACCAGCTCTTCCCCCCGCACCCCACCTAATAAAAAAAGTCCAAATGGCGGGCAAACACATATGGCGGACATAGGTGGTCCCCAAAAGTAAAGTTGTAGAGCACATTCAGATGCATCGGTCAATGAAGTTTTGTGTTGATCTGACTTACGGTGTGGGAGTTATGACCTTTTAAAGTATGACCCTTTGTTATAGCGCCACCATCTGGCCGACATAGATGATTTTTAGTGCCCGAGTAGTGGGGGGCCATAGAAACCCACCTCCAAAATTTGGTTGGTCTACAACTTATGGTTGCTGAGCCTCAGACATTTTAGCGGAGAAAACTTCCACGCCCCAACTAAAAAGTCTAAATGGCGGGCAAAACAATATGGGGACATAGGTGGTGCCAATGGCAAAGTTGTAGAGGGCGTTCAGATGCATAGGTTGATGAAGTTCTGTGTTGATCCAACTTATGGTGTGGGAGGTATGGCCTTTTACGCAAAACCCTTTGTTATAGCGCCACCATCTGGCCGACATAGGTGGTTTTTAGTGCCTGAGTAGTGGGGGGCCATAGGAACCCACCTGCCAAATTTGGTTGCTCTAGTACTTATGGTTGCTGAGCCTCAGACACTTTTAGCGGAGAAAAATAATAATAATAATTAAAGCCGCAAGCGGCGTTGGGAGGGGTCCAAGCATTGGCACCGTCGCGCCCCCTATGGAGCGATTTTAAAATGGCTTTGTCCTCATGATCATATACCTTCACCCAACATATCTACTGAAAATCATGATGATTGTATAAAATATTGATGACTTATGGCCAATGTTGTGCTAAGAGACGCTGTCGGATGACTTAGTTCCGCCGCCATGGATTATGTCCTGGCCGCTTCCCGTAAAGGCCTTTACCCTGCGTGTATGCACAGCTGCAGTGTTTCTGCGCCGCAACTAAAAAAGGCGTCACACTAGTGTTGTCACGATAACAAAATTTTGACTTTGATACTGATATCAGGTTTCTCCACCCTAGCTCCCCAGTGGTGGAACGAACTTCCCGTCCCTCTCCGAACCTCCCCCTCACTACCCATCTTCCGCCGTGGCCTGAAGACTCATCTCTTCAGACTATACCTAGACTAACCACCACCATGCTGTATATTTCACTCTTTAATTAAAAAAAAAATTAAAAAATTCATGTCACTTGTTACATGTTGCCCCATCCCAGCACCTTTTGGTAATTTGTATTTGTCCTAATACTGTATCTTATTCTTCTGCCTAGTTGGCTTTGCAGAGGTTAGGTCAGAATAGTGTTCACTGTGTGAACTGTGTTCTTGGCTAGAAATAGCTGTACAAAATAAGTACTATACCTTTCTGAACCTGTGTTCAGCAGTTGCCTATGACCATGATATGCACTTTTTGTACGTCGCTTTGGATAAAAGCGTCTGCGAAATAAATGTAATGTAATGTAATGTTTAGTATAACAATAATTGATACTGAAACGATACTGATTCAATACTCGGTACCTAACGATACAGAAATTATGTTAATTGATCAGAAAAGTAATGTCCACAAGGGTTGACCTCATTTTCGAATTCACGGTTTATTAAAAACCTGGTTTATTAACATCCTTTAAGTTGAAGCCTATTCAACATATCAATAAGCATAGGCCTATAGTGTTACAACACTGAACCATAGAAAACTATATTAAATATATTTCAGAAATTAAACAATTGCAAAGTAAATTATCTTTAAACAGGTCTTTCACTTTTAAATAAATCTAAAAACAGCATATTTCAATAACAATACAGCATCTTCCTATAATAAAATATTTACAAATTGGAACACCTATTGCTACTGAAGTGAACTGAGTCAAAGCTTGCGCTGTATCAAGGAGCTGAGTGCACAAGCGCAGGTCACCTCACTTGCCAACCTTAGTTGCTACTGCCGTCTAGCGAAGATTCTGACAAATTACACTTTTCATCCTCTCAATCAGTAATGCGGGAGACAATTTTCACTGGCTTTTACATTTGACTCAAAACTACAGAACGTCGGAATATTCTAATAGCGAACCGTTTATTTTATTTTATTTTTTTTAAGTACCGAGAAAGTGCTGAAGTTTTGGAATACCGTGCATCACTACGTCAGACACATATTCCAATCCATTGCTCAGCTTAGCAGAGAATGCACATTTCAGAGCGCCACAGAGACAGATAGAATAATAACACATAAATACACATTTCAAGTAATAAATGCGACATTAAGAAAAAACGAAACAAAAGACGAGATATCAAGTCGCGACCTACGCGCAGAGCAGCCTACCGTTTTATTTATGTAGACACTGGCATATAAGAAATTTTCGGTTACGCTGACCTATAAAACGCTATTCCAAAAGCAAAAACAGACATGTTATACATCGTCAGAAAGCTTATACTCTCACCTACTGAATAAATTAATTGTCAGTCTAGCCAAATTGCACTAAAAAGGGCAACAACGCCGTAAGCAACAGGTGTGGTATTACGCACAGCTATTTTTGAAGATAGCCCAAGGGTGACAAATGCGCGTAGCCTATATTTCTCAAACGGATTGTCCAGGACAATATATGACCACTCATTCGCAGAAGGGACAACTCTACGCGTAAAACCAGTGGTAAGATTGTATATTTATTCAATGTTTAGTCACAGATATTGAATGTAGAATGACATGGCATAATTAAAAAAAACTTTTATGTTGTTGCTACGGAATATTATATTACATTATAGGCATTTGGCAGACGCTCTTATCCAGAGCGACGTACAACAAAATGTTTAACCATAACCAGGAACAAGTGTGTCGAAAACCCTAGAGGACAGTAGCCTACCGTTCCAAGTGCATGGAACAACCGCATAGTTCAACTTGGACCCTGTAGGTTAAACTGGTTAACACTAACACAAACAAGAACAGCAACAACGCAGTCTATGCAAAAATACAAGCAATAGTTAAGACGAGTGCATTAACTAAGTCACCTACGAAACAGCTAACTAGTTACAACCCTAACCTTACAATAAATTTAGAGATTAAATTGAGAATACGATTTCTCTCAGCATAATGACGGATTTAAAAACGAACCCGTTATTGTCTTCAAATGGATCCATGTCAAAGAAAAGTAATGATTCATCCTCTTAAAGCTGTTACCGTAGCGTATTATTTATTTAGACATTGGCAGAGTACAGTATAAATTGCGTCTTTTGTGAATATTCAATGTTAGAAATTGCAGTGAGGAACTGCAGCTGTAGACACAAGATAGTCTGTTATCTTATGGTAGCCAACGGAACGAAGCGGACTATATATGTATTAGGCTACCGTCATTGTTTCATTATACCAGCGTGTTTTCGCGCGTTTGCACAGAAACTCAGAACCTATCAATAAAATGGTTTAGCTATTTCTCAGCATAATGACAGATTCAAAGACTAAACGAACTCACCGATACTGTCTTCAAATAATGTCTGACACTGTCTTCCACTGCTTCCCCGACGTTCAGACCGTCCCCTCACTGATAAAAAACTAGACCCTACGGTGTCGGACTACTTGCGTCGCCATGGATGTCGCTTGCCGTAAAGAAGTTTACTCGATGTCGTAACCGTTTAGATTTGGAGCCACAGCTCTTCCGCACCCCACCTAATAAAAAAGTCCAAATGGCGGGCAAACCATATGGCGGACATAGGTGGTCCCAAAAGCAAAGTTGTAGAGCACATTCAGATGCATCGGTCGATGAAGTTTTGTGTTGATCTGACTTACGGTGTGGGGAGTTATGACCTTTTAAAGTATGACCCTTGTTATAGCGCCACCATCTGGCCGACATAGATTATTTTTAGTGCCCGAGTAGTGGGGGGCCATAGGAACCCACCTCCAAGATTTGGTTGGTCTACAACTTATGGTTGCTGAGCCTCAGACATTTTAGTGGAGAAAACTGCCACGCCCCAACAAAAAAGTAGAAAGGGCAGGCAAACAATATGGCGGCCATAGGTGGTGCCAATGGCAAAGTGATAGAGCACGTTCAGATGCATATGTCGATGAAGTTTTGTGTTGATCTAACTTATGGTGTTAGAGTTATGGCCTTTTACGCCTAACCCTTTGTTATAGCGCCACCATCTGGCCGACATAGGTGATTTTTAGTGCCTGAGTAGTGGGGGGCCATAGGAACCCACCTGCCAAATTTGGTTGCTCTAGGACTTATGGTTGCTGAGCCTCAGACACTTTTAGCGGAGAAAAATAATAATAATAATAATAATAATCCTAACAGATACAATAGGGTTCCACCAGCTTCGCTGCTTGGACCCCTAATAATAATAATCCAAACAGATACAATAGGGTTCCACCAGCTTCGCTGCTTGGACCCCTAATTAAAGCCGCAAGCGGCGTTGGGAGGGGTCCAAGCATTGGCACCATCGCGCCCCCTATGGAGCGATTTTAAAATGGCTTTTTCCTCATGATCACATGCCTTCATCCAACATATCTCATGAATATCATGATGATTGTATAAAATATTGATGACTTATGGCCAATTTTGTGCTAAGAGACGCTGTCGGATGACTTAGTTGCATCGCCATGGATGTGTCCTGGCCGCTTCCCGTGAAGGCCTTTACTATGTCGTAACACTTAGATGGGATGTCGTAACGCACATATGACCTGGCGTGTTTGAACAGCTGCAGCGCTTCCATGCTGTAACTAAAAAAGGCGTCACACTAGTGTTGTCACGATGCCGAAATTTTGACTTTGATACTGATACCAAGTTTAGTATCACGATAATTAATACTGAAACGATACTGATTCAATACCCGGTACCTAACGATACTGAAATTACCCTAATAGATCAGAAACGTAATGTCCACAAGGGTTGACCTCATTTTCGAATTCACGGATTATTAAAAACCTGGTTTATTAACAACCTTTAAGTTGAAGCCTGTTCAACATATCAATAAGCATAGGCCTATAGTGTTACAACACTAAACCATAGAAAATTATATTAAATATATTTCAAAAATTAAACAGTAGTAAAGTAAATTATCTTTAAACAGGTCTTTCACTTTAAAATAGAGCTAAAAACTGCATGTTTCAATAACAATACAGCATCTTCCTATAATAAAATATTTACAAATTAGAACAGCTATTGCTACTGTAGTGAACTGAGTCCAAGCTTGCGCTGTACCAACGAGTAGTGCACAAGCGCAAGTCACCTCACTTGACAACCTTAGTTGGTACTGCCATCTAGCGAAGATTCTGAAAAATTACACCTTTCATCCTCTCAATCAGTAATGCGGGAGACACAGTTCCCTGGCTTTTACATTTGACGCAAAACTACCGAACGTCGGAAAATTCTAATAGCGAACCGTTTCTTTTTTCTTTTTATTTTAAATACCGAATAAGTGCTGAAGTTTCGGTATACGGTGCAACACTACGTCAGACACATATTCCAATCCATTGGTCAGCTTAGCAGAGAATGCACATTTCAGAGCGCCTCAGAGACAGATAGGATAATAATACATATTTCATATAGCCTAATAAATACGACATAAAAAAAACGAAACAAAAAACGAAAAATAAACTCGACATCACTGCTAGCATGCGTGCTGCGCGAAGAATACCTTATTATTTATTTAGACATTGGCAGACTACAGCATTTGCGTCTTTTGTTTAATATTCAATAGTAATTGCAGCCAGAAACTGCAGCTGTAGACACAAGAAAGTTTGTTATATTATGGTAGCAACGGAATGAAGCGGACTAAATATATAGGCTATATTTACCGTCATTGTTTTATTATACCAGCGTGTTTTCGCGCGTTTGCAGAGAAACTCAATTACTATCAATAAAAATGGTTTAGCTATTTCTCAGCATAATGACGGATGGAGATGCGACGTAAATAATTTTCAACCGTCCACCACGTTTTAGCAACGTACCAACACTCTCGTCATCACTGTTCCATGGGTCACAAAAAACTATTACACTAACGCTTACATTGCAGTGTGAAATATCCACATTATATAATACCACTAACCTATTTAAGGACACTCAATTTCAAAAATAACGTATATAACCGAAATATTTTGAGCAGTAATAGCAACATGACATTTTATCTGTGTTTAGTAGTATAGAGACAGAAAATCAATGACAAAGTCCTATCCGCTTCTGTTTTGCGTCAGAAAACGATGTCAGATAGGTCTATCAGCAAAGAAATGGCTTAGCTATGCCCCGAAGTCCTCAATAATAATAGTACTCTCCAAGAAATTATGAAAATCGTTGACAACGTTTCGTTAGGTGCATCGTCTTTAATGCTACGCCACAGTGAATGCGATAAGAAAATATTCCATTACGCTGAACTATAAAACGCTATTCCAAATGCAAAATCAGACATGTTATACATCGTTAGAAAGCTTATACTCTCATCTACTGAATAAATGAACTGTCAATCAAGCCAAATTGTTCTAAAAACGGCGACAACGCCGTAAGCAACAGGAATCACAAACGGATTGTCCAAGACAATGTATGACCACTCAGTCGCAAAAGGGACATCTCTACGCGTAAAACCAATGGTAAGATTGTATATTTATTCAATGTTTAGTCCCAGATATTGACTGTAATATGAGATGGTATAATTTTAAAAAACTTTGTCTCGTTTATTTCGTTATTCAGTAAGCAGCGTTTCCACTGCTGTATTGGCACATTTTAGGGCAAATGTCGGGTTTATCTTGTTGTTACGGAATATTAGCCTACATTACATTACAGGCATTTGGCAGACGCTCATATCCAGAGCGACGTACAACAAAGTGTCTAACCATAACCAGGAACAAGTGTTTCTAAAACCCTAGAGGGCAGTATCCTACCGTTCCAAGTGCCCCAAGACCGTCTCCTCACTGATAAAAAAGTAACCTTACGGTGTCGGATTACTTGCGTCGCCATGGATGTCGCTTGCCGTAAAGAAGTTTACTCGATGTCGTAACACTTAGAATTTGGAGCTCCAGCTTTTCCGCACCCCACCTAATAAAACAGTCCAAATGGCGGGCAAACCATATGGCGGACATAGGTGGTCCCAAAAGCAAAGTTGTAGAGCACATTCAGATGCATCGGTCGATGACGTTTTGTGTTGATCTGACTTACGGTGTGGGAGTTATGGCCTTTTAAAGTATGACCCTTTGTTATAGCGCCACCATCTGGCCGACATAGATGATTTTTAGTGCTCGGGTAGTGGGGGGCCATAGGAACCCACCTCCAAAATTTGGTTGGTCTACAACTTATGGTTGCTGAGCCTCAGACATTTTAGTGGAGAAAAACTGCCACGCCCCAACTAAAAAGTCAAAAGGGCAGGCAAACAATATGGCGGCCATAGGTGGTGCCAATGGCAAAGTGATAGAGCACGTTCAGATGCATATGTCGATGAAGTTTTGTGTTGATCTAACTCATGGTGTGAGAGTTATGGCCTTTTACGCCTAACCCTTTGTTATAGCGCCACCATCTGGCCGACATAGGTGATTTTTAGTGCCTGAGTAGTGGGGGGCCATAGGAACCCACCTGCCGAATTTGGTTGCTCTAGTACTTATGGTTGCTGAGCCTCAGACACTTTTAGCGGAGAAAAATAATAATAATAATCCTAACAGATACAATAGGGTTCCACCAGCTTCGCTGCTTGGACCCCTAATTAAAGCCGCAAGCGGCGTTGGGAGGGGTCCAAGCATTGGCACCATCGCACCCCCTATGGAGCGATTTGAAAATGGCTTTGTCCTCATGATCATACACCTTCACCCAACATATCTACTGAATATCATGATTATTGTATAAAAAATTGATGACTTATGGCCAATTTTGTGCTAAGAGACGCTGGCGGATGACTTAGCTGCGTCGCCATGGATGTGTCCTGGCCACTTCTCGTGAAGGCATTTACTATGTCGTAACACTTAGATGGCATGTCGTAACACTTAGATGGCCCAGCGTGTATGTACAGCTGCAGCGCTTCCATGCTGTGACTAAAAAAGGCGTCACACTAGTGTTCTCACGATACCAAAATTTGACTTTGATACCGATACCAGGTTTAGTATCATGATAATTGATACTGAAACAATACTGATTCAATACTCGGTACCTAACGATACTGAAATTACCTTAATTGATCAGAAAGGTAATGTCCACAAAGGTTGACCTCATTTTCGAATTCACGGTTTATAAAAAACCTGGTTTATTAACAACTTTTAAGTTGAAGCCTGTTCAGCATATCAATAAGCATAGGCCTATAGTGTTACAACACTAAACCATAGAAAACTATATTAAATATATTTCAAAAATTAAACAATTGTGAAGTAAATTATCTTTATACAGGTCTTTCACTTTAAAATATATCTAAAAACAGCATATTTCAATAACAATACAGCATCTTCCTTTAATAAAATATTTACAAATTAGAACAGCTATTGCTACTGACGTGAACTGACTCTAAGATTGCGCAGTATCAACCACGAAAAAATGCACAAGCGCAGGTCACCTCACTTGCCAACCTTAGTTGCTACTGCCATCTAGCGAAGATTCTGACAAATTACACTTTTCATCCTCAGTAATGCTGGAGACAATTTTCCCTGGCTTTTACATTTGACTCAAAACTACCGAACGTCGGAATATTCTAATACGGAACCGTTTCTTTTTTAAGGACCGAAAAAGTGCTGAAGTTTTGGTATACCGTGCAACACTACGTCAGACACATATTCCAATCCATTGCTCAGCTTAGCAGAGAATGCACATTTCAGAGCGCCACAAAGACAGAATAATAACACAAATACACATTTCAAATAATAAATACATTTAAAAAAACGAAACAAAAAAAGGAAATATCAACTCGACAACCCTGCTAGCATGCGTGCTGTGCGAAGAATACCTTGTTATTTATTTAGACATTGGCAGACTACAGCATTTGCGTCTTTTGTTTATATTCAAGAGTAATTGCAGGGAAAAACTGCAGCTGTAGACACAAGACAGTTTGTTATATTATGGTAGCAACGGAATGAAGCGGACTACATATATAGGCTATATTTACTGTCATTGTTTTATTATACCAGCGTGCTTCCGCGCGTTTGCAGAGAAACTCAATTACTATCAATAAAAATGGTTTAGCTATTTCTCAGCATAATGACGAAAATCATTTTCAACCGTCAACCACGTTTTAGCAACCTTCCAACACTGTCGTCATCACTGTTCCATGGGTCACAAAAACGATTACACTAACGCTTACATTGCAGTGTGAAATATCCACATTGTATAATACCACTAACCTATTTAAAGACACTCAATTTCAAAAATAACGTACGTAACCGAAATATTTTGAGCAGTAATACTTACATAGCAATATGACATTTTATCTGTGTTTAGTAGTATAGAGACAGAAAAGCAATGACAAAGTCCTATCTGCTTCTGTTCTGCGTCAGAAAACGATGTCAGATAGGTCTATCAGCAAAGAAATGGCTTAGCTATGCCCCCAGGTCCTCAATAATAATAGTACTCTCTAAGAAATTATGAAAATCGTTGACAACGTTTCGTTAGGTGCATCGTCTTTAATGCTACGCCACAGCGAATGCGCAAGTGAATGCGATAAGGAAAAATGCCGTTACCTTGAACAATAAAACGGTATTCTAAATGCAAAATCAGACATGTTATACATCGTTAGAAAGCTTATACTCTCACCTACTGAATAAATGAACTGTCAATCAAGCCAAATTGTACTAAAAACGGCGACAACGCCGTAAGCAACAGGAATCACAAACGGATTGTCCAAGACAATATATGACCACTCAATCGCAAAAGGGACATCTCTACGCGTAAAAACCAATGGTAAGATTGTATATTTATTCAATGTTTAGTCCCAGATATTGACTGTAATATGAGATTGTATAATTGAAAAAAACTTTGTCTCGTTTATTTCGTTATTCAGTAAGCAGCGTTTTCACTGCTGTATTGGCATATTTTAGGGCAAATGTCGGGTTTATCTTGTTGTTACGGAATATTAGCCTACATTACATTACAGGCATTTGGCAGACGCTCATATCCAGAGCGACGTACAACAAAGTGTCTAACCATACCCAGGAACAAGTGTTTCGAAAACCCTAGAGGGCAGTATCCTACCGTTCCAAGTGCCCCAAGACCGTCCCCTCACTGATAAAAAACTAACCTTACGGTGCCGGATTACTTGCGTCGCCATGGATGTCGCTTGCCGTAAAGAAGTTTACTCGATGTCGTAACACTTAGAATTTGGAGCTCCAGCTTTTCCGCACCCCACCTAATAAAAAAGTCAAAATGGCGGGCAAACCATATGGCGGACATAGGTGGTCCCAAAAGCAAAGTTGTAGAGCACATTCAGATGCATCGGTCGATGAAGTTTTGTGTTGATCTGACTTACGGTGTGGGAGTTATGGCCTTTTAAAGTATGACCCTTTGTTATAGCGCCACCATCTGGCCGACATAGATGATTTTTAGTGCCCGAGTAGTGGGGGGGCATAGGAACCTACCTCCAAAATTTGGTTGGTCTACAACTTATGGTTGCTGAGCCTCAGACATTTTAGTGGAGAAAAAACTGCCACGCCCCAACTAAAAAGTCAAAAGGGCAGGCAAACAATATGGCGGCCATAGGTGGTGCCAATGGCAAAGTGATAGACCACGTTCAGATGCATATGTCGATGAAGTTTTGTGTTGATCTAACTCATGGTGTGAGAGTTATGGCCTTTTACGCCTAACCCTTTGTTATAGCGCCACCATCTGGCCGACATAGGTGATTTTTAGTGCCTGAGTAGTGGGGGGGCCATAGGAACCCACCTGCCAAATTTGGTTGCTCTAGGACTTATGGTTGCTGAGCCTCAGACACTTTTAGCGGAGAAAAATAAGATAATAATAATAATAATAATCCTAACAAAAACAATAGGGTTCCACCAGCTTCGCTGCTTGGACCCCTAATTAAAGCCGCAAGCGGCGTTGGGAGGGGTCCAAGCATTGGCACCATCGCGCCCCTATGGAGCGATTTGAAAATGGTTTTTTTCTCATGATCATATGCCTTCACCCAACATATCTACTGAATATCATGATGATTGTATGAAATGTTGATGAGTTATGGCCAATTTTGTGCGAAGAGACGCTGTCGGATGACTTAGTTGCGTCGCCATGGATGTGTCCTGGCCGCTTCCCATAAAGGTCTTTACTATGTTGTAACACTTAGATGGCATGTCGTAACACTTATATGGCCTGGCGTGTATGTACAGCTGCAGCGCTTCCATGCCGCAACTGAAAAAGATATCACACTAGCGTTGTCTTGATACCAAAAATTTGACTTTGATACCGATATCAGGTTTAGTATCACAATAATTGATACTGAAATGATACTGATTCAATACTCGGTACCTAACAATACAGAAAGTACCTTAATAGATCAGAAAAATAATGACCACAAGGGTTGACCTCATTTTCGAATTCACGGTGCATTAAAAAACTGGTTTATTAACAACCTTTAAGTTGAAGCCTGTTCAACATATCAATAAGCATAGGCCAATAGTGTTACAACACAAAACCATAGAAAACTATATTGAATATACTTCAAAAATTAAGCAGTTGTAAAGTAAATTATCTTTAAACAGGTCTTTCACTTTAAGAGATCTAAAAACAGTATGTTTCAATAACAATACAGCAGCTTCCTATAATAAAATATTTACAAATTAGACCAGCTATTGCTACTGAAGTGAACTGAGTCCAAGCTTGCGCTGTACCAACGAGTAGTGCACAAGCGCGCGTCACCTCACTTGCCAACCTTAGTTGCTACTGTCATCTAGCGAAGATTCTAACAAATTACACTTTTCATCCTCTCGATCAGTAATGCGGGAGACACATTTCCCTGGCTTTTACATTTGACGCAAAAACTACGGAACGTCGGAAAATTCTAATACCGAACCGTTTATTTTTATTTTTATTTTTTTAAGTACCGAAAAAGTGCTGAAGTTTCTGTATACCGTGCAACATTACGTCAGACACATACCTATTCCAATCCATTGCTCAGCTTAGCAGAGAATGCACATTTCAGAGCGCCTCAGAGGCAGATAGAATAATAACACATGAATACACATTTCAAATAATAAATATGACACTGAGAAAAAACGAAACAAAAGATGAGATATCAAGTCGCGACCTACGCGCAGAGCAGCCTACCGTTTTATTTATTTAGACATTGGCAGATCAGAAAATTTTCGGTTACGCTGACCTATAAAACATTATTCCAAAAGCAAAACCTACATCGTTAGAAAGCTTATAGGCTACTCTCACCTACAGAATAAATGAATTGTCAATCAAGCCAAATTGCACTAAAAAGGGCGACAACGCCGTAAGCAACAGGTGTGGTATTACGCACAGCTCTTATTGAAGATAGCGGACCCAGGCGTCACAGATGCGCGTATATTTCGCAAACGGATTGTCCAAGACAATATATAACCACTCATTCGCAAAAGGGACATCTCTACGCGTAAAACCAATGGTAAGATTGTATATTTATTCAATGTTTAGTCCCAGATATTGACTGTTGAATAATTTTTAAAAAACGTTGTCTCGTTTATTTCCTTATTCAGTGAGCAGAGTTTTCACTGCTGTATTGGCATATTTTAAGGCTAACGTCTGGTTTATCTTGTTGCTACGGAATATTACATTACATCTCAAATTACAGGCATTTGGCAGACGCTCTTATCCAGAGCGACGTACAACAAAGTGTATAACCATAATCAGGAACAATTGTGGCGAAAACCCTAGAGGGCAGTAGCCTACCGTTCCAAGTGCAGGGAACAACCACATAGTTCAACTTGGACCCTGTAGGTTAAACTGATTAACACTAACACAAACAAGAACAGCAACAACGCAGTCTATGCAGAAATGCAAGCAATAGTTAAGACGAGTGCATTAACTAAGTCATCTACGAAACAGCTAACTAGTTACAACCTAAAGCTTACAGTCAATGTGGAGATTAAATTGAGAATACGATTTCTCTCAGCATAATGACGGATTTAAAGAGTAAACGAACTCACCCGATATTGTCTTCAAATGGATCCATGCCAAAGAAAAGTAATGATTCATCCTCTCAAAGCTTTTACTAACAAACTTATAGTAGCAAAAAATATCAACTCGCCATCCATGATAACTGCTTCATACGCTCAGAGTACCGTATTATTTATGTAGACATTGGTAGAGTACAGCATAAATTGCGTCTTATGTTTATATTCAATATTAGTAATTGCAGCGAGAAACTGCAGCTGTAGACACAAGATAGTCTGTTATGTTATGGTAGCAACGGAATGAAGCAGACTACATATGTAGGCTATATTTACCGTCATTGTTTTATTATACCAGCGTGTTTTCGCGCGTTTCCAGAGAAACTCAATTACTATCAATAAAAGTTGTTTAGCTTTTTCTCAGCATAATGACGGATGGGGATGGGACGAAAATAATTTTCAACCGTCTACCACGTTTTAGCAACGTTCCAACACTGTCGTCATCACTGTTCCATGGGTCACAAAAACTATTACACTGACGCTTACATTGCAGTGTGAAATATCCACATTATATAATACCACTAACCCATTTAAAGACACTCAATTTCAAAAATAAAGCATATAACCGAAATATTTTGAGCAGTAATACTTACATAGCAACATGACATTTTATCTGTGTTTAGTAGTATAGAGACAGAAACTCAATCACAAAGTCCTATCCGCTTCTGTTTTGCGTCAGAAAACGATGTCAGATAGGTCTATCAGCAAAGAAATGGCTTAGCTATGCCCCGAAGTCCTCAATAATAATAGTACTCTCCAAGAAATTATGAAAATCGTTGACAACGTTTCGTTAGGTGCATCGTCTTTAATGCTACGCCACAGTGAATGCGATAAGAAAATATTCCATTACGCTGAACTATAACACGCTATTCCAAATGCAAAATCAGACATGTTATACATCGTTAGAAAGCTTATACTCTCATCTACTGAATAAATGAACTGTCAATCAAGCCAAATTGTACTAAAGACGGCGACAACGCTGCAAGCAACAGGAATCACAAACGGATTGTCCAAGACAATGTATGACCACTCAGTCGCAAAAGGGACATCTCTACGCGTAAAACCAATGGTAAGATTGTATATTTATTCAATGTTTAGTCCCAGATATTGACTGTAATATGAGATGGTATAATTAAAAAAAAAAAAACTTTGTCTCGTTTATTTCGTTATTCAGTAAGCAGCGTTTTCACTGCTGTATTGGCATATTTTAGGGCAAATGTCGGGTTTATCTTGTTGTTACCGAATATTAGCCTACATTACATTACAGGCATTTGGCAGACGCTCATATCCAGAGCGACGTACAACAAAGTGTCTAACCATAACCAGGAACAAGTGTGTCGAAAACCCTAGAGGGCAGTATCCTACCGTTCCAAGTGCCCCAAGACCGTCCCCTCACTGATAAAAAAACTAACCTTATCGTGTCGGATTACTTGCGTCGCCATGGATGTCGCTTGCCGTAAAGAAGTTTACTCGATGTCGTAACACTTAGAATTTGGAGCTCCAGCTTTTCCGCACCCCACCTAATAGAAAAGTCCAAATGGCGGGCAAACCATATGGCGGACATAGGTGGTCCCAAAAGCAAAGTTGTAGAGCACATTTAGATGCATCAGTCGATGAAGTTTTGTGTTGATCGGACTTATAGTGTAACAGTTATAGCCTTTAAAAGAGTGATCCTTTGTTATAGCGCCACCATCTGGGCGACATAGGAGATTTTTCGTGCGTGAGTAGTGGGGGGCCATAGGAACCCACCTACCAAAGTTGGTTGGTCTACAACTTATGGTTGCTGAGCCTCAGACATTTTAGCGGAGAAAACTGCCACGCCCCAACGAAAAAGTCTAAATGGCGGGCAAATAATATGGCGGACATAGGTAGTGCCAATGGCAAAGTTGTAGAGCACGTTCAGAGGCATAGGTCGATGAAGTTTTGTGTTGATCTAACTTATTGTGTGGGAGTTATTGCCATTTACGCAAAACCCTTTGTTATAGCGCCACCATTTGGCCGACATAGGTGATTTTTACTGCCTGAGTAGTGGGGGGCCATAGGAACCCACCTGCCAAATTTGGTTGCTGTAGGACTTATGGTTGCTGAGCCTGAGACACTTTTAGCGGAGAAAAATAAGAATAATAATAATAATAATCCTAACAAAAACAATAGGGTTCCACCAGCTTCGCTGCTTGGACCCCTAATTAAAGCCGCAAGCGGCGTTGGGAGGGGTCCAAGCATTGGCACCATCGCGCCCCCTATGGAGCGATTTTAAAATGGCTTTGTCCTCATGATCATATACCTTCACCCAACATATCTACTGAATATCATGATGATCGTATAAAATATTGATGACTTATGGCCAATTTTGTGCTAAGAGACGCTGTCGGATGACTTAGTTACGTCGCCATGGATGTGTCCTGGCCGCTTCCCGTGAAGGCCTTTACTATGTTGTAACACTTAGATGGCATGTCGTAACACTTAGATGGTCCGGCGTGTATGCACAGCTGCAGTGTTTCTGCGCCGCAACTAAAAAAGGCGTCACAGTAGTGTTGTCACGATACCAAAATTTGGACTTTGATACTGATACCAGGTTTAGTATTACGATACTCAATACTGAAATGATTCTTGAAACTTAAACGATGCTAATTCGATACTCGGTACCTAACGATGCTGAAATTACCTTAATAGATCAGAAACGTAATGTCCACAAGGGTTGACCTCATTTTCGAATTCATGGTTTATTAACAACCTGGTTCATTAACAACCTTTCAGTTGAAGCCTCTTCAACATATTAATATGCACAGGCCTATAGTGTTACAACACTAAACAACAGAAAAATATATCAAATATATTTCAAAAATTAAACAGTTGTAAACTAAATAATCTTTAAAACAGGTTTTTCACCTTTAAATAGATTTAAAAACTGCATATTTAAATAACAATACAGCATCTATCTATAATAAAATATATGCAAATTGGAACACCTATTGCTACTGACGTGAACTGAGTGAAAGCTTGCGCTGTATCAAGAAGCTGAGTGCACAAGCGCAAGTCACCTCACTTGGCAACCATAGTTGCTACTGCCTTACAGCGAAGATGCTGACAAATTACACTTTTCATCCTCTCAATCAGTAATGCGGGAAACAATTTTCCCTTGCTTTTACATTTGACTAAAAACAACCGAACGTCGGAATATTCTAATACCGAACCGTTTCTTTTTTTTTTTTTAAGTACCGAGAAAGTGCTGAAGTTTTGGTATACCTTGCAACACTACGTCAGACACATATTCCAATCCATTGCTCAGCTTAGCAGAGAATGCACATTTCAGAGCGCCACAGAGACAGATAGAATAATAACACATGAATGCACATTTCAAATAATAAATACGACATTGAGAAAAAAAACGGAAAAAAAAAGACGTAATATCAACTCGCGAAATGCGTGCTGCGCGCAAAGTAGCCTACCGTTTTATTTATTAAGACATTGGCAGATAATAAAACTTTTGGTTATGCTGACCTATAAAACGCTATTCCAAATGCAAAATCAGACATGTTATACATCGTTAGAAAGCTTATACTCTCACCTACTGAATAAATGAATTGTCAATCAAGCCAAATTGTACTAAAAAGGGCGACAACGCCGTAAGCAACAGGTGTGGTATTACGCACAGCTATTATTGAAGATAGCCGACCCAGGAGTCACAGATGCGCGTATATTTCGCAAACAGATTGTCCAAGACAATATATGACCACTCATTCGCAAAGGGACATTTCTACGCGTAAAACCAATGGTAAGACTGTATATTTATTCAATGTTTAGTCCCAGATATTGACTGTAGAATGACATGGTATAATTTAAAAAATAAAAATTTGTCTCGTTTATTTCGTAATTCAGTGAGCAGCGTTTTCACCGCTGTATTGGCATATTTTAGGGCTAATGTCGGGTTTATCTTGTTGCTACTGAATATTGCATTACATTACATTACAGGCATTTGGCAGACGCTCCTATCCAGAGCGACGTACAACAAAGTGTTTAACCATAAACAGGGACAAGTGTGTCGAAAACCCTAGAGGGCAGTAGCCTACCGTTCTAAATGCAGGGAACAACCGCATAGTTCAACTTGGACCCTGTAGGTTAAAATGATTAACACTAACACAAACAAGAACAGCAACAACGCAGTCTATGCAAAAATACAAGCAATAGTTAAGACGAGTTAAATCACCTACGAAACAACTACTTAGTTACAACCCTAAGCTTACAGTCAATTTAGAGATTAAATTGAGAATACGATTTCTCTCAGCATAATGACGGATTTAAACACTAAACGAACTCACCCGATATTGTCTTCAAATGGATCCATGCCAAAGAAAAGTAATGATTCATCTTCTCAAAGCTTTTACTAACAAACTTTTAATGGCAAAACATGAAAGACCAACTCGCCATCCATGCTACCTACGCGCAGAGTACCGTATTATTTATTCAGACATTGGCAGAGTACAGCATAAATTGCGTCTTTTGTGAATATTCAAAGTTAGAAATTGCAGCGAGAAACTGCAGCTGTAGACACAAGATAGTCTGTTATCTTATGGTAGCAATGGAACGAAGCGGACTATATATGTATTAGGCTACCGTCATTGTTTCATTATACCAGCGTGTTTTCGCGCGTTTGCACAGAAACTAGGAACCTATCAATAAAATGGTTTAGCTATTTCTCAGCATAATGACAGATTCAAAAACGAAACGAACTCACCCGATACTGTCTTCAAATACTGTCTGACACTGTCTTCCACTGCTTCCCCGACGTTCAGACCGTCCCCTCACTGATAAAAACTAGACCCTGCGGTGTCGGATTACTTGCGTCGCCATGGATGTCGCTTGCCGTAAAGAAGTTTACTAGATGTCGTAACCGTTTAGATTTGGAGCCACAGCTCTTCCGCACCCCACCTAATAAAAACGGCCAAATGGCGGGCAAACCATATGGCGGACATAGGTTGTCCCAATAGTAAAGTTGTAGAGCACATTCAGATGCATCGGTCGATGAAGTTTTGTGTTGATCGGACTTACGGTGTGGCAGTTATAGCCTTTAAAAGTACGACCCTTTGTTATAGCGCCACCATCTGGTCGACATAGGTGATTTTGCGTGCCTGAGTAGTGGGGGGCCATAGGAACCCACCTACCAAATTTGGTTGATCTACAACTTATGGTTGCTGAGCCTCAGACATTTTAGCGGAGAAAACTGCCACGCCCCAACGTAAAAGTTAAAATGGCGGGCAAACAATATGGCGGACATGGGTGGTGCCAATGGCAAAGTTGTAGAGCACGTGCAGATGCATAGGTCAATGAAGTTTTGTGTTGATCTAACTTATGGTGTGGGAGTTATGGCCTTTTACGCAAAACCCTTTGTTATAGCGCCACCATCTGGCCGACATAGGTGATTTTTAGTGCCTGAGTAGTGGGGGGCCATAGGAACCCACCTGCCAAATTTGGTTGCTCTACGACTTATGGTTGCTGAGCCTCAGACACTTTTAGCGGAGAAAAATAATAATAATAATAATAATTAAAGCCGCAAGCGGCGTTGGGAGGGGTCCAAGCATTGGCACCGTCGCGCCCCCTATGAGGCGATTTTAAAATGGCTTTTTCCTCGTGATCATATGCCTTCACCCAACATATCTACTGAATATCACGATGAACAATGGATGGGAATATGTGTCTGACGTAGTAAAATATTGATGACTTGTGGCCAAATTTATGCTAAGACATGCTGGCCGATGACTTAGTTGCGTTGGCATCGGATGTGTCCTGGCCGCTTCTCGTAAAGGTCTTTACTATGTTGTAACACTTAGATGGCATGTCGTAACACTTAGATGGCCTGGTGTGTGTGTACAGCTGCAGCGCTTCCATGCCGCAAATAAAAAAGGCGTCACACTAGTGTTGTCACGATAGCAAAATTTTGACTTTGATAACGATGCCAGGTTTAGTATCATGATAATTGATACTGAAACAATACTGATTCAATACTCGGTAACTAACGATACTGAAATTACCTTAATTGATCAGAAACGTAATGTCCACAAAGGTTGACCTCATTTTCGAATTCACGATTTATTAAAAGCCTGATTTATTAACATCCTTTAAGTTGAAGCCTGTTCAACATATCAATAAGCATAGGCCTATAGTGTTACAACACTAAACCATAGAAAACTATATGAAATATATTTCAAAAATTAAACAATTGCAAAGTAAATTATCTTTAAACAGGTCTTTCACTTTTAAATAAATCTAAAAACAGCATATTTCAATAACAATACAGCATCTTCCTATAATATAATATTTACAAATTAGAACACCTATTGCTACTGAAGTCAACTGAGTGTAAGCTTGCGCTGTATCAACCATGAAGAATGCACAAGCGCAGGTCACCTCACTTGCCAACCTTAGTTGCTACTCCCGTCTAGCGAAGATTCTGACAAATTGCACTTTTCATCCTCTAAATCAGTAATGCGGGAGACAATGTTCCCTGGCTTTTACATTTGACTCAAAAACTGCCGAACGTCGGAATATTATAATAGCGAACCGTTTATTTTATTTTAATTTTTTTTTTTAAGTACCGAGAAAGTGCTGAAGTTTTGGAATACCGTGCAACACTACGTCAGACACATATTCCAATCCATTGCTCAGCTTAGCAGAGAATGGACATTTCAGAGCGCCACAGAGACAGATAGAATAATAACAAATAAATACACATTTCAAATAATAAATGCGACATTAAGAAAAAACGAAACAAAAGACGAGATATCAAGTCGCGACCTACGCGCAGAGTAGCCTACCGTTTTATTTATGTAGACACTGGCATATAAGAAAATTTTCGGTTACGCTGACCTATAAAACGCTATTCCAAAAGCAAAAACAGACATGTTATACATCGTCAGAAAGCTTATACTCTCACCTACTGAATAAATTAATTGTCAGTCAAGCCAAATTGCACTACAAAGGGCGACAACGCCGTAAGCAACAGGTGTGGTATTACGCACAGCTATTTTTGAAGATAGCCCAGGCGTGACAAATGCGCGTAGCCTATATTTCTCAAGCGGATAGTCCAGGACAATATATGACCACTCATTCGCAAAAGGGACAACTCTACGCGTAAAACCAGTCGTAAGATTGTATATGTATTCAATGTTTAGTCCCAGATATTGAATGTAGAATGACATGGTATAATTAAAAAAAACTTTTATGTTGTTGCTACGGAATATTATATTACATTATAGGCATTTGGTAGACGCTCCTATCCAGAGCGACGTACAACAAAATGTTTAACCATAACCAGGAACAAGTGTGTCGAAAATCCTAGAGGGCAGTAGCCTACCGTTCCAAGTGCATGGAACAACCGCATAGTTCAACTTGGACCCTGTAGGTTAAACTGGTTAACACTAACACAAACAAGAACAGCAACAACGCAGTCTATGCAAAATACAAGCAATAGTTAAGACGAGTGCATTAACTAAGTCACCTACGAAACAGCTAACTAGTTACAACCCTAACCTTACAATACATTTAGAGATTAAATTGAGAATACGATTTCTCTCAGCATAATGACGGATTTAAAAAGTAAGCGAACTCACCCGTTATTGTCTTCAAATGGATCCATGTCAAAGAAAAGTAATGATTCATCCTCTTAAAGCTTTACCGTAGCGTATTATTTATTTAGACATTGGCAGAGTACAGTATAAATTGCGTCTTTTGTGAATATTCAATGTTAGAAATTGCAGTGAGAAACTGCAGCTGTAGACACAAGATAGTCTGTTATCTTATGGTAGCAACGGAACGAAGCGGACTATATATGTATTAGGCTACCGTCATTGTTTCATTATACCAGCGTGTTTTCGCGCGTTTGCACAGAAACTCAGAACCTATCAATAAAATGGTTTAGCTATTTCTCAGCATAATGACAGATTCAAAGACTAAACGAACTCACCCGATACTGTCTTCAAATAATGTCTGGCACTGTCTTTCACTGCTTCCCCGACGTTCAGACCGTCCCCTCACTGATAAAAACTAGACCCTACGGTGTCGGATTACTTGCGTCGCCATGGATGTCGCTTGCCGTAAAGAAGTTTACTAGATGTCGTAACCGTTTAGATTTGGAGATCCAGCTCTTCCGCACCCCACCTAATAAAAACGGCCAAATGGCGGGCAAACCATATGGCGGACATAGGTGGTCCCAATAGTAAAGTTGTAGAGCACATTCAGATGCATCGGTCGATTAAGTTTTGTGTTGATCGGACTTATGGTGTGGCAGTTATAGCCTTTAAAAGTACGACCCTTTGTTATAGCGCCACCATCTGGTCGACATAGGTGATATTTCGTGGCTGAGTAGTGGGGGGGCATAGGAACCCACCTACCAAATTTGGTTGGTCTACAACTTATGGTTGCTGAGCCTCAGACATTTTAGCGGAGAAAACTTCCACGCCCCAACTAAAAAGTCTAAATCGCGGGCAAACAATATGGCGGACATAGGTGGTGCCAATGGCAAAGTTGTAGAGGATGTTCAGATGCATAGGTTGATGAAGTTCTGTGTTGATCCAACTTATGGTGTGGGAGTTATGGCCTTTTACGCAAAACCCTTTGTTATAGCGCCACCATCTGGCCGACATAGGTGATTTTTAGTGCCTGAGTAGTGGGGGGCCATAGGAACCCACCTGCCGAATTTGGTTGCTCTACGACTTATGGTTGCTGAGCCTCAGACACTTTTAGCGGAGAAAAATAATAAGAATAATAATAATAATAATAATAATAATAATAATAATCCTAACAAAAACAATAGGGTTCCACCAGCTTCGCTGCTTGGACCCCTAATAATAATCCTAACAAAAACAATAGGGTTCCACCAGCTTCGCTGCTTGGACCCCTAATTAAAGCCGCAAGCGGCGTTGGGAGGGGTCCAAGCATTGGCACCATCGCGCCCCCTACGGAGCGATTTTAAAATGGCTTTGTCCTCATGATCATATGCCTTCATCCAACATATCTCCTGAATATCATGATGATTGTATAAAATATTGATGTCTTATGGCCAATTTTGTGCTAAGAGACACTGTCGGATGACTTAGTTGCATCGCCATGGATGTGTCCTGGCCGCTTCCTGTGAAGGCCTTTACTATGTCGTAACACTTAGATGGCATGTCGTAACGCACATATGGCCTGGCGTGTTTGTACAGCTGCAGCGCTTCCATGCTGTAACAAAAAAAGGCATCACACTAGTGTCACGATACCAAAATTCTGACTTTGATACCGATACCAAGTTTAGTATCACAATAATTAATACTGAAACGATACTGATTCAATACTCGGTACCTAACGATACTGAAATTACCTTAATAGATCAGAAACTCAATGTCCACAAGGGTTGACCTCATTTTCGAATTCACGGATTATTAAAAAACCTGGTTTATTAACAAACTTTGCGTTGAAGCCTGTTCAACATATCAATAAGCATAGGCCTATAGTGTTACAACATTAAACAACAGAGAAATATATCAAATATATTTCAAAAATTAAACAGTTTGTAAAGTAAATAATCTTTAAAACAGGTCTTTCACCTTTAAATAGATTTAAAAACAGCATATTTTAATAACAATACAGCATCTATCTATATAAAATATTTCCAAATTGGAACACCTATTGCTACTGAAGTGAACTGAGTCAAAGCTTGCGCTGTATCAAGGAGCTGATGCACAAGCGCAAGTCACCTCACTTGGCAACCTTAGTTGCTACTGCCTTCTAGCGAAGATTCTGACAAATTACACTTTTCATCCTATCAATCAGTAATGCGGGAGACGATTTTCCCTGGCTTTTACATTTGACTCAAAACTACCGAAAGTCGTAATATTCTAATACCTAACCGTTTCTTTTTTTTTTTGTTTTTTTAAGTACCGAGAAAGTTCTGAAGTTTTGGTATACCGTGCAACACTACGTCAGACACATATTCCAATCCATTGCTCAGTTTAGCAGAGAATGCACATTTCAAAGTACCTCAGAGACAGATAGGATAATAATAGGCTACATATTTAATATAGCCTAATAAATACATTTAAAAAAACGAAACAAAAAACCAAATATCAACTCGATAACCCTGCTAGCATGCGTGCTGCGCAAAGAATACCTTATTATTTATTTAGACATTGGCAGACTACAGCATTTGCGTCTTTTGTTTACATTCAATAGTATTTGCAGCGAGAAACTGCAGCTGTAGACACAAGACAGTTTATATTATGGTAGCAACGGAATGAAGCGGACTACATATATAGGCTATATTTACCGTCATTGTTTTATTATACCAGCGTGTTTGCGCGCCTTTCCAGAGAAACTCAATTACTATTAATAAAAACGGTTTAGCTATTTCTCAGCATAATGACGGATGGGGATGGGACGAAAATAATTTTCAACCGTCAACCACGTTTTAGCAACCTTCCAACACTGTCGTCATCACTGTTCCATGGGTCACAAAAACGGTTACACTAACGCTTACATTGCAGTGTGAAATATCCACATTATATAATACCACTAACCTATTTAAAGACACTCAATTTCAAAAATAACGTCCGTAACCGAAATATTTTGAGCAGTAATACTTACATAGCAATATGACATTTTATCTGTGTTTAGTAGTATAGAGACAGAAACGCAATGACAAAGTCCTATCTGCTTCTGTTTTGCGTCAGAAAACGATGTCAGATAGGTCTATCAGCAAAGAAATGGCTTAGCTATGCCCCCAGGTCCTCAATAATAATAGTACTCTCCAAGAAATTATGAAAATCGTTGACAACGTTTCGTTAGGTGCATCGTCTTTAATGCTACGCCACAGTGAATGCGCAAGTGAATGCGATAAGGGAAAATGCCGTTACCCTGAACAATAAAACGGTATTCCAAATGCAAAATCAGACATGTTATACATCGTTAGAAAGCTTATACTCTCACCTACTGAATAAATGAACTGTCAATCAAGCCAAATTGTACTAAAAACGGCGACAACGCCGTAAGCAACAGGAATCACAAACGGATTGTCCAAGACAATATATGACCACTCAATCGCAAAAGGGACATCTCTACGCGTAAAACCAATGGTGAGATTGTATATTTATTCAATGTTTAGTCCCAGATATTGACTGTAATATGAGATGGTATAATTTAAAAAAACTTTGTCTCGTTTATTTCGTTATTCAGTAAGCAGCGTTTTCACTGCTGTATTGGCATATTTTAGGGCAAATGTCGGGTTTATCTTGTTGTTACGGAATATTAGCCTACATTACATTACAGGCATTTGGCAGACGCTCATATCCAAAGCGACGTACAACAAAGTGTATAACCATAACCAGGAACTAGTGTGTCGAAAACCCTAGAGGGCAGTATCCTACCGTTCCAAGTGCCCCAAGACCGTCCCCTCACTGATAAAAAAAACTAACCCTACGGTGTCGGATTACTTGCGTCGCCATGGATGTCGCTTGCCGTAAAGAAGTTTACTCGATGTCGTAACACTTAGAATTTGGAGCTCCAGCTTTTCCGCACCCCACCTAATAAAAAAAGTCCAAATGGCGGGCAAACCATATGGCGGGCATAGGTGGTCCCAAAAGCAAAGTTGTAGAGCACATTCAGATGCATCGGTCGATGAAGTTTTGTGTTGATCTGATTTACGGTGTGGGAGTTATGGCCTGTAAAATTATGACCCTTTGTTATAGCGCCACCATCTGGCCGACATAGGTGATTTGTAGTGCCTGAGTAGTGGGGGCCCATTGGAACCCACCTCCAAAATTTGGTTGGTCTACAACTTATGGTTGCTGAGCCTCAGACATTTTAGCGGAGAAAACTGCCACGCCCCAACTAAAAAGTTAAAATGGCGGGCAAACAATATGGCAGACATAGGTAATGCCAATGGCAAAGTGATAGAGCACGTTCAGATGCATATGTCAATGATGTTTTGTGTTGATCTAACTTATGGTGTGGGAGTTATGGCTATTTACGCCTAACCCTTTGTTATAGCGCCACCATATGCCCGACATAGGTGATTTTTAGTGCCTGAGTAGTGGGGGGCCATAGGAACCCACCTGCCAAATTTGGTTGCTCTAGGACTTATGGTTGCTTTGCCTCAGACACTTTTAGCGGAGAAAAATAATAATAAGAATTAAAGCCGCAAGCGGCGTTGGGAGGGGTCCAAGCATTGGCACCATCGCGCCCCCTATAGAGAGATTTTAAAATGGCTTTGTCCTCATGATCATATGCCTTCACCCAACATATCTACTGAATATCATGATGATGGTATGAAATATTGTTGACTTATGGCCAATTTTGTGCTAAGAGACGCTGTCGGATGACTTAGTTACGTCGCCATGGATATGTCCTGGCCGCTTCCCGTCAAGGTTTTTACTATGTCGTAACACTTAGATGGTCCGGCGTGTATGCACAGCTGCAGTGTTTCAGCGCCGCAACTAAAAAAGGCATCACACTAGTGTTGTCACGAGACCAAAATTTTGACTTTGATAGTGATACCAGGTTTAGTATCACGATACTCAATACTGAAATGATACTTGAAACTTAAACGATGCTAATTCCATACTCGGTACCTAACGATACTGAAATTACCTTAATAGATGAGAAACGTAATGTCCACAAGGATTGACCTCATTTTCAAATTCATGGTTTATTAACAACCTGGTTCATTAACAACATTTAAGTTGAAGCCTCTTCAACATATTAATATGCATAGGCCTATAGTGTTACAACACTGAACAATAGAAAATTATGTTAAATATATTTCAAAAATTAAACAGTTGTAAACTAAATAATCTTTAAAACAGGTCTTTCACCTTTAAATAGATTTAAAAACAGCATATTTAAATAACAATACAGCATCTATCTATAATGAAATATTTCCAAATCGGAACACCTATTGCTACTGAAGTGAACTGAGTCAAAGCTTGCGCTGTATCAAGGAGCTGAGTGCACAAGCGCAAGTCACCTCACTTGGCAACCTTAGTTGCTACTGCCTTCTAGCGAAGATTCTGACAAATTACACTTTTCATCCTCTAAATCAGTAATGCGGGAGACAATTTTCCCTGGCTTTTACATTTGACTCAAAACTACCGAACGTCGGAATATTCTAATCCCGAACCGTTTCTTTTTTTTTTTTTTTAAAGTACCGAGAAAGTGCTGAAGTTTTGGTATACCGTGCAACACTACGTCAGACACATATTCCAATCCATTGCTCAGCTTAGCAGAGAATGCACATTTCAGAGCGCCACAGAGACAGATAGAATAATAACACATGAATGCACATTTCAAATAATAAATACGACATTGAGAAAAAACGGAAATAAAAGAGGTAATATCAACTCGCGATCTGCGTGCTGCGAGCAAAGTAGTCTACCGTTTTATTTATTTAGACATTGGCAGATAAGATAAATTTCGGTTACGCTGACCTATAAAACGCTAGTCCAAAGCAAAATCAGACATGTTATACATCGTTAGAAAAGCTTATACTCTCACCTACTGAATAAATGAAGTGTCAATCAAGCCAAATTGCACTAAAAAGGGCGACAACGCCGTAAGCAACAGGTGTGGTATTACGCACAGCTATTGTTGAAGATATACGCGCATCTGTGACGCCAGGGTCGGCTATTTCGCAAACGGATTGTCCAAGACAATATATGACCACTCATTCGCAAAAGGGACATCTCTACGCGTAAAACCAATGGTAAGATTGTATATTTATTCAATGTTTAGTCCAAGATATTGACTGTAGAATGACATGGTATATATATTTTTAAAAAGTTAGTCTAGCTTATTTCGTTATTCAGTTAGCAGCGTTTTCACTGCTGTATTGGCATATTTTAGGGCTAATGTCGAGTCTATCTTGTTGCTACGGAATATTGCATTACATTACATTACAGGCATTTGGCAGACGCTCTTATCCAGAGCGACGTAGGCTACAACAAAATGTAAAACCATAACCAGGAACAAGTGTGTCGAAAACCCTAGAGGGCAGTAGCCTACCGTTCTAAGTGCAGGGAACAACCGCATAGTTCAACTTGGACCCTGTAGGTTAAACTGATTAACACCAACACAAACAAGAACAGCAACAACGCAGTCTATGCAAAAATACAAGCAATAGTTAAGACTAATTAAGTCACCTACGAACAACTACCTAGTTACAACCCTAAGCTTACAGTCAATTTAGAGATTAAATTGAGAGTACGATTTCTCTCAACATAATGACGGATTTCAAGACTAAACGAACTCACCCGATATTGTCTCCAAATGGATCCATGCCAAAGAAAAGTAATGATTCATCCTCTCAGATAGCTTTTACTAACAAACTTTTAGTAGCAAAAAATGAAATACCAACTCGCCATCGATGCTACCTATGCGCAGAGTACCGTGTTATTTATTCAGACACTGGCAACTACAGCATAAATTGCGTCTTTTGTTTATATTCAATATTAGTAATTGCAGCGAGAAACAGCAGCTGTAGACACAAGATAGTTTATATTATGGTAGCAACGGAACGAAGCGGACTATATATGTATTACTGTCATTGTTTAATTATACCAGCGTGTTTTCGCGTGTTTACACGAAACTCAAATACTATCAATAAAATGGTTTAACTATATCTCAGCATAATGCCAGATTCAAAGACTAAACGAACTCACCAGATATTGTCTTCAAATGGATGCATGCTCAAGAAAAGTAATTATTCATCCTCTGAAAAAGCTTTTACTAACAAACTTTTGGTAGCCTCTTCCAGTGCTTCCCCGACGTTCAGACCCTACCCTCGCTGATAAAAACTAGACCCTACGGTGTCGGATTACTTGCGTCGCCATGGATGTCGCTTGCCGTAAAGAAGTTTACTCGATGTCGTAACACTTAGAATTTGGAGGTACAGCGCTACCGCACCCCACCTAATAAAAAAGTCCAAATGGCGAGCAAACCATATGGCGGACATAGGTGGTCCCAAAAGCAAAGTTGTAGAGCACATTCAGATGCATCGGTCGATGAAGTTTTGTGTTGATCGGACTTATGGTGTGGCAGTTATAGCCTTTAAATGTATGATCCTTTGTTATAGCGCCACCATCTGGGCGACATAGGTGATTTTCGTGGCTGAGTAGTGGGGGGCCATAGGAACCCACCTACCAAAGTTGGTTGGTCTACAACTTATGGTTGCTGAGCCTCAGACATTTTAGCGGAGAAAACTGGCACGCCCCAACGAAAAAGTCTAAATGGCGGGCAAACAATATGGCGGACATAGGTGGTGCCAATGGCAAAGTTGTAGAGCACCTTCAGATGCATAGGTCGATGAAGTTTTGTGTTGATCTAACTCATGGTGTGGGAGTTATGGCCTTTTACGCGAAACCCTTTGTTATAGCGCCACCATCTGGCCGTCATAGGTGATTTTTAGTGCCTGAGTAGTGGGGGGCCATAGGAACCCACCTGCCAAATTTGGTTGCTCTAGGACTTATGGTTGCTGAGCCTCAGGCACTTTTAGCGGAGAAAAATAAGAATAATAATAATAATAATAATAATTAAAGCCGCAAGCGGCGTTGGGAGGGGTCCAAGCATTGGCACCATCGCGCCCCCTATGGAGCGATTTTAAAATGGCTTTGTCCTCATGATCATATGCCTTCACCCAACATATCTACTGAATATCATGATGATTGTATAAAATATTGATGACTTATGGCCTATTTTGTGCTAAGAGACGCTGTCGGATGACTTAGTTGCGTCGCCATGGATGTGTCCTGGCCGCTTCCCGTAAAGGCCTTTACTACGTCGTAACGCTTAGATGGGATGTCATAATACTTAGATGGGATGTCGTAATGACCTGGCGTGTTTGAACAGCTGCAGCGCTTCCATGCTGTAACTAAAAAAGGCGTCACACTAGTGTTGTCACGATACCGAAATTTTGACTTTGATACCGATACCAAGTTTAGTATCACGATAATTAATACTGAAACGATACTGATTCAATACCCGGTACCTAACGATACTGAAATTACCCCAATAGATCAGAAACGTAATGTTCACAAGGGTTGACCTCATTTTCGAATTCACGGATTATTAAAAACCTGGTTTATTAACAACCTTTAAGTTGAAGCCTGTTCAACATATCAATAAGCATAGGCCTATAGTGTTACAACACTAAACCATAGATAATTATATTAAATATATTTCAAAAATTAAACAGTAGTAAAGTAAATTATCTTTAAACAGGTCTTTCACTTTAAAATAGAGCTAAAAACTGCATGTTTCAATAACAATACAGCATCTTCCTATAATAAAATATTTACAAATTAGAACAGCTATTGCTACTGAAGTGAACTGAGTCCAAGCTTGCGCTGTACCAACGAGTAGTGCACAAGCGCAAGTCACCTCACTTGACAACCTTAGTTGGTACTGCCATCTAGCGAAGATTCTGACAAATTACACCTTTCATCCTCTCAATCAGTAATGCGGGAGACACATTTCCCTGGCTTTTACATTCGACACAAAACTACCGAATGTCGGAAAATTCTAATACGGAACAGTTTATTTTTTTAAGTACCGAAAAAGTGCTGAAGTTTCGGTATACGGTGCAACACTACGTCAGACACATATTCCAATCCATTGCTCAGCTTAGCAGAGAATGCACATTTCATAGCGCCTCAGAGACAGATAGAATAATAATACTCATTTCAAATAATAGATAGGACATTGAGAAAAAACAAAACAAAAGACGAAATATCACCTCGCGAGCTGCGTAGTGCTCGCAGAATAGCCTACCGTGTTATTTATTTAGACACTGGCAGATAAGAAACATTTTGGTTACGCTGACCGATAAAACGCCATTCCAAAAGCAAAATCAGACATGGTATACATCGTTAGAAAGCTTATACTCTCACCGACTGAATAATTTAATTGTCAATCAAGCCAAATTGTACTAAAAAGGGCGACAACGCCGTAAGCAACAGGTGTGGTATTATGCACAGCTATTTTTGAAGATAGCCGACCCAGGTGTGACAGATGCGCATATATTTCGCAAACGGATTGTCCAAGACAATATATGACCACTCATTCGCAAAAGGGACGTCTCTACGCGTAAACCCGATGGTAAGATTGTATATTTATTAAATGCGTAGTCCTAGATATTGACTGTATAATGACATGGTATAATTTTAAAAAAAAACGTTGTCTCGTTTATTTTGTTATTCAGCGAGCAGCGTTTTCAATGCTATTGGCATATTTTAGGGATAATGTCTGGTTTATCTTCTTGCTACGGAATATCACATTACATTACATTACAGGCATTTGGCAGACGCTCTTATCCAGAGCGACGTACAACAAAGTGTATAACCATAACCAGGAACAAGTGTGTCGAAAACCCTAGAGGGCAGTAGCCTACCGTTGCAAGTGCAGGGAACAACCGCATAGTTCAACTCGGACCCTGTAGGTTAAACTGGTTAACACTAACACAAACAAGAACAGCAACAATGCAGTCTATGCAAAAATACAAGCAATAGTTAAGACGAGTGCATTAACTAAGTCACTTACGAAACAGCTAACTAGTTACAACCCAAAGCTTGCAGTCAATGTGGAGATTAAATTGAGAATACGATTTCTCTCAGCATAATGACGATTTAAAGAGTAAACGAACTCACCCGATATTGTCTTCAAATGGATCCATGCCAAAGAAAAGTAATGATTCATCCTCTCAAAGCTTTTACTAACAAACTTGTAGTAGCAAAAAATATCAACTCGCCATCCATGATAACTGCTTCATACGCTGAGAGTACCGTATTATTTATGTAGCCATTGGTAGAGTACAGCATAAATTGCGTCTTTTGTTTATATTCAATATTAGTAATTGCAGCGAGAAACTGCAGCTGTAGACACAAGATAGTCTGTTATGTTATGGTAGCAACGGAATGAAGCGGACTACATATGTAGGCTATTTTTACCGTCATTGTTTTATTATACCAGCGTGTTTTCGCGCGTTTCCAGAGAAACTCAATTACTATCAATAAAAATGGTTTAGCTATTTCTCAGCATAATGACGGATGGGGATGGGACGAAAATCATTTTCAACCGTCCACCACGTTTTAGCAACGTTCCAACACTGTCGTCATCACTGTTCCATGGGTCACAAAAACTATTACACTGACGCTTACATTGCAGTGTGAAATATCCACATTATATAATACCACTAACCTATTAAAAGACACTCAATTTCAAAAATAACGTATATAACCGAAATATTTTGAGCAGTAATACTTACATAGCAACATGACATTTTATCTGTGTTTAGTAGTATAGAGACAGAAAATCAATGACAAGTCCTATCCGCTTTTGTTTTGCGTCAGAAAACGACGTCAGATAGGTCTATCAGCAAAGAAATGGCTTAGCTATGCCCCGAAGTCCTCAATAATAATAGTACTCTCCAAGAAAGTATGAAAATCGTTGACAACGTTTCGTTAGGTGCATCGTCTTTAATGCTACGCCACAGTGAATGCGATAAGAAAATATTCCATTACGCGGAACTATAAAACGCTATTCCAAATGCAAAATCAGACATGTTATACATCGTTAGAAAGCTTATACTCTCATCTACTGAATAAATGAACTGTCAATCAAGCCAAATTGTACTAAAAACGGCGACAACGCCGTAAGCAACAGGAATCACAAACGGATTGTCCAAGACAATGTTTGACCACTCAGTCGCGAAAGGGACATCTCTACGCGTAAAACCAATGGTAAGATTGTATATTTATTCAATGTTTAGTCCCAGATATTGACTGTAATATGAGATGGTATAATTAAAAAAAAAATTTGTCTCGTTTATTTCGTTATTCAGTATTTCCACTGCTATATTGGCATATTTAGGGCAAATGTCGGGTTTATCTTGTTGTTACGGAATAGTAGCCTACATTACATTACAGGCATTTGGCAGACGCTCATATCCAGAGCGCGTACAACAAAGTGTCTAACCATAACCAGGAACAAGTGTTTCGAAAACCCTAGAGGGCAGTATCCTACCGTTCCAAGTGCCCCAAGACCGTCCCCTCACTGATAAAAAACTAACCTTACGGTGTCGGATTACTTGCGTCGCCATGGATGTCGCTTGCCGTAAAGAAGTTTACTCGATGTCGTAACACTTCGAATTTGGAGCTCCAGCTTTTCCGCACCCCACCTAATAAAAAAGTCCAAATGGCGGGCAAACCATATGGCGGACATAGGTGGTCCCAAAAGCAAAGTTGTAGAGCACATTCAGATGCATCGGTCGATGAAGTTTTGTGTTGATCGGACTTATAGTGTGACAGTTATAGCCTTTAAAAGAGTGATCCTTTGTTATAGCGCCACCATCTGGGCGACATAGGAGATTTTTTCGTGCGTGAGTAGTGGGGGGCCATAGGAACCCACCTACCAAAGTTGGTTGCTCTACAACTTATGGTTGCTGAGCCTCAGACATTTTAGCGGAGAAAACTGCCACGCCCCAACGAAAAAGTCAAAATGGCAGGCAACAATATGGCGGACATAGGTGCTGCCAATGGCAAAGTGATAGAGCACATTCAGATGCATATGTCGATTAAGTTTTATGTTGATCGGACTTATGGTGTGGGAGTTATGGCCTTTTACGCATAACCCTTTGTTATAGCGCCACCATCTGGCTGACATAGGTGATTTTTAGTGCCTGAGTAGTGGGGGGCCATAGGAACCCACCTACCAATTTGGTTGCTGTAGGAAGTATGGTTTTGCTGAGCCTCAGACACTTTTAGCGGAGAAAAATAATAAGAATAATAATAATAATAATAATCCTAACAAATACAATAGGGTTCCACCAGCTTCGCTGCTTGGACCCCTAATAATAATTAAAGCCGCAAGCGGCGTTGGGAGGGGTCCAAGCATTGGCACCATCGCGCCCCCTATGGAGCGATTTGAAAATGGCTTTTTTCTCATGATCATATGACGTCACCCAACATATCTACTGAATATCATGATGATTGTATGAAATGTTGATGAGTTATGGCCAATTTTGTGCGAAGAGACGCTGTCGGATGACTTAGTTGCGTCGCCATGGATGTGTCCTGGCCGCTTCCCGTAAAGGTCTTTACTATGTTGTAACACTTAGATGGCATGTCGTAACACTTATATGGCCTGGCGTGTATGTACAGCTGCAGCGCTTCCATGCCGCAACTGAAAAAGATATCACACTAGCGTTGTCTTGATACCAAAAATTTGACTTTGATACCGATATCAGGTTTAGTATCACAATAATTGATACTGAAACGATACTGATTCAATACTCGGTACCTAACAATACAGAAAGTACCTTAATAGATCAGAAACATAATGACCACAAGGGTTGACCTCATTTTCTAATTCACGCTGCATTAAAAACCTGGTTTATTAACAACCTTTAAGTTGAAGCCTGTTCAACATATCAATAAGCATAGGCCAATAGTGTTACAACACAAAACCATAGAAAACTATATTGAATATACTTCAAAAATTAAGCAGTTGTAAAGTAAATTATCTTTAAACAGGTCTTTCACTTTAAGAGATCTAAAAACAGCATATTTCAATAACAATACAGCAGCTTCCTATAATAAAATATTTACAAATTAGACCAGCTATTGCTACTGAAGTGAACTGAGTCCAAGCTTGCGCTGTACCAACGATAGTGCACAAGCGCCGCGTCACCTCACTTGCCAACCTTAGTTGCTACTGTCATCTAGCGAAGATTCTAACAAATTACACTTTTCATCCTCTCGATCAGTAATGCGGGAGACACATTTCCCTGGCTTTTACATTTGACGCAAAACTACGGAACGTCAGAAAATTCTAATACCGAACCGTTTATTTTTATTTTTATTTTTTTAAGTACCGAAAAGGTGCTGAAGTTTCTGTATACCGTGCAACATTACGTCAGACACATACCTATTCCAATCCATTGCTCAGCTTAGCAGAGAATGCACATTTCAGAGCGCCTCAGAGACAGATAGAAAATAACACATGAATACACATTTCAAATAATAAATACGACACTGAGAAAAAACGAAACAAAAGATGAGATATCAAGTCGCGACCTACGCGCAGAGCAGCCTACCGTTTTATTTATTTAGACATTGGCAGATCAGAAAATTTTCGGATACGCTGACCTATAAAAAATTATTCCAAAAGCAAAACCTACATCGTTAGAAAGCTTATACTCTCACCTACAGAATAAATGAATTGTCAATCAAGCCAAATTGCACTAAAAAGGGCGACAACGCCGTAAGCAACAGGCGTGGTATTACGCACAGCTCTTATTGAAGATAGCCGACCCAGGCGTCACAGATGCGCGTATATTTCGCAAACGGATTGTCCAAGACAATATATAACCACTCATTCGCAAAAGGGACATCTCTACGCGTAAAACCAATGGTAAGATTGTATATTTATCCAATGTTTAGTCCCCAGATATTGACTGTAGAATGACATGGTATAAATTTTTTTTTTTTTTTTAATTGTCTCGTTTATTTCGTAATTAAGTGAGCAGCGTTTTCACTGCTGTATTGGCATATTTTAGGGCTAATGTCGGGTTTATCTTGTTGCTACGGAATATTGCATTACATTACAGGCATTTGGCAGACGCTGCTATCCAGAGCGACGTACAACAAAGTGTTTTAACCATAACCAGGAACGAGTGTGTCGAAAACCCTAGAGGGCAGTAGCCTACCGTTCCAAGTGCAGGGAACAACCGCATAGTTCAACTTGGCCCCTGTAGGTAAACTGATTAACCTAACACAAACAAGAACAGCAACAACGCAGTCTATGCAGAAATGCAAGCAATAGTTAAGACGAGTGCATTAACTAAGTCACCTACGAAACAGCTAACTAGTTACAACCCAAAGCTTACAGTCAATGTGGAGATTAAATTGAGAATACGATTTCTCTCAGCATAATGACGGATTTAAAGAGTATACGAACTCACCCGATATTGTCTTCAAATGGATCCATGCCAAAGAAAAGTAATGATTCATCCTCTCAAAGCTTTTACTAACAAACTTGTAGTAGCAAGAAATATCAACTCGCCATCCATGATAACTGCTTCATACGGTCAGAGTACCGTATTATTTATGTAGACATTGGTAGAGTAAAGCATAAATTGCGTCTTTTTGTTTATATTCAATATTAGTAATTGCAGCGAGAAACTGCAGCTGTAGACACAAGATAGTCTGTTATGTTATGGTAGCAACGGAATGAAGCGGACTACATATGTAGGCTATATTTACCGTCATTGTTTTATTATACCAGCGTGTTTTCGCGCGTTTCCAGAGAAACTCAATTACTATCAATAAAAAAGGTTCAGCTATTTCTCAGCATAATGACGGATGGGGATGGGACGAAAATAATTTTCAACGGTCCACCACGTTTTAGCAACGTTCCAACACTGTCGTCATCAATGTTCCATGGGTCACAAAAACTATTACACTGACGCTTACATTGCAGTGTCAAATATCCACATTATATAATACCACTAACCTATTTAAAGACACTCAATTTCAAAATAACGTATGTAACCGAAATATTTTGAGCAGAAATACTTACATAGCACATGACATTTTTATCTGTGTTTAGTATAATAGAGACAGAAAATCAATGACAAAGTCCTATCCCCTTCTGTTTTGCGTCAGAAAACGATGTCAGATAGGTCTATCAGCAAAGAAATGGCTTAGCTATGCCCCGAAGTCCTCAATAATAATAGTACTCTCCAAGAAATTATGAAAATCGTTGACAACGTTTCGTTAGGTGCGTCGTCTTTAATGCTACGCCACAGTGAATGCGCAAGTGAATGCGGGAAATATATCCGTTACGCTGAACTATAAAACGCTATTCCAAATGCAAAATCAGACATGTTATACATCGTTAGAAAGCTTATTCTCTCATCTACTGAATAAATGAACTGTCAATCAAGCCAAATTGTACTAAAGACGGCGACAACGCCGTAAGCAATAGGAATCACAAACGGATTGTCCAAGACAATATATGACCACTCAGTCGCAAAAGGGACATCTCTACGCGTAAAACCAATGATAAGATTGTGTATTTATTCAATGTTTAGTCCCAGATATTGACTGTAATATGAGATGGTATAATTAAAAAAAAACTTTGTCTCGTTTATTTCGTTATTCAATAAGCAGCGTTTTCACTGCTGTATTGGCATATTTTAGGGCAAATGTCGGGTTTATCTTGTTGTTACGGATTATTAGCCTACATTAATTACAGGCATTTGGCAGACGCTCATACCCAGAGCGACGTACAACAAAGTGTCTAACCATAACCAGGAACAAGTGTGTTGAAAACCCTAGAGGGCAGTATCCTACCGTTCCAAGTGCCCCAAGACCGTCCCCTCACTGATAAAAAACTAACCCTACGGTGTCGGATTACTTGCGTCGCCATGGATGTCGCTTGCCGTAAAGAAGTTTACTAGATGTCGTAATCGTTTAGATTTGGAGCCACAGCTCTTCCGCACCCCACCTAATAAAAAAGTCCAAATGGCAGGCAAACAATATGGCGGACATATGTAGCCCCAATAGCAAAGTTGTAGAGCACATTCACATGCGTCGGTCTATGAAGTCCTGTGTTGATCTGACTTACGGTGTGGGAGTTATGACCTTTTAGGCAAAACCCTTTGTTATAGCGCCACCATCTGGCCGACATAGGTGATTTTTTCGTGCCTGAGTAGTGGGGGGCCATAGGAAACCCACCTACCAATTTGGTTGGTCTACAACTTATGGTTGCTGAGCCTCAGACATTTAAGCAGAGAAAACTACCACGCCCCAACTAAAAAGTCTAAATGCCGGGCAAAAAAAACAATATGGCGGATAAAGGTGGTGCCAATGGCAAAGTTGTAGAGCACGTTCAGTTGCATAGGTTGATGAAGTTTTGTGTTGATCCAACTTATAGTGTGGGAGTTATGGCCTTTTAACGCAAAACCCTTTGTTATAGCGCCACCATCTGGCCGACATAGGTGATTTTAGTGCCTGAGTAGTGGGGGCCATAGGAACCCACCTGCCGAATTTCGTTGCTCTAGTACTTATGGTTG
>CM045895.1:7268728-7428547 GCA_025169545.1 Anguilla japonica | reverse complement strand
TATGTCACATTCCCATGCAGGTGGGTGTATTATGTCACATTCCGGTGTAGGTAGGTGTATTATGTCACATTCAGGTGTCGGCAGGTGCATTATGTCACATTTAGGTGTAGGTGAGTGTATTATGGTGTGTTCAGGTGTAGGTGTGGTATACCATGTTGGCTCACAGCTGTTTAGATGGTCTTTTTTCTTGTTAAATTTCTGCAATAAATGACCCTGGATCCATTTCCTGCAGTATCAGAGTTAACCTTCCCCTCCCTCCATTTCTCACTCTGTCCCTATATTCTAGCTGTTAACACAGCTCAGACAGGAGTGGCTTCATATTTTTACGTGAATTTATCAACAAGGAGCGAACTGCAACCACATTTTATGCAGTTAAGGACAACACACATATTAAAATACTTACATGGATATGTAAATACATATTTTTTGGTTTGTCGGTGAATGGATCTGCTTTGGATATTAGTGCACGCACTAACTTTGTCTAACAGGGAGTACTATACATCTCCCCTACTAAACCGGAAGAATACCAGTAAACCCCCCAGTATGTAGAAGCAGATCCAAACAACAGGTGATGATGGGGTGGTGGAGGGTGAGTGCAATTCTGAGCAGCAGCAGTGAAGCAGGCAAAAGCAGCGCAGGCAAGCAGCAACACTGAGAGGTCTGATTGGTGGTTTAAAAAGGCACTCCGTTGTTGATGTGTGCCTGTGATTGGATGGGTAAGAGAAGAGTGTTGTGTGTATGCAATTGGATGATTGCGGAAACGCGCGAGTATGAGGTTAATGGAGCCGACCGATTGGTCAGCTGCAATTTTTGAGTTTCCTGGCAGAATTTCCTTTGCGCATTCTGTGCGCAACGTTCATTCATTTCTAACTCTGATGTGTGTACAAGAGAGATACTGCGCAAATGGTTCAGTACACAATGTGTAAAACAGATTCTTCTGGATAGAGCTGCTGTAAGAGCTTAACTGGAAGCTCTGTCTTCATGCGCTGTTAGAACTTCAGTAAGAGGATGAGTTTAACTGGAAGCTCTGTCTCCACGTGCTGTGAGTTAGAGCTGCAGTGAGGTGATGGGTTTAAATTGAAGCTCTGTCTCCATGTGCTGTGAGTTAGAGCTTCAGTAAGAGAATGAGTTTAACTGGAAGCTCTGTTTCCATAATTTGATCACAGGGTCCAGGAGGAAAGAGCAGGGTCACCTGTACCCAGCTGTCTGTCTATGAAGAGTGATGATTCAATGAATCTTCCAGTTTACTTCAAAGGGGAATTCACAGCTGATTCAAGGTAATTACACAGGTTCATACTGACACTACTGTTTAATTCTACTTCAATCTGGCTGGTATCATTCACGTGTAGGTGGGGGTATTATGTCACTTTCAGATGTGCAGTGAGTTAGAGCTGCAGTAAGAGGATGAGTCTACTGGAAGCTCTGTCTCTATGTGTTGTAGGTTCTTGCTGCAGTAAGAGGATGAGTTTAACTGGAAGCTCTGTCTCCATGCGCTGTTAAAGCTTCAGTAAGAGGATGAGTTTAACTGGAAGCTCTATCTGCATGTTTTGTTCACAGGATCCAGCAGTCACTGGAGTACAGCTCTTTTGAAGTGAAGAGCTCGGACAAATTATCTTCCGCAAAAAAGGTATGAGATCTTTTTTTTCTAGTTTTTAACGGGTTATCTGTTTTTTTGTGCAGTAAATTTTTTTGACTATATGTAATGCCTATTTAACCTTCCTCCAGTGTTCGGGTCTAATCTGACCGATTTACAACTTTCCTAAATCATAAATATTGTGTTTTTCGTCTGATTGCCTCAAGACCTTATGTTTTCCTCCACACTAGGCATTTGAACATATAAAATTGCTGATCACCACTTTCATTGAATTTTGAGTGGTTTAGTCAACTTTGTCACACCTGTGGTGTTCCGGGTCTATATTGACCGCCATAGGAAATGAATGGGTAAGACTATATTATTTTCATCCAGCAGATGGAAAACATCCCCGTACACACACCCAATCACCCACACATCCACAACCACAACCCCCTCACCCCCCACCCATCCATGTCAACCACTAGTTGAAGACATTGTTTCACAGCTTAAAAAGGTGTTAAACAAAATTTGGTGATGATTTATGGTTTTTGTGGGGGGGGAGCAACGTACACTGGAGGATGGATAATGTAGTGCAAGGGTAATGTTTACAAGTGGCTAACATTGCCCTTAACATTAATAACATATTGTACCTTTTTCATATTATTCATGTCCATCCAAAGTGGAATATCATATGAACACAATAAACCAGCTTTTTACTTAAACATCTAAAAAATGTAATAAAAAAATGCTCTATTTTAATGATCTTAGCGCATAGTAAAGCACGTGGCACACATATATTTAGGTTGTGTCCAAACCCACTTATACTGGTTTAACAGTGGATTATTTGAGCGCAATGCAAGGCACAGGGTTCCAATGGGCTGAACTTACTGCCTTAATTTATAGGTGTGTCTTGGGAATAAACATGTTATAAACCAGTCAGCATATCATCTCCCATTCCCTCTAATAGCCACCTGCACTTGCACCTTGGTGGATTGATAGTATAATGGTGGATTTAAAAAGACAGTATTCGCTGGGCAATGTTGTGGATTTTTTCAATCAAATAAACCATTCTGTCTGCTTGGCTGGCTATAGATGAAGCTGCTCTTCTGCCAGCTGATTCCTCCTCGCCCGTGCTGCTGGGGTATCTCGGTTCATTAATATGCATCAGCACATTCAGTTCACCATCACGCCTTCTAAAGTCCTGTAATGTGTCCTTGTTTATGTCTGACATATCCATGACTTTGGCAACGTTATGCAACACACAACACACCACAAGGAATATTCAGGCCTTCTGAGGGCTGTATTGTAATGTTCCACCTGACTTATGCTAACATCTGAAGTGTATTTTCAGCATTCCAAATGGCCTCTCTATTGGGCTACCGTACATGGTTTTGTCAGTCTTCGACTGAATGACTATTTACACACTCTATTATTATCTTCAGCTGTGTCTTTATCGGACGGCCATTGTCCCCTAACAGCCACCCCTCTAGGAGGGGGATTCCCCTAGAAGACTGCAGGAATGACAGAGTTGGCCAATATAAAGGAGTCATGTCTTTATCCAGGATAGTTTACGGATGCATGTGTAACCTTACATGTAGCATAGTAAAAATTCAATGTTATGGTTCATGAATTATGGCCCATTTTATTTGTTGTGTTAATTTATTATTGTGATACAGCACACCCCTCCATGTGTTTATTTCACACTGATACAGCACACCTCTTCCTGTGTTTATTTCAGTCTCTCCTGCTCACTCTGATGAAGCTGAAGAAGGATGAGAAGTTGAAACTGTTTCAAAGCCATCTGAGTCAGGATTGCCCGGAATGCTGTCTTGACGATCAGTTTATGAAGTTTATTAATGAATTGTTCGACAGTCATGAAGTTGATGATTACCCAGAATGCATTGAGAGAGAGCAGGAGGATCCTGCGGCTGTGTGCATAGTTGAGAAGTTGCTGGAGACCTGTGGCAGTGAGGGGTTTCTGAAGATCACATTCCACATCCTGCGGAACATGAAGCAGAAGGATCTCGCTGATTCACTGGAAAGAGGTGAGCACAGTAAGAGCTTTCTCTCATTGCTACTGTGTGTCAATTAGAATTTTGATATGAGTTTAGATAGCAAATCTAACAGTGATCAATGTTCTGATTTACAGCATCTACACTTTCATAATACTGTTTTACATTGACAATATTTCATACTGTAAATAAAAGGCCAAAAATAACATTTATTCATTTTTCATTTAAATTTATTAACATATTGCCTCAAGCAGTTATTACATGGACAAGGAAATGGACAAGATTAAATGTCCCTGAGGGGGGTTTAAAGGCAGAATCTTGTGCTCAAAAACCAGTAACTAGACCACTGTCCCATCAGACATACTGCCCTGAGTTTGTATCCCGGAATCAATCTCAGCGATCAGTATAAAAGTATCACATTATAAGGGCCTCTTGGTGTCTCACGCTGTAAAGAAGCTCGTTCCAAAAGCAAAAGCATGACCCTGCAATGGGGTGTCCTTGTCGGAGGCAGTTGGTTGGGAACTCGGAATCGAAAAAGCGGTCCTTTTCATCATAATGAAAAAAATACCCATTAGTGTTAATTCAGTCGAAAACGATTATAGCGAGAGTGACAGTGACACTGATGCTGCTGTCAGCAAGAAATTCTATTTCAATGATGGAAGGTATGTAATACTGTGAGAGAGGTGTGTAATGCTGTGTTAGGTGTGTAACATACTGTTATAAGCATATAACACTGATATGTGTGAAATATTGTGAAGACAGAATGCATTAATACTGTTTATTGGCTGTTTTTTCTTAAAATCTGTTATTGAGTGGGAAATGTTTATCACATTTTTAAAATTATTATTTCTCATATTTTCTCTCTTCAGATGAGCCCATAAAAAGAGCCCAGCAGGCACTGAAAACTCATCTGAAGAAGCAGTTTGAATGCATATTTGAAGGTTTAGCAAAGCAGAGCCACCCAATCCTCCTCAATGAGATCTATACAGAGCTCTACATCACAGAGGGGGGAAGTGGGGAGGTCAATAATGAACATGAAGTCAGACAGATTGAGACAGCATTCAAGAGACAAACCACACAGGAGACTGCAATCCTCTGCAATGACATCTTTATGCCTTTACCTAGACAAGAGAAACCTGTCAGAACTGTACTTACAAAGGGCATCGCTGGCATTGGGAAAACTGTCTCTGTGCAGAAGTTCATTCTGGACTGGGCAGAAGGAAAAGCCAATCAGGACATTGATTTCATCTTCACTCTTCCTTTCCGAGATCTGAATCTGCAGGAGAAAAGAGAATTCAGTCTGATGCAGCTTCTGCAGCACTACTTTCCACTACTGAAAGAGATCGAAAGTGTTGAAGGTGATGAAGTCAAAGTTGTATTTATCTTTGATGGACTGGATGAGTGTCGACTTCCTCTAGATTTCCGTAGTAATAAGTACTGCTCCGATATAACAGAGTCATCATCAGTGCATGTGCTGCTGACCAATCTCATTAAGGGGAATCTGCTTCCCTCTGCTCTCCTCTGGATCACCTCCCGACCAGCAGCAGCCAATCAGATCCCTCCTGAGTGCGTCCACCAGGTGACAGAGGTACGAGGATTCAATGACCCGCAGAAAGAGGAGTACTTTAGGAAGAAAATCAGAGATGAGAACCAGGCCAGCAGAATTATCTCACACATTAAGTCATCCAGGAGCCTCTACATCATGTGTCACATACCAGTCTTCTGCTCGATTTCTGCTACTGTTCTGGAGACAATGTTGGGTAAAACAGAGAGTGGAGATCTGCCCAAAACTCTGACTGAAATGTACACACACTTTCTGCTCATTCAGACTAATGTGAAGTATCAGAAATATCATGGCACTGATGAGACAGACACAAAGAAGATGTCAGCATCAGATACAGAAATCATCCTGAAACTGGGGCAGCTGGCTTTTCTACAGCTGAAAAAGAGCAATCTGATATTCTATGAAGAGGACCTGAAAGAGAGTGGCATTGATGTCAGTGAAGCTTCAGTGTACTCTGGGGTGTGCACAGAGATCTTTAAAGAGGAGTGTGGGTTGTACCAGGAGAAGGTCTACTGCTTTGTGCATCTGAGCATTCAGGAGTATCTGGCTGCCTTGTTTGTATTGCAATCATGTGTAAATGAGAACAGAAATGTACTCAGAGCAGAAGAATCAAAACCTCACAGTGACAGAGTGCAGCTGTCTGAGTTACACAGGAGTGCAGTGGATCAGGCCTTAGAGAGTAAGAATGGACACCTGGACCTTTTCCTCCGATTCCTTCTTGGCCTCTCACTGGACTCCATTCAGACTCTCTTAGGAGGACTACTGACAGAGACAGAAAGCAGATCAGAGAACATTAAGAAAACAGTCCAGTACATTAAGGAGAGGATCAGAGAGGAATCTTCAGCAGAGAGGACCATCAATCTGTTCCACTGTCTCAATGAACTGAATGACAACTCTCTAGTGCAGGAAATCCAGAATTCCCTGAGATCAGGAACATTTTCTGATAAAAAGCTGGAACCAGACCAGTGTTCAGCTCTGGCCTTTGTGTTACTGACGTCAGAGGAGGTCCTGGATGAGTTTGACTTGAAGACCTACAACACATCAGCAGCAGGTCATCAGAGACTGGTACCAGTAGTCAGGAACTGCAGGAGGGCCATGTGAGTATTACGTCATTAATAATGTAGATGATTGAACACATATTTTCCCACTTTCTAATTCTAGTCAGAATGAAGTGCAATAAAATTGCCGGGCAACAGACAATTTGGTTAAAAAAATATTTATGAATCAAGATGTTTTAACTCGTGCCCTCATGAACATAAGCAGCATCAAATGCAAAACCTCAGCACTTACCATATATTTTATTTTATTTACTATTACTCTTTACTGATTTCATACATTTACTAATTATTTGCAAAGATAGCAATTGTGAAATAAATAAGGAGTTTATTGATATCAGAGTAATCTGATGAATCAACCTTTGTCAGAACATACAATTCATGCAGATTAAAATGAAGAGAAGCTATATTAACTTACAGTATTAAGAAAAGGTGCCCTATTTTGGTGATAGCACAGGCACAAACACACCTGGAATTGCTTGTCATATTTTTCACTTTCACCAGGATTGTTAGTTTTATGGTCTGCGGTTAATCTGCTTGTCAACATGGGTTTGTTGGTACAATCGGTGATTTGCCAATAGAAACATTCAGCACTGTGTTAGTTTGGTGTTGAATAATACGTTTGCAGTTAAACCAACCCATACCAGGTTTTAACTCGTGCCATTTTGACATTATAACTGTGCCACACATGTGAATCCATAAACACATAACACAGATACAAGAAATATTTTGTTTATTTCAATTTAACTATTTTAAAGGAAAGTTATTCAGTCCAATGCTGGCTATTTAGGCAGTGGAGTTAATTGTGTAAGCTACTTGAATGAGACAGGTGGGAGACCGGCTTTACACCCCTCAGATAGTGTTTACCGTGACCCCAGAACGCACTGTAATCTTGCTTTTAATCATGTGTTTGGCTAGGCTAGGTCAATGACTGAGTAGAATTTTTAAAATGCATTTTAGAATTTTGGATGGATTGGGTGGTACATCACTGTACAGCCCTCAGAAAGTCAGTGCATTCTTTGTGGTGTGCTGTATTCTACACTACATAGCCATATGCCATGGATGTGACATAGACCTCACAGAGGACACATTACAGGTCTTTCATACAGAGAGAAGCAGAGTCGCATGTGACGATCGCTACAGAGATTACAGAGCACAGAGTGCAGGAGAGAGCAGGGACTGGTTGGCTGTGGAGCCGTTTCACTAGTGAATGTACATTCATCTTATCAAGTGCATGTCTGAAATGAATGACACTTAGTTGAAGTAAATAATTTTTTTGTTTATTTTAAATAGTGGTATGAAACAAAAATTGACAGCAAAGAAACAAAAAAGCTATAGTAAATCCAGACAAAATGCTTGTTTCCTGTCCTCTGGTGCACAAGCGCGATGCCTGCCTAGCTGAAACAGTAGCAGCAGCAGCAGCAGGATGGAGAGGCCGACTGGAGGCTGTCTTTGCCAGCTGCCTCCTGTTGCTGGCCAGTCTGGGAATATTCTCCCTGTGAAACTTCATGGGAGAGACCGTTTATTATAGCTTTTAAAACTGGCATATGAACAGAAAATACACATTTTTGTTTAAATATTAACAAAAAATGTAATCAAAACTATTCAGTTTCATCTTCATTGGTTTGTAGAAGTCCTCATAATGGTTGTAATAGTTGGGCAGAGAAAATTCTCCCCTTAGAATAACCAGGTATGACAAGGTATATCCATATAAGAAATAGGATTTATTTCTGCAGAAAGTCCAGTACCTACACACAACAAAATGGATAAGCACGAACTGAAGAAAGCAGGGACAGTTGGTACTTGGTTAACACATAAGCATATAGTAAAATTAAAAAAAAACAAAATAAATGATTGGCTGTGACTTCATACTTCATTCATATAGCATAAATACTGAATAAGCACACGGTGACCTCTTAGTCTTAAGCGTTACATAAACTTTCAGTTGCTTTCAGAGTCCTGGGCAGCATGGTGTCATAGCCGGTTTCTCCCTGGCAGGATGGCAGGGGCGAGGATAAGGAGGAAAGCCAAGCTCACCAGTTTGAACTTCTACAAATGTATAAGCCAGAGAGAAAGAAGACACACACAAACACACGTACATGCATTATTTCTAACTTATTCTTGTCCTTGGGAGGTCTAGTGCCTAGAGACGGAGGGGCCCTGCTGCAAGGTCTAGGAATTTAGTGTTGTACAGGCTTCTAGTTATGCTAGAGAACTCTCTCCTCCCTTCAGTAGAGATGATCACAACACACTTGCTGTTCAGCCATGGTGAAATTAGCATTTGGCTGTGTTTCCCAAAGGGACAGAAATGGGGTGATCTGATTGGCAATAATGAATCCAAACCCAACCGCACCCACAGTCAATTTATTCTGCTCGAACCAGCCTCTTTTACAACTGTGCCACAGTTGTGCTTGTGCCTGGAGTCAAGAAATTACTGAAATACCCAAATTCACCAGCGCCTTGCATTGCTGCTAGTGTTTGACAGTTGTGCCTTGACTGAGAAAATAGGGCCCAATTAAACATCTAATTTAATAACAGGCTCAATTACATGAACAAAAATGAGACAGTTCTGGAAATGAAGCAAAAGATAATCATGAAAGAAATGAATGAAAGACAAAACGAAACCACAGCTTGTCTCTCCCACATTAAAACTGATCAAAGCCAAAGACGCACAGCTGAGAAGCTAGACAAAGCTGAGACACAAGACCAAAGGCTCATGTTTGCTTAACAAGTCAACACTTTATAGCCTGTATTCAATGAACATTTGTCCTTAACTTGGACTTGGACTAGTAAATGCACTTCACACATTTTCTTCACAAACTCAGTTTGGTGAATTAATTCAAGTTATTGCTATAATTGCCAAACTGTTTGTGAAGAAAAAACATTCCTTTTAATTGTAAGTTTTACTTATAAGAACAAATGTTGTTTGAATCCCTGCCATGTGTTTGAAAGAGGAGGGTTCCCCTTCTTTTCCTGGTCTATGCATAATTAATTAATGATTAGAAGAGAACAAAGGAGAGACTTATCTATACCCCCTTTTTATATTTTACTTTTAAGCCACAATGAAATGTTTGTGTTTCTGTGTTGGGAGGCTAGGGCAGGCAGTAAATGCACCATGTTACAAGGCCAGTAGTACCACCCTGGTCTCTGCTTTATTCTGGTATAGGCTGACCCAGAATCTCCAGCATAGTGCTTGTAGATAGAATGAAAATAGGAAGGTAGAGGAATTGTAGGATATAATGGGTGCCAGAGTGAGGAGGTCTCAGGGAACTGTTAAAGTGACCTCTGCCCTCAGTGCCTGTTCTTGAGTTAATTCTGTGGCTCATCTCAGGCCAAAGCCTGACCTGTACAGGGATTCTGAAGTTTCCTGGAGCCCAGAACAGGCTGAATGGTGTCTCCTTGGGCTGCGCCATTAAATGTATTACTATATAAATAAAATGAACTCAAAAGTATCATTAACAGGAGTTCCAACAGACCTTTGGAATACCTTGTTTCTCGACCTGGTCATATGTAACGCCAGAAGAACGGTCACACAGCTGGTTATATGTGAACAGATAACTTCCTTGTCTTTCTGTTTCTAAAGTTAATCTACTATTAACTGTATTTTAGCTTCCAGTGCTGTGGGTTGTTTGTCACAGAAACCCTAAAGTAAAGAAACAAACTCACTGTCCTCTCTGGAAGATGTGCTTTATCCTTTGCATCTTTCCTTTTGGTGGTTGCTGTGCCAAACATCAACAGGTTTGCAAGTTCCCTCACTGTCCACTTTGAAAGATGGCAGCTGAACTTCTGGGATGGGGTGGGAACTTACAGTGTAAGAAAAGGGGCCATTTGGGTCAGAATTACATCTGTAGAACTGTCACAGTTCAGTCCAGCAGGATGTGTAATTCTCAGGTCCAAAGTGCTGCAGCTGGAGAGTGTAGCACAGACATCTTCCTCAGAGCATCATCAACCTTAAAATCCTCAATTTCACTCTTCATTACTGAACACTATCATTTGTATAATTTACCATATGTTTTATGTATACCTAATATTATTATACTATAATATACTTACTCTTCTTTGCAGACTGAACAGCTGTGACCTCACAGAGAAGTCCTGTGATATTGTGGCCTCTGCTCTCCAGTCATCAAACTCACCCCTGAGAGATCTGGACCTCAGCTACAATAACCTGCGAGATTCAGGAGTGGAGCTGCTCTGTGCTGGATTGAGGAGTCCAAACTGTAAACTGCAGAGACTGGACATCAGCTACAATAACCTAGGAGATTCAGGAGTGGAGCTGCTCTGTGCTGGATTGAGGAGTCCAAACTGTAAACTGCAGAGACTGGGGTGAGTAGTGCTGTGTGATCTTAACTAAATAGAATTTGTGATTATGGTTCTATTCTGTGAAATATTAAAACACTCTATCTCTCTCAGTTTACTCCTCTGTCCACCAGCATTCTTTCTTTGCCCATATATTCCTTACTCCTCTATCACAACAAGCAAATAAAAGCAGGATGAAACCTTTTGAGCGCTGCCAGCTTTGTGGTTCCTGAGCAGAATGTAAGGTTTCAGTGGAGTCTGTAGTATCAGGTCACAGGTGATGACTGGATGCTGAGTGTCTGATTGACATGGTAAAAGATTGACCACCTGCATAGTAAAATATTTCAGGTCTGTCACACATTGCAGTCTTCATCCATCTGCATTATTCACTACCTGCTATGAACTCTAATGAAATCCATATATTTAACCAACTCTCTTTCATATCCTGACCTTTTGATGAAGGTGAGTTTTACTCCTTCATCACACACCTGTGTGTGCTGCAGGATTGTGGTGTTTCTGAAAGGATTGTGAATAAAATGGTATTTTATTCTGCTGGTAAAGCCAAGCATTAACTATTGGCCGGCAGGGTGTGTGTGTACACCTTGGTGGGAGAGTGTCCATCTGAACAACATGTGAGCTGCTATTTGGATGCAGTGTTACATCATTTAGTTTAGTCAGTCATCTGTGGTTCCAGTCCCAAGTCATAGGCTAGATATTATACCATTGTAAGCAGGCATGCTGTGTGGAATAGTCTGATTCAGAGATCAATGTTCTGGCTCTAGCTCCTATCATCTAAAGGATAACATCATTTACAGGAGTATTTCTTAGATAAGTATTCTAATAACTCTCAAATGCCCCCAGTTATTACATTTTTTGTGCAGTTTATATTACTCCACAAGGTCTACCAAACATGTTGATAAGGGGTTTTAAAAGAAAAAAAATGACTTAATACATCAGACTTTTATTATCTTTATTATTTTCATTGTTACAATAATAATTAAATGCAACTAAATAATTAGTGAATTATATTCGCAATAGCGTGCGAGAATAAAATGAATGGATGGATTATAGGGCAAGGACACGCGGAAAATAGGTACAATGTGTGGAATTTTCAAAAGACACCACATTTTTAAAAATCTAGTGTCTACCAGCAGTAAAAGTTAGTGGCAATAATCAGTTGTGATGTTCTCATACAGCCACTAGATGGCGATGTAATTCCAGTTGATGCCGTGGTTCAGTGGTACTCACTCATTTTTTTAGGAGAGCCACTTATGAGTAAGACCATTCCTCAAAGAGCCAGAGATTGCAGATATAACTCAGATGTTTTTTTAATCATCACTCTCAAGATATTTACCATCTTTGTGTATGTTTAAAAAAATACAGTACCATGCTTTTCAGCTTTACATCTCTTTTTATTCTCAATTCATAATTACATTGCATTATTAAAATATATAATACTTGTGTGTGAGTGTGTAAGGCTGGGAGTGGAACTCATCTTATGTATGTATGTACATATGCAATTATACATAAGCATTATCAACATGAAATAAAAAAAGTTCACAAATGTATATATTGGTCTACTAATAGATGAAAAAGATGAGATGAAAAACTTCTTTTTCTCTGTTATATTTGTATCAATATGTTGAGGCTCATGTTTTTTAGCTGTCCCTTGACTTTCTCCATGCAAAACTTGCAGTTAGTGGTTTCAATCCTAGTCAAACGATCAAGATGCACATCTGTAAGCCTACTTCTGTGTTTTCTTTTGACAATGCTCATTATAGAAAACGTTGCCTCACATGAGTAAGTACTCACAAAAAAGCTCATTATCTTCTGCACACAAAGCTTTAAATATGGATAATCTGAGGCTGGGACCATGCTCCAGAAATGAGCAACGCCTGATCTGAGCTCAGTTTTCAGTACATCGTTGACCTGCAGCTCATGAATCTCACTCTGTATTACAGCAAGGTCTGGACAAAGGTTTTTCAGAGCAGGTGTAAGGCTTGACAATGACACATGAAAAGGGTTCTCAATGAAATTGAAAAGCTCCCTATACCCCACACCATCTTGAAATCTCCTTTCAAATTCATTTCTTATTTCTTCCCATATGCCTACAAATTCATCATAGTCAAAATGTTGCAGTAGACCAGGGTTAGCAGTTGTGCAGGCTCTTAGATTGGGAAAGTGAAGAAATTCTCTGTCGGGTATGAAGAGAGTGGTGATCTTGTGCTGGAAAGCAGTGACTGCTCTTAGCATGTTACCTGGGTGCTTCCCTTTACCTTGGAGTTGGAGGTTAAGGGAATTCAGCTGGGATGTGATGTCAGTGAGGAGTGTCAGCTGTAATATCCAGTGTGGGTCCTCAAGCTTTGGCTCAGCCCTCCCCTTGCTTGCAAGAAAATCACGGATGTGAGGAAGTTGAGTACAGAATCGTTCAGGCACCCAGCCACACGATAGCCATCTCACTTCGTTTTGCATCACCAGATCCCCGTACTGTGCCTCGTATTCCTCCAGAAGTGCACGGAATTCCCGGTGATTAAGTGCCCTGGCCTCGATAAAGTTGACGACTCGCACAACGAGCTGCATCACATTCTTTAGCTCTTGGTTTTTAAGTTTTGACACCAGTGCCTCCTGATTGAGATGGCAGGTATGCCATCCCGCCAAGTTACGCCTTGGTGGGGGCATGCCCCATATCTATGCAGCACCGAGAGTTTGGCACTTTTCAGGGTTCCCCACAGAAATAACCACAACAGCCACAGACACTCAGTCCTTAAAAACATTAAATTCTGTACATTCTGACCCCATTTCAACAGATAGATTTCATAAAAAACTTCACATGTCCACACAATAAAGCCCCAAACTAAGGGGATTTAGCATTTTCTCTTCCTCCTTCTCTTTCTTCTTCTTTTCATTCTTATTTTTCCTGCCGCCTATCCCACTAACAACATGTCTCCCCATTGGACATTTTACCAGCACCAGCCAAATGTTCACCTACACGACCCAATAAAAAACTTGCATACACACGCAAAATACCCATACCTTTTTACTCTGAAACATTTCCAGTTTAAACAGCTAATCTGCCTGTGGCCTAGTGGGCAAGGTTACAGTCTTGGGAACATGGGGTCGTAGGTTCAAACCCCGCTAGGAATACGTTTCTTTAACCTGCTTTTACCCTCACTAATAATTGTCTACTACTTCTCAATTATTGCTTTTGCACCATATCTACCCGCCGTTCACCGAATGTATACACTGCATTATGACGTACCGTCTGCACGTTCAGTTATTAACCGGCTACAATATTGCAAAGCCATATGGATTCAACGGAAGCTCTTCTGTGCTTACTGGCCTGTGTTCTTTAAAACCACGGACAGGTTTGCTAATGATATTTCACACATTGCATAGCTATGTTCTGGTGCTGCACTAACAAAGTCACAGACTGGTAAACCTCCGGTTGAAGGATTGAATCCCGCCTCGCCCTCAGGCAGATAATTTCCTCTTCTACACTAACGTTTTCTTACGCTTATATTTGCTTTACCAAAACTCACTCACGGCCACCCATATGCATTTCATGACGGCACATGTATTCCTTTTATTAAAAAGTTACACCAGTTCACCACTCTGCCATTTCTACTAACTATATTTCTTCACTTGGCTACCATACAAAACCTTCTTATCAGCAAACGCCACGTTTCTACATTCACGTTACCTCGCCCTGTTCTCTATCTAGCCACATACAAACAATTACTACGTATGTACGTTCTGCAACTCCCCATTAAAACATTACATTTAAAATCATGATTCGCTCATAATTATAACTACTAGTACTGAACATGAGAACAGCACATCAATGCAATAGATTTCACTCGTTTCTTAGCCCTCCACTTTAACGGCTAATGCTTTATACAGACTGTTATGTATACCATTCGATAAGGAAACTAAGCTCGCTCATGGTCACTTCATTTACTTCACACTATAGTCTGTGATCATGTCAACCTTCACCTATATGCCCATTCTGCTAAAAACATATTGTTTCAACTACGCAATTTCATCATTTCTTCTAATTTCTCTCACACTGTTATTTTCTCATATGCAAAGCCTGCTGGGAAATATGCGTCTGCTCCTATTCTCCACTATCAAGTTTTCCGGTTTTAGCTTAGCAAAACAGCGAAGAGGATTCCTACCTGCAGATAAGCCTATCAAAATGCCTTATAAACCTTACAAATACTAAAAGTGCATCTCCACGAAATAACAGACAACGGAGCAGGACAGAAGGGTACACAAGTTGCGACCTAGGGAGCTCTAATTCTAAGGGCTTGCTGATTCTTTTGTCAATCAAGCCTCGTTGGATGGCAGTCACATCCGTGAGTACATACACTAGCCATATTTCACCTGTGTTTCTGAAGCGTTTACACTTACGCCACCGCACCCTTTGTCACAGCCACTGTTTTACATATATATCAAAGCAAAACTGCTAAACGGTACACGCTCATCAGACTATACAAATTCACACAAGGATAGCCATAATCCACAACCGTTTCTTACAGGGTCACTTCACATTTCTCACTCTCATAATAAAATGCTTTGCAAAAAGAAATGATATCTCATAAAAAACACGTTTTCAACATACAAAAATGCCAAGTTACTCACACATACAAGACATACACCGTCTATAACTCATTCATTCAGACTGCCAAAATCCAGGCCTGCCATTAAAAGTATTGATATCAAAATGTCGCCAAGTTACGGTACTACAAACAATATAGGCTATCTTGCCTCACCAAAATTAAATAAGATGTATTCCAAAGCAATGCTACCCAATATTTCTTCAATTCTTTCAAGTCACTTCACAAGTCACTATCCCAGGGATCAACCAAATTAAGGCTTTTCTGGGTAGTGAGTAGGGGTGGGCGATACAGACTTACAACTATATCACGATATTTCATGGTATTTTTTGCGATAACGATATAAATGACGATATGAAAATAGTACCATTCAACACTATCTTTTTGGCCACAAGTCACATCAGCATACAGTCTTGAGAGCTGTGCAAACACAAACATTGATCCAAAAAAGTACAACTTTATCCTGACCATCATCAAATACTAAACTATACCAATTAAGTAGGCTAAAAAATTGAATATGAATTTTATTCACAAATTAAAATTCCAGTGAAAATGCAAACACCAATACTTGCAGGATTCATAATCTAACCCCAGGAAAAACAAATGGAAATGTTGTAAAAATACTTTTCTTCTGTAAAAGTGCAAATAATGTTTAAATAGTCCAAACTTAACAAGTCTTAAACTATGCTGCAAAACATCAAAACAGTATATAAACACAATGATTCAAATTGTTCAAATCGAGTACAAGTGAAAACACCGATTCTGACTTTAATCATAAACTACATACAACAAATGAAAACGTAAACACTTATACAACCTCTGTTGTACTGTCATGGCACAAATAGTCGTAAAAATAGTGCAAACAGCAAATCAAAAAGTAACCATCACAAACATGTCTTCAGTTAGTTTACAAAACTGCAAAACAGTGCAACAACAACCAGATAAATTAACAACAAATTAACAAATAAAATACAAATTCAATGAAAATGTAAACACTGATATACTCTGAAATTGTAAATAAAACAACTTATGTGGAAATGAGGGTGTGGCTGGAACATTCCACAAATGAGGTAATGCAAGTTATCACACACATACTACTAAAGCATGTGATTCAGGAAGAGGTAGCTATCAAAAAGAGAACAGGACATCACAGCTTAAGATTTTTGGTTAAGAAGACTAGCATATTAACTGTGGCTGGTTTCAGAGCAGACCTTTGGCATGTTACTATATTTCCCCCAGCACTGAATAGCCTCTCTGAGGCTGTACTTGTGGCAGGGATACACAAGTACTTTTTTCCCAAACCACTGATCTGAGGAAACTTCACCTTGTGTAGCTTCCACCATGCGAGGGGATCGCTCTCGCCATCTGCCAGTGGACAAAGCAAACAGCTTAAACAGTTTAATTCAGCTTCAATTTTCTCTGTGTCAGAAAGGCTGGTCAGCTAAGCAGCTGGTTTCTTGAAAACGCTTCCAAGACTCTTCCTCTGCCTCTCAGATGCACTTTGGGCTTGTCCTGTAGATCCAGGTGATTTTTCAGGGGCAGCAGTATCACTTGGCATGGCAGAAAGGGATTCCACCTCTCTGACTACTCTGGCTTTGATGACCAGGATCTCTTCTTGACTCATGTGCTGAGTGCGGAAACGTGGATCAAGCATTGTTGCCGTGTTGATCAGTTTCTCAATCTCTGGCTCCTTGTACTTCAGATAGTCCAGTATTGAACTTTTAATTGTCTTGGTGAGATCTGTGTCTTCATCTTTCCCCTGTAGCAGAATCACTCTTGAATAGCTGAAGAACAGGCTTCAAGCATGACACAGTGACATAATTTTCAGCAGAGAGAGCATCTGTGAAATCAAGGAGAGGCCCTAATGCCTTACTCACAGAATCAAGGACATAAATGTCCTGCCATGTAGGCACCAGATGCCTGGTTGACCTATCAGCAGCTAAGACTTGTGTGAGGGCCTTTTCTTGTTCAAGCAGTCGCTGAATCATTTTGCCTTGATCCCCATCGTGTTGGAGATTCCGTGACCAGTTTATACTGAGGGAGGCCAATTTCTTCTTGAGCATCTTTGAGTGCCCAATGCCTTTTCCAGCTGTGCGAGAATGCACTGATGACCTTTTTACAAACTCCCACAGCTTTGTCAATCCTGGCATCCCTCATGCTTCTCTCTGCAAAAAAACAATGAATGAGAGTTCAGTTAAATATTAATTTCATCATAATCTTAAATACACACAATACATACATATATAATTACCTCTTATGTCTGTGCCACATGTCTGTATGTTTTAATATTTTTTTTGTAATGTATTACTTTTCAAAAAGTATAGTTATATGACTGTGGGCAACAAAGGAAGCTGTCTCTGAAGAACATTAAAGATTAAGCTCATGTATGCTCAACATGCATGCATGAATACACAGACATTAAGAGAGAAAGACATGGAGAGAGTAAGCTTACCAATAGCAATATGTAGACAATGGCCAAAGCATGACAGTCCACTTGTTCAGGGCAATTTCTTTCACCACGTTAGCTCCACTGTCCGTTGTCAGGCACACCTGTTTCTCCTCGTCTGGATTCCATGCTTGAAGAAACTGCTTCAAACCACTCGCGATGTTTTCGCCCGTGTGGTCATCTGGGAAAAAACTTGTCTCGAGGCAAGAGCTGTTCAAACTTATGTAGTGGACCATGAGGCGAATGTATGGCTCCGTCACTCGGCTACTCCACATGTCTGTGGTTGAGGCATAAAACTCCACTGTAGAGAGCGTTGTTTGTAACCTACCGCGACACACGCAAATGTGGCAGCAGGGCAGCCACATTCTGAATCATCTGTAGTGGCTGTATGGCACAAGCTGGCAGACTTGCAAGCAGGGAGTTGCAGTAATGAAGACAGGAGGTCACCATACTCTGGACAAGTAGCTGGGTGGAGTGCGTGGTCAGGTATGGTCGAATCCTCCTGATGTTGTACAGGAGAAAACTGCAGGACCATGATTTTGCCTTGATGTGCTCCTTGAGGTCTACCTGGTCATCCAGGGCCACCCCCAGGCTTTTTGCAGAGTGAAAGGCAGTCATTGTAATGTAGACAGTGATTGAGAGCTCCTGTAGCAGGGATGTCTTGTAGGGGATGAACAGGAGCTCGGTCTTGTTGTCTCTCATTGACCAGTATGGTCGAGGGAGGGATAGAGAAGAAAATTTATGTATCATCAGCATAACAATGGTAAGAGAAGCCATGTGAATTAATAACTGAACCAAGAGATTTTGTGTGAATGGAAAACAACAGAGGCTCCAGTACAGATCCCTGTGGTACTCCTGTAGTACAGAGATGAGGAGCAGAGGCAGACCTCATCCAGGTGACCTGGTATGACCTGGGGCACTCCCAGAAATGCCCATCTCAGCCAAGGTGGAGAGGAGTAGTTTTGGTTGACCATGTCGATTGTTGCAGACAGTTTTAGGAGGATCAGGACAGAGGAGAGGCGTGAGGAGGGCAGTCCCTGTTGAGTGCCCCGATCAAAAGCCAGACTGGTGAGGACCAAGCAGGTTAACCGGCAGTTATTACATGAATGAGAACAAAGTTATTACATTAACTGTTTTTATTATATTAACTATTATATTATATGTGGCTCTGGTTTGTTTGCTTTTTACCTTAAATAAGATATGGCCTGCATTCAAATCTGAAATTGATCTGTATTTGCCAGGAAAAAAAGCTAAAATTCCCTTTTTTGCATGAGGGTGCTGCCATCTTGGAACAAGCTAGTTTGTGACATCATTGGCATTAGTCTCGGCTGTTCAATTTTTACTGCTAGATGGCTGACTTTCAGTGAGTTCAGCGACGAATCAGTAGGAAAGAAACAAAACAAAAAATGCATAGAGAGTCCTTTTGTATTGCCCCAGGGTGCTCAAATGAGTATTACTACACAATACCTATCATTTTCATGAACTGCCTCTGACGAGACTGCAACCGCTGAGCTGCTGGCTGCTCTGAAATGGTCCACCTGTGGGACGGGGCAACGGGTCTACAGTGATGCTTTGTTCTTCACACCACAGACTGACTGAAGCCAGACGCTGCAGTTGGGTGGGAGTGCAAAATTAGCAATGAACTTATCTACAGTATGTCAGATATCAAGTGTTTAGATTATGGCCTCAGAGAGAGAAACAGTGAACTGGATACAATTTTGGCTTGAAGAATGCTGCCTACCCTCCCCTCCACGAAAATTAAAAGAAACGTTTTTTACGCCACTCTGATACCCTAATCTAGGCAGGCGATCTATGGGTCCCACCTCCTGCAGAGTTTGTCTCGGAAGAGACAAACCAGAAGACAAAGCTATTTACAAGAACCGGTTCTGTTTGATCTTAAGTTTAAATGCAATCTGTGACATTTTATTGAAATCGTTGACTGAAAACTTTATGTTTATGTTAGAAGCACAAGTAGACATGTAGACAAGTAGATGCTTTTTATTGGTATTTAATAGCTTAACTGAATTACCTCCTAATATATTCATGTTTGGTCTTGTTAGAAAGGGACTAAATTCCTGAATGCTTTGGTAATTTATGGTTCTTAGTCATGCTGTAGGATGTGTAGTGTTTAGATTTTGGCCTTAGAAAGGGAATCAGTGAATAGGAATGTGGCCTGGCCTCCCCATCACAAGCATCAAAGCAAACGTGATTGGGGCAATTTTAAATTCCACTGATACCCTAATCTAGGCTGACAATCTATGGGTCTCACCTCCTCAGAAGAGACAAACCATATGACACAGGACACCATATCGGGGGTTTGAGACCCTGCATTCCTAACATTTCCCATTACTTAGTTTGAATGCAATCTTTAGGTTGGCCAGTCCTTGTCATAAATTAGTCTGACCCCCCTACCCTTCTCTCCTAAACCTTAACCCGGCATCACCCAATCAGGGCAAACATCCTAAAGCCATGTTGGGTAAGGTATTTAAGATGGCCACAGGAGAAAGTTGTTATGTTGCGTTTGGTTTCGGAGCCTGGAAGAAGAAGAGTTTTCCTATTTTTATTTTGGTGGTGTTTCCTAGGTTGTGTTTTTAGCTGGTTTCCTTGTGGTGCTTATACTGGAAGTGGGTGATACTTTGCAAGGTCTGGCGGATCCGTTTCTCTCTCTCTCTCTCTCTCTCTCTCTCTCTCTCTTATCCGTCTCCCTCTCTCTATTTTCTGGTATTTCTAGATTAGTTGTTTAATGTTTTGCTGTATGTCTTCTGTTGTCTAATTTAGAAGTAGTGTGCCTGCATTCAATAAAGAATGTATGTCTTCAATTCACTAATGTAATTGATTATTTCATATTAAATTCAAATCTTTAGTCTTGAAACCTGATATACAGCTTGTTTTGACCTGTTGGTTGATTCCACCAGTTTACTGTAGACTGACCTATCAATGAATTTGGTGATTTAATTGATCATTTTAATTTTAAACATAATTATTAAATTAAATCAAATAAAATATATTTTACATGTAGGTTAATTGAGGGGTTCTAGCACGCAATATCGCTTGAGTTCAGTATTCAGAGGGCTGAACATTTTAACAAGGGCATTGACTGTTGGGACCGCTGGATTTAGAAAATAAATATTCTTAATTAATCCTTGCTTGTCCGACAATGCTTTCAACAACATAAGGTCACTTTGATTAATAAGTACACTGTCAGCTTTTTGATAGGCCAGTCCTTGTCATAAATGAGCCTGCCTCCCTTTCTACATCTGAACGTGGAATTGCCCAATCAGGGCAAACATGCTCAAGCCATGCTGCCTTAAGTGTTTATGATGGCAAAAGTTGTGTTGTGTTGCAGTTGGTCTTTATTTTGGTGTTGGTTTCTTGGTTGTGCGTTTTAGCTCATTTCCTTTGTTTCTGTGGCACTGGAAGAGGGTAATACTTTGATAAGGTCTGGCTCTTCAGTCTTTCTTTTCTGGTAATCTAAATGTAACATCTTGTTTGATGTCTTCTGTTTTGTTTTGTAACTTAGAAGTAGACCTGATACAGAGTTTGTTTTGGTTTGTCGGTTGATTCCACCAGGTTAGGTCGACTGACCTATCAATGATTAAATTCATAATTGTCATTTTTAATAATACTTGTTAAATTAAATCACGTAAAATATATTTTATATGTAGGTTAAGTGAGCAGTATGCAGCACCAGGGGGTCCTGAGGCAGACTCAGCACAGGGGCTCAGCTGATCCCTTAGCAGTGTGCAGCACCAGGGGGTCCTGAGACAGACTCAGCGCAGGGGCTCAGCTGATCCCTTAGCCCACAGTGATGGATGACAAAGAGATTTTACATTTGTGCAACCTCATATTTGTACCCCAGTGAAACAGGAAATGGTGAAAGGCAGCAATACAGTTCCGGGGGACTGAGATCAATTTTTTTTTTGTAAAATTTCTTTAGATGCCACTTTGTTTGGTTTTATTTTAAATATTCCTTAGGGATGCCAAGAATTTCGACCCCTATGTTTTTGAGAAGTTTTTTTTAATAAGAATTGTTTTATTAAAGTGAAAGTAAGCAGTTTCTACAGATGTTTGAACAGATAATTAAAATCATTTGGTTTATTGTTTCTTTTATATAATCATTTATGTTAATTTTAAGGAAGAGTGCCAATAATTCTTCTTTACTTGAATGTATGAACTCTTCTTTGCAGACTGAACAGCTGTGACCTCACAGCGAAGTCCTGTGATATTGTGGCCTCAGCTCTCCAGTCATCAAACTCACCCCTGAGAGATCTGGACCTCAGCTACAATGACCTGGGAGATTCAGGAGTGGAGCTGCTCTGTGCTGGACTGATGAGTCCAAACTGTAAACTGCAGATTCTGGGGTGAGTAGTACTGTGTACTGTGTGGCATTAAGTAAATAGAATTACTGATTATGGAAATGTAAGGGTTTGAATTTTGTCACAGGGAAGACTAATTTCCTGATTCCATTCATTTTCAAAACCTCTAACCTGAATGTTTGTGTGAATACAATTTTGCTCATAAGATTATTGACTGGGGTGTGCTCATATGAAATGATGGGCAGCTTGACCCTGTATCCTGGAGAGAGAGACTAGCTACTGCTGCCAGGCATTCATCAAAGTGTTCTTTGACATTAAGACCTTCAGTCCTGGGAGGTAAATGTCCGGCTCATCCAGGAATCTAAAACTATCAACTATCCCTGGGATTAACCTAATTAAGATTTACCCCATTTGGGTAGCGAGACTATATAAATATCACAAGGCATTACTTCTGTATTATTCTATTAAATAACATTTGACTGACCCTAGCAGCTATCCAAGAAGGGCTACATATCCTGCTAGTGGAACTAACAATATGCCCAGTGAGTACCTCAGTAAGGGTGTTACCCCAAAACTTTAAGTTACTGTCGCTACCCCGGTTCTCCAAAACACAGAGTAGAGAGATCCACGTATGGCGAATGACATCCGGTCATCCAATTGCACCAAGTGTGGCTTTGACAGCCAGTAGCGCATTCAATGCTACAGGAGACTACTGCCCTCCTGGAAGAACATTTAGAACACTGCAGCACTACTACTCCTCAGTGAACATATTCACTTCTCATGCGCGGCAAGCAAGGCAGTCTTGGTGGATCTCTCCATCGGGGTTACAACAGTAACCTAAAGTTCTCTTTCATCATCTCGTGTTTGAGATCCACCTATGGGGAGATATGGACAACTCCCAGATTGCCTTATGCTCACAGCTGAGATGCTGTCAGGCCAGCAAAGGATGCCTCCTCCCATGAGGGGAGGGTGGTGTGTGGCACATCCCGTGTAGGGAAGTACTAAACACATTCCACTGCCCAAAGCTATAGCCAGGTCCCGGGAGCAATGTGAAGTAATAAAACCCATAGCAGATGAGGGGAGATGTGTGCGCCTCACACAGAGCTCACCCCCAGAACTGAGTGGGCTACCGGCCTCCTGGTGACGTTCAGGCGGTAGAACCTTGCAAAAGTATCTGGAGAAACCCAGGCGGCGGCTGAATAAATTTCCTGTAAGGAGAGCCCATGGAATAGGGCCCACAATGCAGCCATACCCCTCGTAGCATGAGCCCTCAGGCCCAAGGGGGGTGTTATCCTCTTTGAATCATATGCCATAACAATAGCTTCCACAAGCCAATGGGACAGCCGCTGCTTAGACATACTTTTCCTTTACAGGCAGGGGCCCAGGCCCTGGTCGCACTTTCTGAAAACCTTAGTCTTTGTCATATACGTGCGGAGAACACAGCATATGCAGCCTATGCTCCTCGTCAGAGGAGAAAGGTGGTGGGTGAAAAGCGGCAAGCTCCAACATCTCCCATGTGAAAGGAGGGAAGCTTTTAGGCATAAAGGCTCGATTGAGCTTAAGAAAAAGCCTGTGCATCTTAGGGGAGAATATTGTGCACGAGAGATGCACTGAGAGCACATGGAGGTCACTGACTCACTTAGCTAAGGCTAGTGCAAGCAGCAACGCTGTCTGGAGAGACAACAATTTCAAATCTATCTCATGTATAGGCTCAAATGGCCTTAGAGACAGAGCCTCCAGCTCCAGTGACAAATCCCAAGGGGAAATTAGCTTTTTAGCAACAGGCAGAGAACAGTGAGCCCCCTTCATGAACCTGTGAATGAGGGGGGGCTGCCCCACTGCATGGTCTTTCAACCCAACATGTCAAGCAGTGATAGCTGCCAGGTAGATCTTATTGGTAGAAAAGGATTTCTCTTTATCCCTAAGATTTTGTGAAAAGCACAGCACGTCAGAAACAGAGCACTGGTAAGGCACTGACTGACGAGAGGCACACCATCTTTCAAATACCTGACACTTATAGTCATGAAGTGACCTGGTAGAGGGCGCTCTCGTGCTCTGGATGGGGGAAGCCCTAATGCGTTGAGGTTATGCCTCTCACGGGCCAAGCCCATAGAGCTACTCGCTCGGGGCAGGGGTGGTGTATTTCCCCGTTCACCTGAGACAGGAGGTCTGTGCGTAGCGGGAGCGCGCATGGCTGTACATAAAGGAGAAGGATAATCACTGCAGTAACATTTCCACAATCTGGGGATGGAGACCCCATCCCCCGTACAGTGGGTTTCTCCTTGACAGCAGATCAGCGCTCGTGTTCAGAATTCCTGGAACATCAATCAATCAATCAGATTTTTTTATATAGCGTATTTCACAGCAATTGTCACAATACGCTTCACACGGGGCTGAGGTGGAGGGATGAAATCCACCTCATAAAGCCCCTCATTCTTAACAGCCCCAGTGGCAAAACCTGAGAGGCTGGCACCATCAGCCCCTGTAGTCTGAGGCATGTGTGATACTGTACTCTCGAGCCGGGCTTGAACTGAGAGAGACATACTCTGGGAGATTAAATGCAGTCCGCTGATCGGCAAGATCACATAGATACAGAGTATAAATCCACTCCCAAGAACGTTACACTCCAGGATGGGGAGAGATTGCTGTGAAACCAAGAGACATCAGATGTGTCTGAACTCGCTGAGTGTCCTGCACAACTCTGGGTTTTGAATTGGCAATAATCAGCTAATCGTCTGTATAAGTCAGTATTCTGAGCCTCATTAGTCTCAATGGAGCCAGACCCGCCCCTACACAATACAGAACACCCGTGGACTCAGGGAAAGGCCAAAGAGTGGAACTGTGTATTTGTAGCAAACACCGCGATGGGCAAAGCGGAGGAATTTTGTGTGAGGGGGATAAATGCTTGTGTGGAAGAAAGCATTTTTCAGATTTACTGATGTGAAATAGTGATGTTAAGTTAATCAATTAACTGTTAATTCTTAAGAATGTTGATTGGTGAATTTCTGTAGATTAAACAGTTAAATTTCAATAAACCGTTTCAATGAATAACCTAATGTTGGTGATTAGATTTCAAATTAAAGAGACGTTTCTAAAATGTTAAATTAGAGAGTCATGGTTCCCTTGACTGGCAGCATTAGTGAAACGTTATTGGTCTATTCCCGGAACATCACTGCCAATCTGAGCGTGTCTTCTGATCTGATGGTCTCACCTTCAGCAGACTGCACACCAGACTGACCCCAAACCACATAGACATGCTCATACTCCTTAAAAAAATGCTTAGGTATTAAGTTAAGCATATTTCAAGTCATTCTTTTTATAGGCCATGGAGTAGATTTTAATCTAATCAGTTAATCGTTATTAATCAATTATTGGGTGCCGACGATTGATTAAAATAATTGCACAAAATTTTCCAATCGTTCTGATATATTGAACGTGTAAGTGCTATATGTTAACATTTTGAAATTATATTGCCTCAAATGTTTGTTTATCACTAAGATCCAAGATAGGAAGTTGAGAACCGTCCTTCTTTGGGAGCTGGAAATAAGGAAAATAGAAACTATGTTTGGTTCGAACTCTGGGAACCCCACGTATTTCCGCCTTTTTGTAAGAGGGAAGGAATTTATTCCTCTTAAACATGGGAGCGCTCTCTTGTGTTTGAGAGTAAATGACTGTTGAAATGGGGGGGGGTTCACTCTGAACTGGAGTCTGTAGCTCTTGACTAATGTCTGTAGCCCTTGGGTATAGTAGCGCTGCAGTGTTCTATGTGCTTTTCCAGGAGGGCAGTAGCCTCCTTTCGCATTGGATGCACTACTGTATGTCAGAGCCAGACTTAGTGCAATTGGATGCTTCTATGGAGGTCTGTCATTCCCTAGAGTTGGCTTTCAAACACAAGATGATCAAAGAGAAGTTTATTTATAGCACCAATGCAGTGATTTGTTCAAGCAGAGATGCACACTTCAGTCAGTGTGTAAGTAAGCCACGTACTTTGGATGTACTGTAAGAGAAAGAGTACTTTTTCATATGACAAAATATGAGAGTTGCCAGTAACCATGAATAGAATGCTTTAACAGTGTTAAGAGGCAATAATTTCATGTACAAGACATGGCAAGATGGACTGGACACTATGCTATAAGAGAGGAAAGGACATTCACCTGAAGAGATTGTAAGATAAAGAAAAGGAACACAAAGAAATTGTGATGCATACCAAAAATGCTTTTTATGAAGGGACTTTGGATAATGAAGTAAATTGTTTGAGCTTCCCTTAAATGCTATCCAGAGAACATCTCCCACAATCCACACTAGTTTACATTTGACAAAATAAAGTCTGACCTGACCAAAACCCTAGTACCTACCGCCATCCCCAGGAGACCCCCCCCCCACCCTACAGGGACAGGGGTGCTGCATGGTAATTTTACTGACAGTAAATAAGGGACTTTGTACTGCTGGTGTGCCCTAATGATTGAATATATCATTCCTGTATGTGTTGCATGTCCTCCTGCAAGGGTTTACAGTGATGGTCCTTCTAAGGACTGTTTTATACTTCTGTGCAGTCTGCATCGTTTGCATGATTTGCATTGTGTGCGACATTTGCAAACGGGCAGAGCATTTATATGGCATGTTGTACAGGTACAGATTGTGATTTTGCACCCACTTACAGATACCTTCAATTCCATATCTTTCATATCCTTTAATAAACTTTTATCACATCCATACTGTATGCTATGGGAACGAGGCACAGACGAGGCAGACAGTGCTGGCAACATGCCTGTAGAGGACTTTTATTGTGACAGCGGTATCACAATGAATGAAGACGGGAAAAGTGAAACACAATACGAGAACAGGCTACTCAAATGTTGGGGAAAGCAAAAGTGCTAGAGAAGTGTAGGTGGGTCCAAAAATCAGGCCATGAGGAGGGGCACGTCCGAGTCTGCTCCAAGCGACTCTGAGTCAGAGACTCTGTTAGTCACTCATTGAGGGGAAAGCCAGCACACCCCTGGAGTGAGATCTTGAGGCCTATATAGGGCCAGCAGCTACTCAGGCAAAGGGGAAAGTGGTGTGGAAAAAGCACTGGTATGCTGCCGGTGGCCTGACTGTATCTCAGGTCCAGGTCTGAGTGCGGAGTGGAGGTGCTGAAACTCAGCCCTGTCCCTCCGGCGCTGTCCAGGTCTGAGTGCGGAGTGGAGGTGCTAAAACTCAGCCCTGTCCCTCCGGCGCTGTCCAGGTCTGAGTGTGGAGTGGAGGTGCTGAAACTCAGCCCTGTCCCTCCGGCGCTGTCCAGGTCTGAGCGTCCAGGTCTGAGTGCGGAGTGGAGGTGCTGAAACTCAGCCCTGTCCCTCTGGTGCTGTCCATGGTGCTGCAGGCTGGCCGGTGAGACACAGGTGAAGTGGAGCAGAGTGGCAGCTGATGGCAGGGAGGGGCGGGGCTCCAGAGGCCCACACCACAATATATATATATGAGCATGTGCATTACTTCCTGTTACAGTGAATCTGCCTTTAGCTGTGTGTTAGTTTGCAGTGCTGTGGAAGTTTGTCACAGAAAACCAAAAGGAAATAAGCAAAGTCAATGTCCACTCTGAAAAATGTGTGTTGCCTTTTACATCTTTACTTTTGGTGGTGGCCAAACATCCTACAGCACTGAAAACTAACTCGCTGTCCACTCTGAAAGATGGCAGCTGCACAACTACTATGGGATGGGAGGGTTAAGCCCAGAGAAAAGGTAGATGAGCCCTTTGCCCCAATTCAGAGAACTTACAGCATAAGGAAAGGGGACATTTTGGTCAGAATTACATCTGTAGAACTGTCAGTGTTGAGTCCAGCAGGATGTTTCATTTTCAGGTCCAAAATACTGCAGTTGGAGAGTGTAGCACTGACATCTTCCTCAGAGCATCATCAACCTTAAAATCCTCAATTTCACTCTTCATCACTGAACACTGTCATTGGCACATTTCCTATATTAGATACATGCTTCATGTATACCTAGTATAATAATACTGTAATATATGAACTCTTCTTTGCAGACTGAACAACTGTGAACTCACACAGAAGTGTTGTAATACTGTGGCCTCAGCTCTCCAGTCATCAAACTCACCCCTGAGAGATCTGGACCTCAACTACAATAACCTGGAAGATTCAGGAGTGAAGCTGCTCTGTGCTGGATTGAGGAGTCCAAACTGTAAACTGCAGAGACTGGGGTGAGTAGTGCTGTGTACTGTGTGATATTGACTAAACAGAATTTGTGATTATGGTTCTATTCAGTGAAATATTAAAACGCTCTTTCTCTCTCAGTTTACTCCTCTGTCGCCAGCATTCTTTCTTTGCCCATATATACCTTACTCCTCTATCACAACAAGCAAATAAAAGCAGGATAAAACCTTTTGAGGGTTGCCAGGTTTGTGGTTCCTGAGCAGAATGTAAGGTTTCAGTGGAGTCTGTAGTATGAGGTCACAGGTGATGACTGGATGCTGAGTGTCTGATTGATATGGTAAAAGATTGTTTAGTCAGTCTTCTGTGGTTCCAGTCCCAAGTCATAGGATAGATGTTATACCATTGTAAGCAGGCATGCTGTGTGGAATAGTCTGATTCAGAGATCAATGTTCTGGCTCTAGCTCCTATCATCTAAAGGATAACATCATTTACAGGAGTATTTCTTAGATTAGTATTCTAATAACTCTCAAATTCCCCCAGTTATTAAATTTTTTGTGCAGTTTACATTACTCCACAGGATTCCTGGTTGACCTACCAGCAGCTAAGACTTGTGTGAGGGCCTTTTCTTGTTCAAGCAGTCGCTGAATCATCTTTTGCCTTGATCTCCATCGTGTTGGAGATTCCGTCACCAGTTTATGCTGAGGGAGGCCAATTTCGTCTTCTGCATCTTTGAGTGCCTGCTGCCTTTTCCAGCTGTGCGAGAATGCACTGACGATCTTTTTACAAACTCCCACAGCTTTGTCAATCCTGGCATCCCTCATGCTTCTCTCTGCAAAAAAACAATGAATGAGAGTTCAGTTAAATATTAATCAAGCTTAAATACACACAATACATACATATATAATTACCTCTTATGTCTCTGCCACGTGTCTGTATGTTTTAATATCTTTTTTTGTAATGTATTACTTTTCAAAAAGTAGTTATATGACTGTGGGCAACAAAGAAAGTTGTCTCTGATTAAGCTCATGTATGCTCAACGTGCATGCATGAATACACTGACATTAAGAGAGAAAGACATGGAGAGAGTAAGCTTACCAATAGCAATATGTAGACAATGGCCAAAGCATGACAGTTTTGTCCACTTGTTCAGGGCGATTGCTTTCACCACGTTAGCTCCACTGTCCGTTGTCAGTGTCACTGTTTCTCCTCGTCTGGATTCCACGCTTGAAGAAACTGCTTCAAACCACTCGCGATGTTTTCGCCCGTGTGGTCATCTGGGAAAAAACTTGTCTCAAGGCAAGAGCTGTTCAAACTTATGTAGTGGACCATGAGGCTAATGTATGGCTCCGTCACTCGGCTACTCCACATGTCTGTGGTTGAGGCATAAAACTACACTGTAGACAGCGTTGTTTGTAACCTACCGCGACACTCTTCGTACATAGCTGGCAGGGCCTGACTCCCTCCTTGTCAACAGTTCGGATTGGCAACATGTCTTTGGCTAAGAAAAAAGCCTCCGCCTCCATCAATCCGTTCCAGTGTTTACTTTTTTGATCATAGGGAGTGCCACTGGCAAACGCGCTGACAATACCCTTCTGAATTAAAGGAGTTTGCTTAACGTTACTTGTTGCCGCTTTCTCCTCGCGCAACTTCTGGCTTCTGGCTCCTCATATTCTGATTAGTGCTTTTGCTTGAACTGGTGGAACAAATTTGATGTGTTTCCACTAGAGCCTGACCGATATATCGGACGGCCGATATATCGGGCCGATATTTGTATTTTTGGACCATATCGGTATTGGTAGTCAAGGACAACATGTGGCCAATATGTAGGGCTGATATGTTTATTTTTTTTAACACTGACACATGGGCGCTCCTAGCACTCCATCTAGTGTTTCTCGCTGCCCAACAAGGTTCATTTAACCTCTTAGCTCAAAGCCCTTAGTGGTCGGCACGCCGGGGTGCGGAGATTACTGAAGTCAGACATTGAGTGCTACTGCAACCAAAGTATGAGTTAAAAACAGAAATTCTTTGTTTTAGTTTCATCTATGATACAAGACAACTATGCCGAATACGGAGTTTCGCAGCACAACCACTGTCGCTCTGGTCTTCATTTAACACGCACTATCTGCGGGCATTCATAAAAATATTATTTAATCACTCAAAAATCGTATTCCACCATAGCAACAAGATAAACCCGAAAATAGCTTGAAGATATGCCAATACAGCAGTGAAAACGTTGCTCACTGAATAACGAAATAAACGAGACAGAGTTTTAAAAAAATGATACCATGTCATTCTACAGTCAATATCTGGGACTAAATATTGAATAAATATACAACCTTACCATTGGTTTTACGTGTAGAGATGTCCCTTTTGAGTCCGAGTCATCATATATTGTCTTGGACAATCCGTTTGTGAAATACGAAAATATTCCGAAATAGCTGTGCGTAATACCACACGTGTTGTTTACGGCGTTGTCGCCCTTTTTAGCACAGTCTGGCTTGATTGACAATTCATGTATCAGTAGGTGAGAGTATAAGCTTTCTAATGATTTGTAACATGTCTAATTTTGCTTTTGGAATAGCGTTTATAGGTCAGCGCAACCGGAAAATTTCTTATCGCATTCACTTACGCATTCACTCTGTGGTAGCAGTAAAATGCGCTGCACCTAATGAAACGTTGTCAATGATTTCTCGTAATTTCTAGGAAAATTATTTACTATTATTATTGAGGACTTCTGGGCATAGCTAAGCCATTTTATGTTTGCTGATAGACCTATCTGACATCGTTTTCTGGAGCAAAACAGAAGCAGCTTCATCATTGCTATGTAAGTATTACTGCTCAAAATATTTCGGTTATATACGTTATTTTTGAAATTGAGTGTCTTTAAATAGGTTAGTGGTATTATATAATGTGGATATTTCACACTGTAATGTAAGCGTTAGTTAGTGTGTAATAGTTTTTGTGATGCATACAGCAGCGATGACGAGAGTGTTGGAACATTGCCAAAACGTGGTGGATGGTTGCAAATTGTTTTCATATCGTCCCATCCCCATACAAGAAAACATACGAGAGTACAGAGTATAGAAATACATACAAGAGTTAATTATTACACATTTAGGTACTGTACAGCATTGTGTGACAATATTTTTGCATTATTTTTAAATCAGATATCAATGTTTCATCTTAAACCTTCATTTATATGCTTTACAATGGACAAAAATCTTTATATTCCTTTTTGGAGAGATTTTGGATATGTTTCTGGACCCCCTAGCTATTTTAGACCACTGTACTGACAGAAAGCTTATAATTACCACTTGAAAATGACGCAACATGAGTTTCTTGAGTAAAAACCATTGATTTGAAGAGAAATACATGAATTTGTTGTGATTTACTGCAATGCATAATTTAGACATTTTAGGTAGATCTGGAGACGCTGGGTACACTGCTTAGTTTTTGCTTCATAGATATTTAGTAGTTCTACACATCCACCCTTAGATTTTATGAACTTGTGGTCAAGACGTTTTTGATCCAGGACATGTATACTTTAACCTGCTGTATATATGCAATCTAGGGCTGCAACTAACAACTATTTTGATAATTGATTAATCTGTCGATTATTTCTTCGATTAATCGATGAATCGGATAAAAACACAAAAACAAATTTTATTTGCATCATTTTATTCAAAAAACAAAATGTTATTCCAAATTGACAATATTAACACAAATAACAGACCTAAATGTATGCTATACAGCATGTGCAAAAGATATATGCTCTTTTTTTTAGAAAGTGCACAAAAACAGGTATTTTTTACGTTGCTTGAACGGACCTGAGCTGTTAAAATAATAATAAATTATAAATAATAAAAAAGAAAAACGTAAAACACAAACTAAGTGTTAACAGGCTTTGCTACATCAAATATCTTTAACAACAGGCCACGGACTATGGAGGTAGACTGTTTCTGCAGTAACACTTTCTCACACACTCACTCACACACTCACTCTCTCACACTCACTCTCTCTCTCACACACACACACTCACTATCACTCACACACACACCCTCTCTCTTTCTCTTTCTACAGGAACTTTGCATTGCAAATTATTTCCACATGATTTTAACTCTCGACAGGTCAGAGATGTTTTGGCGGCACGAGGGGGACCTACACAATTTTAGGCAGGTGGTTTTAATGTTGTGGCTGATCGGTGTATGCTCCAAACAATGCAATTTGTCCTAGCTCACTCCTTACATACAGTACAGTGTCTCACTCTGACCTAATTTCAGCAAATTAACACTTTGAAATAGCGTAATCATTAAATTGCCATAATTGTAATAGGTGATTAGCTCTACCGGGTAGTGTTAATTAGCTTGCTAGACTAACGTTAGCTATACCGCCTCTGCTCTACCACTGACGTTAGCCAGCTAGTTAAATACACTTGTCATGCAATATTGAAGTACATTTGACTTAATAGACCATTCAAGCTGGATCGCGATATTATTTTATGAAATAATATTTGCTTGATTTTTGCAGCTATTCTAGAGAAACTGCACATTCTGAAAGTGAAACTTACAATATGCCCAGTGAGTAACCTATTTAGGGTGTTACCTGAATACTTGAGGTTACTGACGTAACCCCGGTTCTCTGACACATAGAGTGGAGAGATCGACCTTTGAGGAATGATATCTGATAATGACCTCCACAGGAGCATCCAATTTCACCAAGTCTGGCTCTGACAGACAGTAGTGTGTCCAATGCTAAAGGAGGCTACCGCCCTCACGGAACAGCACCCAAGACACTGCAGCACTAACACTCCTTGGTTAACATTGGCTTCTTGTGTCCATCCTATACTCTACTCACAACCTCAAGCTTGTGTCTCACAAGAACCTCATCACTATACTGTCCGCAGGAGGACATATCCTCAGATCCGCCTCCACTGGGCATGAGAATTTGGGTCAGTGCTGATAGGCTCCACTTGTTGCTAGCTTGCTTCCCTTGGTTGTGAGCTTTTTTACCATATCAGGTTTCCTGCCTTTGACATACCCTTTTCCTGCACACGCTAACACAGAACAGGACAGCTAGCCACCCACGCTAGCTCATTAGTGCTTATAGTTACCCACGCTGCTTTTCTTAGCTAATCTATGTTAGCTCCCCGCTACATGGCTCTTTCTAAGCTTGTTTTCCGTGTTTGAGGAGCTACACTTGCATGCCTGTCCAGGTGTGTGCAGTGCCCTCATCACTGCCAGAGTGTGAGACCCTAACCCCCCCCCCCCTCCCCCCCTCGTGTGTATGCATACCTTTTAAAACCTTTATATTACTTAAATCGCTTTCATATATTCATGGCATGCTTTCCCGAACGGTCAATGGAATAACTCCAAAAGTGCAAAGCCCAGCCATCTAGCACTTCTTATATTTTCAATAAAATAACAGTATTTTAAATTCAAAAAGCATTTATCCCTGGTCTGATGTTCGTGTGTCTATTAGGGTTCATGTTGTAGTGTTTCTACATCTTTATGAACCTTCGGATTCTTTTTAAGTAAGTGCAATTGGTATAATGGAAGACTGGAATTTTGAAATGTTATTAAATTAACGGTTGAAGTATTATTCATCAAAAAAACTGTAACTGTTATAAGTTATTACATTAGCTGGCAAAACTTACGTTAGCCATTAAATATTTTATTGCATTAACCATTACATTTATTTGTCTGTCACTTTTATCCAGAGCAACATACAATTAGTGCATATCGAAGGTCATTGGAACAACTACAAAACATAGGTCCGATAAGGTGCAATACTCATTATGTAACAGTTATTCATAGCCATGAACACAGTAAGTCCAGTTCACGCAGTAAGCATAGGCTAGGTCAGAAAGTAATGTTACGTCAAACTAGAAGGTACAATGCTCATTATGTAACAGTTATTCATAGCCATGAACAATGTAAGTTCAGTCCATGCAGTAAGCATAGGCTAGGTCAGAAAGTAATGTTACGTCAAACTAGGAGGAAAGATAACGAGCTACAACATCAAGATAATGATACAAATGCAATATGAGTGCTGGCTGGAGGTGCATGTGTAACATGAAAGTGCTGCAGGAATAAGGTAGAAGGGTACAAGTGATAAGTGATCCTAGTTGGGAGTACCCTGCAGAGTAGTGATAGTTAGTCCAGGTGCAGACTGAAGAGATGCTTCTTCAGACTACGGCAGAAGATGGGCAATGACTGAGTGGTTTGTAGAGGAACAGGGAGTTTGTTCCACCACTGGGGAGCTAGCCTGGAGAAGCTTTGTGCTAGGGACGAGTGAGAACCATTCACCCGGATGGCAGAGAGTGCAAGTCGCCCTGCTGTAGAAGAGTGGATTGGTCGAGCTGGCTTGTAGGATTGAATCATGTCCTGTAGGTAGGCGGGGGCTGTCCTTTTGGCTGCAATGTAGGTGTGGTAAGGATTTGAACCTGATCCTGGTGACGATTGGTAGCCAGTGAAGTGACTTCAGCTGGGCAGCCACATTCTGAATCATCTGTAGTGGCTGTATGGCACAAGCTGGCAGACTTGCAGCCAGGGAGTTGCAGTAATCAAGACGGGAGGTCACCATACTCTGGACTAGTAGCTGGGTGTAGTGCGTGGTCAGGTATGGTTGAATCGTCCTGATATTGTACAGGAGGAATCTGATATTGTACAGGAGGAACTTCTGGCACTACGATCTACTTCGTTCTTGTGTGTTCTTCTGCACCTCTGCACCTGGAACTATTGCACTTGTTGTACGTCGCTCTGGATAAGAGCGTCTGCTAAATGCCTATAATGTAATGTAATGCAGGACCATGATTTTTGCCTTGATGTGCTCCTTGAGGTCTACTTGGTCATCCAGCACCACCCCCAGGCTTGTTGCAGAGTGAAAGGCAGTCATTGTAATGTAGACAGTGATTGAGAGCTCCTGTAGTAGGGATGTCTTGTAGGGGATGAACAGGAGCTCAGTCTTGTTGTCTCTCATTGACCAGTATGGTCGAGGGAGGGATAGAGAAGAAAATTTATGTATCATCAGCATAACAGTGATAAGAGAAGCCGTGTGAATTAATAACTGAACCAAGAGATTTGGTGTGAATGGAAAACAACAGAGGCTCCAGTACAGATCCCTGTGGGACTCCTGTAGCACGGGGATGAGTAGCAGAGGCAGAGCTCATCCAGGTGACCTGGTATGACCTGGGGCACTCCCAGAAATGCCCATCTCAGCCAAGGTGGAGAGGAGTAGTTTTGGTTGACCATGTCGATTGCTGCAGACAGTTCTAGGAGGATCAGGACAGAGGAGAGGCGTGAGGAGGGCAGTCCCTGTTGAGTACCTCGATCAAAAGCCAGACTGGTGAGGACCAAGCAGGTCAACCGGCAGTTATTACATGAAAGAGGACAAAGTTATTATATGTACAACTGTTTATATTATATTAACTATTATATTATTATATAATATTATATGTGGCTCTGGTTTGTTTGCTTTTCACCTTAAATAAGATATGGCCTGCATTCAAATATGAAATTGATCCGTATTTGCCAGGAAAAAAAGCTAAAATTCCCTTTTTTGCATGAGGGTGCTGCCATCTTGGAACAAGCTAGTTTGTGACATCATTGGCATTAGTCTCGGCTGTTCAATTTTTACTGCTAGATGGCTGACTTTCAGTGAGCTCAGCGACGAATCAGTAGGAAAGAAACAAAACAAAAAAATGTATAGAGAGTCCTTTTGTATTGCCCCAGGGTGCTCAAATGAGTATCACTACACAATACCTATCATTTTCATGAACTTTCATGATGCTTTGTTCTTCACACCACTAACCGACTGAAGCCAGACGCTGTAGTTGGGCGGGAGGGCAAAATTAGCAATGAACTTATCTACAGTATGTCAGATATCAAGTGTTTAGATTATGGCCTCAGAGAGAGAAACAGTGAACTGGATACAATATTGGCTTGAAGAATGCTGCCTACCCTCCCCTCCACGAAAATTAAGAGTTTGTCTCGGAAGACGGGTTCCCTGAGTGTAAAAGTCTGTGTTTTGTTTGTGATGGAGATCGCACACGGGGCTGAGGTGGAGGGATGAAATCCACCTCATAAAGCCCCTCATTCTTAACAGCCCCAGTGGCAAAACCTGAGAGGCTGGCACCATCAGCCCCTGTAGTCTGAGGCATGTGTGATATTGTACTCTCGAGCCGGGCTTGAACTGAGAGAGACATACTCTGGGAGATAAAATGCAGTCCGCTGATAGAAAAGCTCACATGGATACAGAATATAAATCCACTCCCAAGAACGTTACACACCAGGATGGGGAGAGATTGCTCTGAAACCAAGAGACATCAGATGTGTCTGAACTCGCTGAGTGTCCTGCACAACCCTGGGTTTTGAATTGGCAATAATCAGCTAATCGTCTGTGTAAGTCAGTATTCTGAGCCTCATTAGTCTTAATGGAGCCAGACCCGCCCCTACACAAATACAGAACACCCGTGGACTCAGGGAAAGGCCAAAGAGTGGAACTGTGTATTTGTAGCAAACACCGCGATGGGCAAAGCGGAGGAATTAACTGTTAATTCTTGATAAGAATGTTGATTGATGAATTTCTATAGATTAAACAATTCATTTTCAATAAACAATTTCAATGAGTAACCTAATGTTGGTGATTAGATTTCAAATTAAAGAGATGTTTTTTAAATGATAAATTAGAGAGTCATGGTTCTCTTGACTGGCAGCATCAGTGAAACGTTATTGGTCCATCAGTGTCATCTGAGCGCGTCTTCTCAGATGCTGGTCTCACCTTCAGCAGACCGCACACCAGACTGACACCAAATCACATAGACATGCTCATACTCCTTAACAAAAATGCTTCGGTATTAAGTTAAGCATATTTTAAGTCATTCTTTTTATAGGCCATGGAGTAGATTTTAATCTAATCAGTTAATCATTATTAATCAATTATTGGGTGCCGACGATTGATTAAAAGAATTGCACAAAATTTTCCAATCGTTCTGATATATTGAACGTGAAAGTGCTGTATGTTAACATTTTGAAATTATATTGCCTCAAATGTTTGTTTAACACTGAGATCCAAGATAGGAAGTTGAGAACCGTCCTTCTTTGGGAGCTGGAAATAAGGAAAATAAAAACTATGTTGGGTTCGATCTCTGGGAACCACACGTATTTCCCCCTTTTTGTAAGAGGGAAGGAATTTATTCCTCTTAAACATGGGAGCGCTCTCTTGTGTTTGAGAGTAAATGACTCTGTTGAAATGGGGGGGTTCACTCTGAACTGGAGTCTGTAGCCCTTGGCTATTGTCTGTAGCCCTTGGCTATAGTAGCGCTGCAGTGTTCTATGTGCTCTTCCAGGAGGGCAGTAGCCTCCTTTCGCATTGGACACACTACTGTCTGTCAGAGCCAGACTTAGTGGAATTGGATGCTTTTATGGAGGTCTGGACCAGATGTCATTCCCTAGAGTTGGCTTTCAAACACAAGATGATGAAAGAGAAGTTTATTTATGGCACCAATGCGGTGATTTGTTCAAGCAGAGATGCACACTTCAGTCAGTGTGTAAGTACGCCATGTACTTTGGATGTGCTGTAAGAGAAAGAGTACTTTATAATATGACAAAATAATGGAGTTGCCAATAAACATGAATTGAAAGCTTTAAAAGTGTTATGAGGCAATCATTTTATTGACAAGACATGGCAAGATGGACTGGACACTATGCTATAAGAGAGGAAAGGACATGTGCCTGAAGATATTGTAAGATAAAGAAAAGGAACGCAAAAAAATTGTGATGCATACCAAAAATGCTTTTTATGAAAGGACTTTGGATAATGAAATAAATTGTTCGAGCTTCCTTTACATGCTATCCAGAGAACATCTCCCACAATCCACACTCATTTACATTTGACAAAATGAAGTCTGACCTGACCAAAACTCTAGTACCTACCGCCATCCCCAGGAGACCCCCCCTCCCTCCCACGCTGCAGGGACAGGGGTGCTGCATGGTAATTTTACTGACATAAATAAGGGACTTTGTACTATTGGTGTGTCCTAATGATTGAATCTGTCATTCCTGTATGTGTTGCATGTCCTTGTGAAGAAGTGGCCCTTCACTAGTTAATTGTTTAATTGATTGCTTTTAATTGATCATGTTTAATTGTTTAATTGATTTAATTTGATGGTGATTGTAACCCAGGTGCATTTGATTGGCTCAACCTATTTAAGTGTGTCAGTAGGGACAGAAGGGGAGAGAAGGTGAGCCATGTCTATCATTTGTACTGCTGGTGTTTTTAAAATAAATTATTAATCTTCTTAAGTCTTGTTTTACTCAGTTGTTTTTAAGCCTTTTTTCACAGTCCTCCTTCAAGGGTTTACAGTGATGGTCCTTCTAAGGACTGTTTTATACTTCTGTGTAGTCTGCATCGTTTGCATGATTTGCATTGTGTGCGACATTTGCAAACGGGCAGAGCATTTATGTGGTATGTTGTACAGGTACAGGATGTAATTTTCCACCCACTTACAGATACCTTCAATTCCATATCTTTCATATCCTTTAAAAAAATTTTATCACATCCATACTGTATGCTATGGGAACGAGGCACAGACGAGGCAGACAGTGCTGGCAATATGCCTGCAGTGGACTTTTATTGTGACAGCAGTATAACAATGAATGAAGACAGGAGAAAAGTGAAACACAAGACGAGATCAGGCTACTAAAATGTGCAGGTGGGTCCAAAATTCAGGCCATGAGGAGGGGCATGTCCGAGTCTGCCACAAAAAAAAAAAAAAAACGAATCAGAGACTCTGTTTGTCACTCGTTGAGGGTGTAGGCTCTCGAAACTACACCAAGGAGGGAAATAGTTCGGAGTGAAGGTTTCTGCGGAATGTCTTCCTCTGTTGCTGTTGGAAAAAAGGTTATTTTTTAAGCAGCCTGTGAATACTGTATCTATGTTCTACTATCCCCGCTGATCTTACTCGCTTTATCTGACTCCAAAATTAAAAGTTATGTTCCAAATTAGAATTTAGGCTTGATTTAAAATGGAACTCAGTTCATCTGAAGTTCTACACCGAGGGTCAACGCAGTTTCACCCGGTACGCACCGTGGATGCGCCCGTAACGACAATTTAACTAGATGTTTGCAGACGACGCAGCGGTTGTGAGATTTCCCTCATGGGGAGTATAACCTAATTAGGGTTCAGGGACTCCGAAAGGGCCAATATTGGTCATCCCAGGATCAACATGGTTCTGCTGGCGGTCCCGCCTTAACTGAAAACTTGGTGATCAAACAAGTCCAACGGGCAGTTCCCTAGTCATAATTGGGGGAAACCGACTTAGAGGGCTGTTACAAGAACGAAACATTGACCAAGACCACACAAATCAAGTCATTAACAATTTAATGTCAGGTAGGTTATACACTTAAAATAGCCAATTGTAGTTACAGAATTTAGAAAATAGTCAAACAATAAAAGTACATCATATCAAAGATAAAGATGAGCATACCTGACAGCAGTCTACACACAGAGAGAGTCTTGTGTGGGAAGTCTGATTGCAGCTTCCCAGAGGGCCCTGTTCCTCTCCTATAAGAACCCAGCGCAGGCGGGTTGATGTCGCCACAAAAGGCTCATAAAATCATAAACTTACTTGGAGGGGGCAGATTGGAATTTGGTTCCTTCCTGAGGGTCAGACTAATGGATTTACTAGGAGGAGTGTCACAAAAATTCAGTTTGCTCCAAAGTTATTAAAAATAGATTTTCTATAGGTTTGCTGGTTTTCAAACCTAAACCAGAGCATCACTCGCGCAGAGACCATAAAAACCATACCAAATATGAATATTTGTTCTTGTGTTTGTCATGAAAACTCTGAAAAACATGAAATAACTGCACAATCTATTACACGAATCAACTGCCAAAGCTCAATGTCTTTCCACAGTGTATCAAGATTGCATAGTGTAGTGTAGCAATGTGTTTAACTCAAATCTGGCATTATTTCCTAACAAAAAGTGTGCTTGAGTAAATCTCTCCTTATGAAGGTATGGAGACAAGTTACCCAGGGACACCTGGTGAGGGCACTGTGGCTGTCCCTAAACTGTCCTGAGCAATTTTCCCCATATTCTATTACTTGCAATCTGAAACCTCCAGGACGTTGGGGTAATTTCAGAATTGCTTTCCCGTAGTAAAGAGGTGTCAACCGTTAACTGTCGCAAAACCAGATGCCAAGGTTTTACGGGCCACTCTGTCCCGACAGCCTCAGACTCTGCACCTGGCAAATTGCTTTACGACAGTCAGAGAGGAAATTCCACTCTACGCATGTTCCCGTGGGCCTTACAAGGGGAAGGCCAGCACACCCCTGGAGTGAGACCATGAGGCCTATATAGGGCCAGCACCTACTCAGGCAAAGGGGAAAGTGGTGTGGAAAAAGCACTGGTATGCTGCCGGTGGCCTGACTGTATCTCAGGTCCAGGTCTGAGTGTGGAGTGGAGGTGCTGAAACTCAGCCCTGTCCCTCCGGCGCTGTCCAAGTCTGAGTGCGGAGTGGAGGTGCTGAAACTCAGCCCTGTCCCTCCGGTGCTGTCCAGGTCTGAGTGCTGAGTGGAGGTGCTGAAACTCAGCCCTGTCCCTCCGGTGCTGTCCAGGTCTGAGTGCGGAGTGGAGATGCTGAAACTCAGTCCTGTCCCTCTGGTGCTGTCCATGGTGCTGCAGGCTGGCCAGTGAGAGACAGATGAAGTGGAGCAGAGTGGCAGCTGATGGCAGGGAGGGGCGGGGCTCCAGAGGCCCACACCACAATACATATATATGAGCATGTACATTACTTTCTGTTACAGTGAATCTGCCTTTAGCTGTGTGTTAGTTTGCAGTGCTGTGGAAGTTTGTCACAGAAAACCAAAAGAAAATAAGCAAAGTCAATGTCCACTCTGAAAAATGTGTGTTGCCTTTTACATCTTTACTTTTGGTGGTGGCCAAACATCCTACAGCACCGAAAACGAACTCGCTGTCCACTCTGAAAGATGGCAGCTGCACATCTACTATGGGATGGAAGGGTTCAGCCCAGAGAAAAGATCATAGAAAAGGTAAATGAGCCCTTTGCCCCAGTTCAGAGAACTTACAGTATAAGAAAAGGGGACATTTGGGTCAGTTACATCTGTAGAACAGTCAGAGTCCAGTCCAGCAGGATGTTTCATTTTCAGGTCCAAAATACTGCAGTTGGAGAGTGTAGCACAGCCATCTTCCTCAGAGCATCATCAGCCTTAAAATCCTCAAGTTCACTCTTCATCGCTGAACACTGTCATTGGCACATTTCCCATATTAGATACATGCTTCATGTATACCTAATATAATAATACTATAATATATGAACTCCTCTTTGCAGATTGAACAACTGTAAACTCACACAGAAGTGCTATAATACTGTGGCCTCAGCTCTCCAGTCATCAAACTCACTCCTGAGAGATCTGGACCTCAACTACAATAACCTGGAAGATTCAAGAGTGGAGCTGCTCTGTGTTGGACTGATGAGTCCAAACTGTAAACTGCAGAGACTGGGGTGAGTAGTGCTGTGTACTGTGTGATCTTAACTAAATAGAATTTGTGATTATGGTTCTATTCAGTGAAATATTAAAACGCTCTTTCTCTCTCAGTTTACTCCACTGTCCACCAGAATTCTTTCTTTGGCCATATATACCTTACTCCTCTATCACAACAAGCAAATAAAAGCAGGATAAAACCTTTTGAGGGTTCCCAGGTTTGCGGTTCTTGAGCAGAATGTAAGGTTTCAGTGGAGTCTGTAGTATCAGGTCACAAGTGATGACTGGATGCTGAGTGTCTGAATGACATGGTAATTGACCACCTGCATAGTAAAATGTTTTAGGTCTGTCACACATTGCAGTCCTCATCCATCTCCACTATTCACTACCTGCTATGAACTCTAATGAAATCCATACATTTACCTCACTCTCTTTCACACCCTGATCTTTTGATGGTGAGTTTTACTCTTTCATCACACAACTGTGTGTGCTGCAGGATTGTGGTGTTTCTGAAAGGATTGTGAATAAAATGGTATTTTATTCTGCTGGTAAAGCCAAGCATTAACTATTGGCCAGCAGGGTGTGTGTGTACATCTTGGTGGGAGAGTGTCCATCTGAACAACATGTGAGCTGCTATTTGGATGCAGTGTTACATTTAGTTTAGTCAGTCTTCTGTGGTTCCAGTGCCAAGTCATAGGCTGGATATTATACCATTGTAAGCAGGCATGCTGTGTGGAATAGCCTGATACAGAGATCAATGTTCTAGCTCTAGCTCCTATCATCTAAAGGGATAACATCATTTACAGGAGTATTTCTTAGATAAGTATTCTAATAATGCTGAAATGCCCCCACTTATTAAATTTTTTGTGCAGTTTATATTACTCCACAAGGTCTACCAAACATGTTGATAAGGGGAAAAAAGAAAAAAAAATGACTTAATACATCAGGCTTTTGTTATTATTATTATCATTGTTACAGTAATATTTAAATGCAATGCAATAATTAGTGAATTATATTCGCAAAAGCGTGCAAGAATAAAATTAATAGATTATAGGGCAAGGACATGCAGAAAATAGGTGCAATGTGTGGAAGTTTCAAAAGACAACGTTTTTAAAAATCTAGTGTCTACCAGCAGTAAAAGTTAGTGGCAATAATCAGTTGTGGTGTTCTCACACAGCCACTAGATGGCGATGCAGTGTAATTCCAGTTGATGCCGTAGTTCAGTGGTACTCACTAATTTTCTTAGGAGAGCCACTTATGAGTAAGACCATTACTCAAAGAGCCACAGAGATTGCAGATATAACTCAGATGTTTTTTTAATCATCACTCTCAAGATATTTACCATCTTTGTGTATGTTTTAAAAAATACAGTACCATGCTTTCCATCCTTACATCTCTTTTTATTCTCAATTCATAATTACATTGCATTATTAAAAGATATAATACTTGTGTGTGAGTGTGTAAGGCTGGGAGTGGAACTCATCTTATGTATGTATGTACATATGCAATTATACATAAGCATTATCAACATGAAATAAAAAAAGTTCACAATAATTTATATATTGGTCTACTAACAGAGATGAAAATCTTTTTCTCTGTTATATTTGTATCAGTATGTTGAGGCTCTCATGTGCTTTAGCTGTCCCTTGACTTTCTCCATGCAAAACTTGTAGTTAGTGGTTGCAATCCTAGTCAAACAATCAAGATGCACATCTGTAAGCCTACTTCTATGTTTTCTTTTGACAATGTTCATTGTAGAAAATGTTGCCTCACATGAGTAAGTTCTCACAAAAAAGCTCATTACCTTCTGCACACAAAGCTTTAAATATGGATAATCTGAGGCTGGGACCATGCTCCAGAAATGAGCAACGCCTGATCTGAGATCAGTTTTCAGTACAACGTTGACCTGCAGCTCAAGAATCTCACTCTGTATTACAGCAAAGTCTGGACAAAGGTTTTTCAGAGCAGGTGTAAGGCTTGACAATGACACATGAAAAGGGTTCTCAATGAAATTGAAAAGCTCTCTATACCCCACAACATCTTGAAATCTCCTTTCAAATTCATTTCCTATGTCCTCCCATATGCCTACAAATTCGTCATAGTCAAAATGTTGCAGTAGATCAGGGTTAGCAGTTGTGCAGGCTCTTAGATTGGAAAAAAAATTCTCTGTTGGGTATGAAGAGAGTGGTGATCATGTGCTGGAAAGCAGTGACTGCTCTTAGAATGTTACCTGGGTGCTTCCCTTTTCCTTGGAGTTGGAGGTTAAGGGAATTCAGCTGGGATGTGATGTCAGTGAGGAGTGTCATCTGTAATATCCAGTATGGGTCCTCAAGCTTTGGCTCAGCCCTCCCCTTGCTTGCAAGAAAATCACGGATGTGAGGAAGTTGAGTACAGAATCGTTCAAGCACCCGGCCACGCGATAGCCATCTCACTTCGTTGTGCATCACCAGATCCCCGTACTCTGCCTCGTATTCCTCCAGAAGTGCACGGAATTCCCGGTGATTAAGTGCCCTGGCCTCAATAAAGTTGACGATTCGCACAACGAGCTGCATCACATTCTTTAGCTCTTGGTTTTTAAGTTTTGACACCAGTGCCTCCTGATGAATTATACAGTGAAAGGAGACAAGCTTGGGAATGCTGTCTTCCTTTTCCATCAGTCCGATAAGTCTCTTCTCCTTCCCTCTCATGCTTAGAGCTCCGTCGGTGCACACCGACACAAGTTTCGACCAGTCGATTTGTTTCTCTTCAAAAAGTTCATCAGTGCTTGAAAACGTCCTCCCCTCTGGTCTGTCCATGAAGTGGTAACAGACATGACAGCTCCTCCCGAAATTCGTCCTTTTGAATAAAGCGAACCCACACACACAATTGCGCCATGCCGCTCAGTGGCATAGGTTTCGTTTGAACATTGGGGGGGGGGGGGGGACACAAGCGGGGGTCTGGGGGTCCTCCCCCAGGAAATTTTGAGCGTCAAACACTTCATTTTTATGCACCAATTTGTGCCTTTTCTGCATCCATTTATGGTGGAAATGTCTTTATTTATGTAAAGGAAAACACAAACATTCAGGAGGACAAATGCACGTGTTCTAAATATTGAGGGGGAGCTAACGTTAAAGAGATATTGATAGCTAAAACAAACTTGTAATTTTACAAGACGTGTCCATAATGTTACACAAAACATTGGCTAAGACAAAACACTAACACTGCAACATGGGGAGTCACGTTAATTATCTGCTTAGCAACCGAGTGCAGCTATCGCCAGGTAGTTTTCTAAGTAAAGTGAACATCACATTCAGACAGTGTACCGCTGCTACCTACTTATCATACTATCTGATATCACAGTTCATTCGTTGACAACTAGCTAGCTAATATTGATGTTAGCTGGCATATTGATATGATTACCGTTACCGTTCTTTCCAACCGCTGTGAGTCACTGACTTTAGCTGACGTTGTCATAATTTTTCCCGACCAATAAACAAGATCCTTCTCATTAATGTCGAAAGCTGCAGTGCATGTATTTGCTTTATTATTCCGTCCTTATTAGTGAAGTCATGGTACATTATCTCAGCTGAGGTCAAAAAGCATTGTTTAACAATTTCAGCGTGAAAGCCTTTTTGTGCCTAGCTAAAATCCATGCGATCTCGTAAGTGGCCTCGGTCGATTTCTCGGCAACAGAGACTGATCTCGCCATCATTTTTTGCTGCTCAGTCAGAGTCTGTCAGCTGTTTAATTTTATTAGTCCTCAGGTTGCTACCTGGCGGGTACAACATGTTGTACTTGACGTAAAAATCACTAAAGTACTGGCTCCCAATCACATCACGCATCACATTCAAACTCCTCCTCCTAGTTTACAAATCCCTAAATGGCCTCGCACCCACTTACCTCTCTCTGATCTCCTGCTCCCCTACCAGCCACCCAGATAATTACGTTCATCCACTGCCGGCCTCCTCACCACCATCCCCTCTCAGCGCCGTTCTTCTGGCGACCGCGCCTTCTCAGTTGCCGCCCCCAAACTCTGGAATGCCCTCCCCCGACATTCGCACCTCTGACTCACTCACCTCCTTCAAATCACGTCTTAAAACCCACCTCTTTTCCCTAGCTTTCCCTTGATGTTTGTCTTCCCCCCCCCTTTTTTTCTCTCTGAATTGTATGTTTCATCGTATGTATGTATGTACCACTTATTGTAAAGCGTCTTTGACTTCATGAAAAGCACTATATAAAATAAATGTATTATTATTATTATTATTATTACTATTAATAAAGTGGCGTTCAAGGTTAGACCGTTTACAATTGGCCCTAGTCTTCTGACAAATTAGGCAGAATGGAGTGGATTCGTATTGCACAAAGAAAAACTCATCAGTCCATGTGTCCTGCAATTTTCGGTGTTCGTCCTGAATTGACCGCACCTTTTTCTTTGCTGGTGCAGCATCGGTGTCTTGGGCTTCTCGGCCAAACTGATCTGCATTTTCCCCCGTTTTTTTCTCACGTTGCTCTTTCTCCTCGGGCCTGTTTCTAACTCCGTCGCCGTCAGCTAATGAAGAATCACTTTTCTCGTTCTGCTTTTTTCTAATAATAAATCTGTCCATTTTGAGTGGGGCGGAGGCCGAGACAATATTTGATATAACATTACGACGTACGGCATTATGGAATATCTAATTTAGGTTTACGTGCTAAACTTGCAAAACCATTCGCAAATGCAAAGCTACACACACAGGCTATACGTCTACCCATGATCCCTCGCTGTTACGTAGCCTACGTTCTTTGACGTATCTTCAGTATGCTGCCATCTGCTGGATAATTCATTTCAATGTGCTAAAACAGGACGTCTGTAGAACCTATACGGAACCTATAGAAGTAAGTTATAGCTATATTCTTATTGTTATCAGTGGGTCTGAGCCGCAAAACAAAGTCTCACCGAGCCGCGTAATGAGTAACACTAATCTGAGTGTTCCCTGACATTAAGACCATCAGTCATAGGAGGTAAATGTACCGCTATTCCAGGAATCTTGTGATTCATAGACTTCTGCCCTGAAGGAGCAACATAACCTGTAAATTCAGCAGATGTAAGTGCCAAAACTCACTATCCCAGGGATCAACCAAATTAAGGCTTATCTGGGTAGTGAGTACGGGTGGGTGATATAGACTTACAACTATATCACGATATTTCATGGTATTTTTTTGCGGTAACGATATAAATGACGATATGAAAATAGTATAATTCAACAATCCCAAACATGTCTTCAGTTAGGTTACAAATCTACAGAACAGTGCAAAAACAACCTGATAAATTAACAACAAATTAACAAATAAAATACAAGTTCAATGAAAATGTAAACACTGTTATACTCTGAAATTGTAAATAAAATAACTTATGTGGAAATGAGGTTGGGGCTGGAATGTGCCACAAATTAGGTAGTGCAAGTTATCCCACACATACTACTAAAGCATGTGATTCAGGAAGAGGTAGCTATCAAAAAGAGAACAGGATATCACAGCTTAAGATTTTTGGTTAAGAAGACTAGCATATTAACTGTGGCTGGTTTCAGAGCAGACCTTTGGCATGTTACTATATTTCCCCCAGCACTGAATAGCCTCTCTGAGGCTGTACTTGTGGCAGGGATACACAAGTACTTTTTTTGCCAAACCACTGATCTGAGGAAAATTCACCTCGTGTAGCTTCCACCATGCGAGGGGATCGCTCTCGCCATCTGCCAGTGGACAAAGCAAACAGCTGTTTAATTCAGCCTCAATTTTCTCTGTGTCAGAAAGGCTGGTCAGCTCAGCAGCTGGTTTCTTGAAAAAGCTTCCAAGACTCTTCTTCTGCCTCTTAGATGCACTTTGGGCTTGTCCTGTAGATCCAGGTGATTTTTCAGGGGCAGCAGTGTCACTTGGCGTGACAGAAAGGGACTCCACCTCTCTGACTACTCTGGCTTTGATGACCAGGATCTCTTCTTGACTCATGTGCTGAGTGCAGAAGCGTGGATCAAGCATTGTTGCCATGCTGATCAGTTTCTCAATCTCTGGCTCCTTGTACTTGGTGGTCAGATAGTCCAGTATTGAACTTTTAATGTTGAGGCATAAAACTCCACTGTAGACAGCATTGTTTGTAACCTACCGCGACACTCTTCGTACATAGCTGGCAGGGCCGTTTTTGAAAAATATTTCCTTGACGGCATGTTGTATGTACGGTCCATTGTCTGGATCATTATCCTGAATCCATCCTTGTCAACAGTTCGGACTGGCAACATGTCTTTGGCTAAGCAGAATTCCACCGCCTCCGTCAGTTCGTTCCAGCGTTGACTTTTTTTTTATCATAGGGAGTGCCACTGGCAAACGCGCTGACAGTACCCTTCTGAATTAAAGGAGTTTGCTTAAGGTTACTGGCTTTCCTTATATTCTGATGGGTACTTTTGCTTGAGCTGGTGGAACAAATTTAATGTGGTTCCACCCTTTGTTGATGTGGGTTTTTGACACACTTTCCAAATCACAGACGTTTGATTCACACCTGTCTTTTGTATCCGAACCACTTCCATATTACGGAGGAAGCTCCTTTTTTTGGGATTAATTCTTCCTCCTTGTCTAGGGCTGGAACTCCGCCTTCCACCATGCTTGTTCTTGTTCTACGTGTGAGATGGTGAGATGCCCAAACACGTCATCACCACCCCAGGCTTCTTGCAGAGTGAAAGGCAGTCATTGTAATGTAGACAGTGATTGAGAGCTCCTGTAGTAGGGATGTCTTGTAGGGGATGAACAGGATGAACTTGTTGTCTCTCATTGACCAGTATGGTCGAGGGAGGGATAGAGAAGAAAATGTATGTATCATCAGCATAACAGTGATAAGAGAAGCCGTGTGAATTAATAACTGAACCAAGAGATTTGATGTGAATGAAAAACAACAGAGGCTCCAGTACAGATCCCTGTAGGACTCCTGTAGCACGGGGATGAGGAGCAGAGGCAGACCTCATCCAGGTGACCTGGTATGACCTGGGGCACTCCCAGAAATGCTCATCGCAGCCAAGGTGGAGAGGAGTAGTTCTGGTTGACCATGTCGATTGCTGCAGACAGTTCTAGGAGGATCAGGACAGAGGGGAGGCGTGAGGAGGGCAGTCCCTGTTGAGTGCCCCGACCGAAAGCCAGACTGGTGAGGACCAAGCAGCTTAACCGGCAGTTATTACATGAAAGAGGACAAAGTTATTACATGAACTGTTTTTATTATATTAACTATTATATTATATTGTATTATATTATATGTGGCTCTGGTTTGTTTGCTTTTTACCTTAAATAAGAGGTATTATGCATTCAAATCTGAAATTGATCCGTATTTGCCAGGAAAAAAGCTAAAATTCATTTTTACATGAGGGTGCTGCCATCTTGGAACAAGTTTGTGACATCATTGGCATTAGTCTCGGCTGTTCAATTTTTACTGCTAGATGGCTGACTTTCATTGAGCTCAGCGACAAATCATGAGGAAAGAAACAAAATAAAAAAATGCATAGAGTCCTTTTGTATTGCCCCAGGGTGCTCAAATGAGTATTACTACACAATACCTATCATTTTCACGAACTGCCTCTGACAAGACGGCAACCGCTGAGCTGCTGGCTGCTCTGAAATGGTCCACCTGTGGGACGGGGCGACGGGTCTGCAGTGATGCTTTGTTCTTCACACCACAAACCAACTGAAGCCAGACACTGTGGTTGGGCGGGAGGGCAAAAATAGCAATGAACTTATCTACAGTATGTCAGATATCAAGTGTTTAGATTATGGCCTCAAAGAGAGAAACAGTGAACTGGATACAATATTGGCTTGAAGAATGCTGCCTACCCTCCCCTCCACGAAAATTAAAGGAAACATCCTTTACGCCACTGATACCCTAATCTAGGCAGGCGATCTATGGGTCCCACCTCCTGCAGAGTTTGTCTCTTCCGAGACAGAACAGTAGAACACTTTTTTAAACTCTTATTTAAATAGTTAGTAAAACAAAATATCCACTCTCTCTGACGTAACCTCGTCGACCTATGGGTGTTTAACTAGTGTTTTATGTGTTCTGCTCTCCTTTTCACCTATCTTCACTTCCAGTTGCCTCCACCTACCTCTTATGCAATGTCCCCTCGCTGATCAATTAAGTATCCTATCATATGTGGAGACGATGTAGAGGAGAGAAAATTAAATGCAGTCAAAACACTCGGGTCTCCTGGAAAGTAGTTGCCACTACGGATAACGTTAGCTACAGTTAAATGCAAGACCTGGCACACAATGTTGTCGCTAGCAACCTCTTGTAGAAGTCAAAGTCTCTATCATGCCAACGCTAGCTACGTAAATCTGTTGCTCTTTTATAATATTGTAGATATTAGACTAAGGCCAAATGTAAAAAAAGAATACGTAGGCTACCTTTTTATGTAGCCTCTTTAATTTTTTTTTTTAATCTTTTTTTTCTCTTCTGGAGAACTTCCGTTGTGTTGACTGGATATGCAGCGTTTTTCTGTTGAATTTGTTTTTGGATTTGTTTTTGATTTTGCATCGTTTCTGTATTTGCAGAGTGTTTGCTGTTAATGTATTTGTTTTGGCTTTCTGTAGCACGTTTTTTCATTTACAGCATGTTTCTGTTGTTGTAGGCTACTTCTTTTGGATTTTCGTATGAGTTTTTGAATTGGCATCGTTTCTGAAGCTGAAGGATGTTTCTCCTTATGGAAATGTTTTGGGCCATTGTAGCGCGTTTGCCCTTGTCGGCCACGGTACAATACAGCATTTTTTAAAAGTTAAAAAAAAATGATACCATGTCTACAGTCAAAATCCGGGACTAAATAGTGAATAAACATACAACCTTACCGTTGGTTTTACTCGTAGAGATGTCCCGTTTGAGACTGAGTGGTCATACATTGTCTTGGACAATCCGTTTGTGAAATACGAAAATATTCCGAAATACATGCGCATTTGGGATGCCTGGGTGCCTTCCAAAATAGTTGTGCGTAATACCACACGTGTTGTTTTTGGCGTTGTCGCCCTTTTTAGTATAGTCTGTCTTGAGTAGCAATTCATTTATTTAGTAGGTGAGAGTATAAGCTTTCTAACGATGTATAACATGTCTAATTTTGCTTTTGGAATAGCGTTTTATAGGTCAGCGTAACCGGAAATTATCTTATCATCGCATTCAATTACGCATTCATCTGTGGTAGCAGTAAAACAAAGACGCTGCTAACGAAACGTTAACTATTTTTCGGTATTTCTTGGAAAATACTATTATTATTGAGGACTTCTGAGCATAGCTAAGCCATATGTTTGCTGATAGACCTAGCTGACATTGTTTTCTGGTATAAGACAGGAGCGGATAGAACTAGGCCTATATCATTGATTTCCTGTCTCTGTCTCTATCTACTTAACAAAGATAAGATTTCATCATTGCTATGTAAGTATTACTGCTCAAAATACTTCGGTTATATACATTATTTTTGAAATTGAGTGTCTTTAAATCGGTTAGTGGTATTATATAATGTGGATATTTCACACTGTAATGTAAGCGTTAGTTAGTAGTGTAATAGTTTTTGTGAAGCATGCAACAGTGATGACGTAAGAGTTGGAGTATTGCCAAAACGTGGTGGACGGTTGAAAACTGTTTTCATGTCGTCGTCCCATCCCCATACAAGAAAACATACGAGAGTACAAAGTATAGAAATACATACAATAGTTGATTACACATTTAGGTACTGTACCGCATTGCGTGACAATATTTTTGCATTATTTTTTTTAACCTGATAGCAATGTTCCATCTTAAAACTTCGTAAGGGGCTCATTTATATGCTTTATAATGGACAAAAAGCATTTTATTCATTTTTGGAGAGTTTTTGGATATGTTTCTGGACCCCTAGATATTTTAGACCACTGTACTGATGGAAAGCTTGTAATTCGCACTTGAAAATGATGCAACATGAGTTTCTTGAGACAAAACAGTTGATTTGCAGTGAAATACGTGAATATGTTGTTATTTACAGCAATGCATAATTTAGACATTTTGGATAGATTTGGAGACACTGGGTACACTGCTTAGTTTTTGCTTCATACATCTATAGTAGTTCTACATATCCACCCTTAGATTTTATGAACTTGTGGTCAAGAAGTTTTTGATCCAGCACATGTATAGTTTAACCTGCTGTATATATGTAATTCATTTTTTATTTTTTGTCTAGACAATTGCATTTGTGGCACTTTATTTATTCCAAAATTATGAATTTAAACTAATCTGTGTTAGTATTGTAAATTGTATAAATGTCCTGCTTCATTTAAGCCATTTTCCAAGTCTCTGTGGTGTTCACATCTGGAGTTATAAGGCTTTAAATAGGGTACCCCCTAAATGGGCAAGGATTGGCAAGATTTGGTATGTGCGCTAAGGGTGTAACTAAATAGAATTACTGATTATAGAAATGTAAGGGTTTGAATTTTGTCACAGGGAAGTCTAATTTCCTGACTCCATTCATTTTCAAAACCTCTAACCTGAATGTTTGCATGAATACAATTTTGCTCATAAGATTATTGACTGGGGTGTGCTCATATGAAATGATGGGCAGCTTGACCCTGTATCCTGGAGAGAGAGACTAGCTACTGCTGCCAGGCATTGATCAAAGTGTTCTCTGACATTAAGACCTTCAATCCTGAGAGGTAAATGTCCTGCTCATCCAGGAATCTAAAACCAACAACTATCCCTGGGATTAACCTAATTAAGATTTACCCCATTTGGGTAGCGAGACTATATAAATATCACAAGGCATGACTTCTGTATTATTCTATTAAATAACATTTGACTGACCCTAGCAGCTATCCAAGAAGACCTACATATCCTGCTAGTGAATCTAACAATATTCCCAGTGAGTACCTCAGTAAGCGTGTTACCCCAAAACTTTAAGTTACTGTCGCTACCCCGGTTCTCTGAAACACAGAGTAGAGAGATCCACATATGGGGATCATCCAATTGCACCAAGTGTGGCTTTGAAAGCCAGTAGCATTCCATGCTACAGGAGACTACTGCCCTCCTGGAAGAACATATAGGACACTGCAGCGCTACTACTCCTCAGTGAACATATTCACTTCTCATGCACAGCAAGCAGGGCAGTCTTGGTGGATCTCTCCACCGGGGTTACAACAGTAACCTAAAGTTCTCTTTCATCATCTCGTGTTTGAGATCCACCTATGGGGAGATATGGACAACTCCCAGAATGCCTTATTTTCACAGCTGAGGTACTGTCAGGCCAGCAAAGGATGCCTCCTCCCCTGAGGGGAGGGTGGTGTCGGGCACATCCCGTGTAGGGAAGTACTAAACACATTCCACTGCCCAAAGCTATAGCCAGGTCCCGCGAACAATGTGAAGTAATAAAACCCATAGCAGATGAGGGGAGATGTGTGTGCCTCACACAGAGCTCACCCCCAGAACTGAGTGGACTACCGGCCTCCTGGTGACGTTCAGGCGGTAGAACCTTGCAAAAGTATCTGGAGAAACCCAGGCTGCGGCTTAATAAATTTCCTGTAAGGAGAGCCCATGGAATATGGCCCACAATGCAGCCATACCCCTCGTAGCATGAGCCCTCAGGCCCAAGGGGGGTGTTATCCTCTTTGAATCATATTCCATAACAATAGCTTCCACAAGCCAATGGGACAGCCGCTGCTTAGAGATACTTTTCCTTTACAGGCAGGGGCCCAGGCCCTGGTCGCTCTTTTTTTAAAAACCCTAGTCTTTGTCATATACGTGCGGAGAACACAGCATATTCAGCCTATGCTCCTCGTCAGAGGAGAAAGGTGGTGGGTGAAAAGCGGCAAGCTCCAACATCTCACATGTGAAAGGAGGAAAGCTTTTAGGCATAAAGGCTGGATTGAGCTTAAGAAAAAGCCTGTGCATCTTAGGGGAAAATATTGTGCACGAGAGATGCACTGAGAGCACATGGAGGTCACTGACTCATTTAGCTGAGGCTAGTGCAAGCAGCAACGCTGTCTGGAGAGACAACAATTTTAAATCTATCTCATGTATAGGCTCAAATGGCCTTAGAGACAGAGCCTCCAGCTCCAGTGATAAATCCCAAGGGGAAATTAGCTTTTTAGCAACAGGCAGAGAACAGTGAGCCCCCTTTATGAACCTGTGAATGAGGGGGTGCTGCCCCACTGCATGGTCTTTCAACCCAACATGACAAGCAGTGATAGCTGCCAGGTAGATCTTATTGGTAGTAAAGGATTTCTCTTTATCCATAAGGTTCTATGAAAAGCACAGCACGTCAGAAACAGAGCACTGGTAAGGCACTGACTGACGAGAGGCAAACCATCTTTTAAACACCTGACACTTACAGTCGTGAAGTGACCTGGTAGAGGGCGCTCTCGTGCTCTGGATGGTTGCAGCCACGCGAGGGGGAAGCCCTAATGCGTTGAGGTTATGCCTCTCACGGGCCAAGCCCATAGAGCTACTCGCTCGGGGCAGGGGTGGTGTATTTCCCCGTTCACTTGAGACAGGAGGTCTGTGTGTAGCGGGAGCGTGCATGGTTGTACATAAAGGAGAGGGATAATCACTGCAGTAACATTTCCACAATCTGGGGATGGAGACACCATTCCCCGTACAGTGGGTTTCGCCTTGACAGCAGATCAGCGCTCGTGTTCAGAATTCCTGGAACATCAATCAATCAATCAGATTTTATTTATATAGTGTAGGCCTATTTCTCAGCAATTGTCACAATATGCTTCACAGACAGCCCTGGCCTAGACCCCCACAGGAGCAAGCCTAAAGCAACATGGGTCACGCGTAACCACAGAAAGTGACAGCTGCTCCAGACCAACAGTCTGTGGGCTAGACCATGGAGCTGGAGGAAGCGCATGCCACCTTGGTGATTGACACATGCTACCGCAGTCATTATCGCACCATACGAGCACATGATGTCCCCTTAGACAGGGAAGAAAATATCTGAGAGCTGTCCATATAGTTAATAGCTAAAAGAAAACTGATTCACCATGTAGCCCTTCTGAGACCCCCCACCCAAGGAGAGGGATGTGTCTGTCCTTTTTTTCCGTATGAAAACGATCCTGAGAGGGGTTCCCTGAGTGTAAAAGTCTGTGATTTCCCAGTGACGGAGAATGCAGAGCGCTTGTGTGTTACTGTGAGACAGCGATGGAGATCGCACACAGGGCTGACGTGGAGGGATGAAATCCACCTCATAAAGCCCCTCATTCTTAACAGCCCCAGTGGCAAAACCTGAGAGGCTGGCACCATCAGCCCCTGTAGTCTGAGGCATGTGTGATACTGTACTCTCGAGCCGGGCTTGAACTGAGAGAGACATAATCTGGGAGATAAAATGCAGTCCGCTGATAGGCAAGCTCACATGGATACAGAGTATAAATCCACTCCCAAGCACGTTACACTCCAGGACGGGGAGAGATTGCTGTGAAACCAAGAGACATCAGATGTGTCTGAAGACATCAGCTGAGTGTCCTGCACAACTCTGGGTTTTGAATTGGCAATAATCAGCTAATCATCTGTATAAGTCAGTATTCTGAGCCTCATTAGTCTTAATGGAGCCAGACCCGCCTCTACACAAATACAGAACACCCGTGGACTCAGGGAAATTGTCTGTAGCCCTTGGCTATATTAGCGCTGCAGTGTTCTATGTGCTCTTCCAGGAGGGCAGTAGCCTCCTTTCGCATTGGACGCACTACTGTCTGTCAGAGCCAGACTTAGTGCAATTGGATGCTTCTATGGAGGTCTGGACCGGATGTCATTCCCTAGAGTTGGCTTTCAAACACAAGATGATGAAAGAGAAGTTTATTTATGGCACCAATGCAGTGATTTGTTCAAGCAGAGATGCACACTTCAGTCAGTGTGTAAGTAAGCCATGTACTTTGGATGCGCTGTAAGAGAAAGAGTACTTTATCATATGACAAAATATGAGAGTTGCAAATAACCATGAATAGAAAGCTTTAACAGTGTTATGAGGCAATCATTTTATTTACAAGACATGGCAAGATGGACTGGACACTATGCTATAAGAGAGGAACGGACATGCACCTGAAGAGATTGTAAGATAAAGAAAAAGAACACAAAGAAATTGTGATGCATACCAAAAATGCTTTTTATGAAAGGACATTGGATAATTAAGTAAATTGTTTAAGCTTCCGTTAAAGAGACAGATGAAGTGGAGCAGAGTGGCAGCTGATGGCAGAGAGGGGTGGAGCTCCAGAGGCCCACACCACAATACATATATATAAGCGTGTGCATTACTTCCTGTTACAGTGAATCTGCCTTTAGCTGTGTGTTAGTTTGCAGTGCTGTGGGAAGTTTGTCACAGACTTTGTCACATCTTTACTTTTGGTGGTGGCCAAACATCCTACAGCACTGAAAACTAACTCGCTGTCCACTCTGAAAGATGGCAGCTGCACGTCTATTATGGGATGGGAGGGTTAAGCCCAGAGAAAAGATAGAAAAGGTAGATGAGGCCATTGCCCCAATTCAATTTAATTTTCAGGTCCAAAATACTGCAGTTGGAGAGTGTAGCACAGACATCTTCCTCAGAGCATCATCAACCTTTCAATCCTCAATTTCACTCTTCATCACTGAACACTGTCATTGGCACATTTCCCATATTAGATACATGCTTCATGTATACCTAGTATAATAATACTGTAATATATGAACTCTTCTTTGCAGACTGAACAACTGTAAACTCACACAGAAGTGCTGTAATATTGTGGCCTCAGCTCTCCAGTCATCAAACTCACCCCTGAGAGATCTGGACCTCAGCTACAATAACCTGGGAGATTCAGGAGTGGAGCTGCTCTGTGCTGGACTGATGAGTCCAAACTGTAAACTACAGAGACTGGGGTGAGTAGTGTTGTGTACTGTGTGATCTTTACTGAATAGAATTTGTGATTATGGTTCTATTCAGTGAAATATTAAAATGCTCTTTCTCTCTCAGTTTACTCCTCTGTCCACCAGCATTCTTTCTTTGCCCATGTATACCTTACTCCTCTATCACAACAAGCAAAATAAAACCTTTTGAGGGTTGCCAGGTTTGTGGTTCCTGAGCAGAATGTAAGGTTTCAGTGGAGTCTGTAGTATCAGGTCACAGGTGATGACTGGATGCTGGGTGTCTAATTGACATGGTAAATGACCACCTGCATAGTAAAATGTTTCAGGTCTGTCACACATTGCAGTCTTCATCCATCTCCATTATTCACTACCTGCTATGAACTCTAATGAAATCCATACATTTACCCCACTCTCTTTCACACACTGACCTTTTGATGAAGGTGAGTTTTACTCCTTCATCACACACCTGTGTGTGCTGCAGGACTGTGATGTTTCTGAAAGGATTGTGAATAAAATGGTATTTTATTCTGCTGGTAAAGCCAAGCATTAACTATTGGTCAGCAGGGTATGTGTGTACATCTTGGTGGGAGAGTGTCCATCTGATCAACATGTGAGCTGCTGTTTAGATGCAGTGTTACATTGTTTAGTTTAGTCACTCTTCTGTGGTTCCAGTCCCAAGTCATAGGCTGGATATTATACCACTGTAGGCAGGCATGCTGTGTGGAATAACCTGATTCAGAGATCAGTGTTCTGGCTCCAGCTCCTATCATCTAAAGGATAACATCATTTCCAGGAGTATTTCTTAGATAAGTATTCTAATAATTTTCAAATGCCCCCACTTATAAAATTTTGTGCAGTTTATATTACTCCACAAGGTCTACCAAACATGTATTAAGTCATTTTCTTCTTTTAAAACCCCTGATCAACATCAGGCTTTTATTATCATTATTATTTTCATTGTTATGGTAATGGTAAATGGACTGCATTTATATATAGCGCTTTTATCCAAAGCGCTTTACAAATGACCCCTCTCATTCACCAGAGCAGTTAGGAATTGGGTGTCTTGCTCAGGGACACTTTGACACGCACAGGGCGGGGATCGAACCAGCAACCCTCCAACTGCCAGGCAACTGCTCTTACCTCCTAAGCTATGTGGCCCCATACAATAATAATTAAATGCAATGCAATTAATATTGAACGTTTTTAAAACGCATAGATGGTTATGGACCGAAGAACACGTTAGGTGAGGTAAGGTGCACCACAAAAATGCTGTTTCTTGTGTTTGCAGATTAAATGAATATGTTTGCAAGGCAGATAAGTTCATCATATGGAAAGGGTTTGGCAATGAATCCCTTGCAGTAGACTCCCAGCCTTGAGGTTTCATTATTTTTGTCAGTTAATAGAGGCCAGTGATTGCCTTAGACTTTTGTGTGTTAGTCAGAATACTTAGTGAACTTAATTTACACACCCCCCCTCCCTGTTTCTGTGTGTATATCCCCAGATAGCAAGCGACTCCGGGCCGGATTCTGGCCCGAAGTCAGCACTGCCGGGCCGGACTCGGCGCAGATCCGGCCCGGAGTCGCTGGCTATCTGGGTCTCAGGAATGCGTAGGTACATAAATATATCAAGTGCCACGGTACACAGTGTCACAGCTGTGAATTTGTGTGTGTGTGTGTGTGTGTGTGGTTTCTCCACAGGCTGGGTTGGTGTAATCTCACAGAGGGCTGCTGTGATGTTCTGGCCTCAGTCCTGCGTTCTCCTGACTCAGAGCTGAGAGATCTGGAGCTCAGAGACAACGACCTGCAGGATTCAGGAGTGAGAGCGCTCTCTGCTGGACTGGAGGACCCACACTGTAATCTGCAGAGACTGGGGTGCGTACAAACACACACCCCTTCAATCCAAAAGGCACCAATGTGACTAAATACAACACTGATGTCAATGTTTCTAATGTGAAAACAGACACTTCACAGAACTGAAACAGCATGTTCCTGTTCTTCCTCTTGGAAGAATAAGACTCTACACACATGAATGAAGAAAATGAATTAGTCCAGTTTCCTGAACTGTAGCGGGTGTAAACTCAAATGTGTTTGATAATGACTCATTCCACATTCATTTTATTCTATATATAGCTGTAGAAGGTGTGTAACACACTGCTATGTGTTTGACACACACAGCCCTGTTAGTTTATATTAATGTGTGTAAGGTGTGTAACACACTGCTATGTGTCTGACACACTCAGCCCTGTTAGTTTATATTAATGTGTGTAAGGTGTGTAACACACTGCTATGTGCTTGACACACACAGCCTTGTTAGTTTATATTAATGTGTGTAAGGTGTGTAACACACTGCTATGTGTTTAATACACACAGCCCTGTTAGTTTATATGAATGTGTGTAAGGTGTGTGTGTGTCCTTCTCTCTGCAGTCTGTCATGCTGTAGAGTCACACACAGAGGCTGTGATTCTCTGGCTTCAGCTCTGTGTTCAAACCCCTCACACCTGAGAGAGCTGGACCTGAGATACAATCACCCAGGAGACTCAGGAGTGAGAGCGCTGTCTGCTACTAAACTGGACACACTCACACTGCTGTAAGTACAGAGAGTTTCCACACTGCACCTCACATACACACACATACACATCCTCACACACACACACACACACACAGAAGGGTTTGGGGGGGCATGGAGGGCACTGTACAAACCAGCGTTACCCAAGAGGGTTGGGGATCTACAGTGGAGGGTGCTGCACGGGATCACTGCAGTGAATAGTTTTATTTCTGTGATGAACCCGGCAGGATCCCGCCATTGTCCATTCTGCATGGAGAGAGAAACTGTTTATCATAGTTTTTCTGGGTGTGCCAGACTTCAGCCTCTCTTTTCTTTTTTGGGAAGTTTATTTATTTTATCTTTGGTTTCCCATACAATCAAAGACAGATAAGTGCCAGCTAATTTATTTCATTTCAGGGCTAAAATGGCAGTTTCTATAAGTGGGGAAAAATATGATTGGTGGAGGGGACCGGCAAGATGTGGCTGTTGTAGTTTGGGGTTTGATCAGGGACACAGTGATGGTGGAGTTTCAGTATTACAAAGCAATGGAGAACCTGAGTGTGTTTCAGAGTGTGTGTGTTATAAGGGTGTTTTATGTTGAGTGGAGGGAGGGGAGCTATTTTTGCACATGGAATAGGGTGAAGGAATGGAATACGTTCCCTTTGTGACAGATTTGTGTTTTTCATATGATCTTGTTTTTGTGTTTTATTGTGTCTTTGTTTTTATTTATGTGATGTCATTGGTGTGTTGAGAGTGGAAATAAAGGATTGTTAAAATTCAGAATTCTGTTCTGCTGTTCTTACAGTGTGGACCATGGAGGAGAGAACAGGACCAAACCAGGACCCAGGAAATGTGAGTGTGTATCGACACAGAACACTTTCCATAGATACACACTCTGCTGTGTGTGTGTGTGTGTGAGAGAGACTTCTCTCTTACACACATAAACACACAAACAGAAACACACACATGTACACAAACACACACACAGGTACTATCACAGCTCTTTCTCACACACACACACACAAAGAGGTGAATATTAATAATGATAATTAATCTCTTTTAATGTCTCTGGTGTGCAGACGGCTGTCAGCTCACACTGGATCCAAACACAGCGCACAGAGTGTTGTCTCTGTCTGAGGGGAACAGGAAGGTGACACACACACCGGGGAGAGAGCAGCCATATCCTGATCATCCAGAGAGATTTGAGCATGTGCCCCAGGTTTTGTGCAGAGAGAGTGTGTGTGAGCGCTGTTACTGGGAGGCTGAGTTCAGTGGGCCTGAGGTGGGGCGGTTGGGATGGGTTCACATAGCAGTGACATATAAAGGTATCAGCAGGAAAGGATGGGGTTCTGACTGTGGGTTTGGAGGGAATAAAAACTCCTGGAGTCTGGAGTGCATGTTCAGATACTCTGATGAACTCAGATACTCTGTCTGCCACAATAACAACAAACTAGACATACCTGCCCCCCCCTCCCCCTACCACAGAGCAGGAGTGTGTGATGATGATGATAGTAGAGGAGTGTGTGTGTACAGGGTAGGAGTGTGTGTGGACCGTCCAGCCGGCACTCTGTCCTTCTACAGCGTCGCTGACTCTGACACACTGACCCTCCTGCACAGATTCCACACACACTTCACTCAACACACACCCCTCTGTGCTGGATTTAGAGTGTGGGACTCCTCAGTGTCCCTCTGCCAACTGGAGTAGAGACACACACAGACATTCACACACACACGTGCGCGCACACACACATGCATACACACACACGTGCGCGCACACACAAACATGTACACGCATGCACACGCAAACATGCACGTGCACACACACGCATACACGCACACACATGCGCATATACACTCGCACGCACACACACACACCACATTCATATACCCACTCACACACACACACACACCACACACACTCATATACACATACACACACACACTCAATCACACACTCACACGCACACACTCAGATACACATAGACACACACCCACACCTACACACACACACACATACTCTCACACCCACCCTTTCTCTCTCACACTCACACTTATGCACACGCACTCGCAAATACACACACTGATGTACACTCATGCACACTCTCACACACCTACGCACGCACACACTCGTGCACACACACTCACACTTACACACACATACACACTCTCTCACACACCTAATCACACACTTGCACAAACATACCTGCACACATGAACACACACAATCTCTCGCACACACAGACACATTCACCAGTTCACTCTCACGCACACACACGCATGCATACGTACACACGCTCATAACCGTATGCACACACACACACTGTCTCTGTCTCACACACACACTCACATCCACACACATTCACACATACGCACGCACACACACACAAACTCATGCACTCACGCACACACACACGCACACATGCGCTGTCACGCCTGGCGCCCGCCTTGTGTTTTTTCACCTTTTTTCTTGTATTCGAGTAGGTGATCTATTGACGCCATTCGTGGAAGCCAGCGATCACCTTTAACCGCTTCCAGCTGGGAGGCGGGGCCGCGGATTGCTTAACCATGGTCAGCTGGGATCATGCGTTTTAAAAAAAAAGACTGCGAGTTCTACCAGCAGAAGCTCTCTTCTTTTTTTCACCAGCTTGCCTTTTTGACTCACCTGCATAGTAGCTTGCTAGCTTGTCAATTCGCCAACTCACTGCGCTGCACATTTTGGCATTTCCAGCCAGTTCTTTGTTGGTAACTTTTTTGTTTTTGTGTAAATAAATTCTTGTTATTCCTTCACTCGGTTGTCGCGTGATTTCATGTGTCGGACCTACGAGTCGGTTCGTCATATGAAATTGCGGGCTCGTCCGGGATCTTGTTTCTGTCTAGGAAACAAGTAGTGGGTATTCTCGCATTTTGGCAGTCGGGTTGCGAATGCGAACGACTTGCAGTATTGGTCGAAGAAGTTCGTAAGTTCATAAGAAGAAGCTGTGTATAAGTTCGCGCTTCTGTGAAATTGTTTGAACACTTCTAGTGGTAATTTCAAATTTAAGGTCAATGGTTTGTGTGGGCATTTGCTGCAGTTGCTAGTGTCTAATGTTTGTTTGGTTGGCTTAAGTGTAACGTGAGCTATAATGATGATAAAGTGTATCGGGTGTTTTGAATGTCAATCACCTGTTGGCTGGAATTTAGCTTGGGTTTGGATGCTAGAGATTTCCTTATGACACTCGGTGCAACGTTTTAAAAAAACGCCGAGTTGTGTTTTGTGTGCTCTGCTCTGTGCTTCCGACGCTTCTGGGCGAGGGTGAGAAAAAAGCCGTATGCGAGTGTTGCCCTGTTAGGCTGAAGCGGTTAGCCCGCCATTTAGAGGTTATTTGGCGAACTAACATTTGTTTATTTTGGTTTGTTGTTTTCGTGTGGCCACGGAAGAAGCAGATTGTGCTCGGGTTCACCGTCCGCTGTGTGGCATTATGTGTTGCATCGACGGGCTCAGTGATTTAAAATCCTCCCGTAAAGTCGCACGTACAGGCGAAGCTTAGTTGGCTGGGCAGCTCGGTTAAGGCTAGTTTGCCTTGAATGGTGTTTCTCTGCCCCTTCTGCTGGTGGCGTGTGTTGCATTTAGTGTTTATTTTTTTCAAAGCGCTGAAAACTGTTAATTTCATAATGACGCAGGAAATTACAAAAGTCGAGAGTGAGAAGGTTAAATTTTATTCAAGAACCTTCAGATAGTGTTTTTGACCTTTAGTAAAGCAGAGTTAAAATAACTGGTAGTTTTTTGGGTGGTACTCCCACATCCACACAAAAGAAAGAGGAGTTGCGTGATCTGGCACGTCAACTAGCCTCAGAACAGGGTATAGTGTTTTGGATAAAAACCCGTACCGGATCCGGTATCTGGATCGGAGTACGCATCTGGGTCTGAGACAGAACTGGAACGGTCATTTCAGGAACAGACTTAGTTGAAAAAAATGAAATATGATTTTGAAATGAGAACTAGAATTAAAAATGAGAGAGAAAGAAAAAGAGAGAAATTGAAATGAAAAAGAAATTGAATTGGAGAAATTGAGGCTTGAAGTCCGCATACAAGCTAATCTGACCTTAGAGCGTGACCCATTATAAGAGCAAAGCTCTCGGAGACATTCTTTGAATCCGACAGCGGGTAATCACGACATTGCCCGTAATTTAAGACTCCTTCCAAAATTTTCAGAGAAAGATCCGGACACTTTTTTGTTTTATTTGAGCAACTTGCTAAAACTTGTAAATGGCCTGAAAATGATCAAATCGTTATGCTGCAGTCTGTCTTGGTCGGTAAAGCTCAAGAGGCGTATTCTGCTCTTAGTGAGGAACAAACATTGTCTTATGATGCCGTTAAGGAAGCCATTCTGAAAAGTTATGAGATGGTGCCTGAGGCATACCGTTTAAAGTTTTGAAAATGGAGGCGTGGAGAGGGTAAAACCCATGTAGAGTTTACCCGTGAAATGTCCTACTCCATTTCACACGGTGTAATGCAACTGGAGCCGATACTTATGAGAAACTGCGTGATTTAATAACTTTGGAACAGTTTAAACATTCTGTTTCAGAGGATGTTGCCACCTGAGCGTAAAGCCTGTTACGCAACTGAAGCGGCAGTATTAGCCGATTAAGTTTGTTCTTATCAGCAAATCGAGGCTTCCGTGGTGGTTACCACCAGGGTGGTTCCTCTCGGGGGGATTTCCAAGGGGGTTCTCGTTCGCAGCCTTCCGGGTCTGGTTTTAGTCAGTCTACCTCCAAGAGAGGCAGTTCATCCCAGGCGAAAGTAGCAGCTGGCACTGATGGGAAATTGATCCTCACTCGCTCCTGTCATGGGTGTCACGAAAAAGGACATTGGATAAACGAATGTCCTAGTAAAAACCGTAAAGACCCTAAATATGGAGGTCTTATGGTAATGTCAAATTCTCAGCTAATTTCTCCTCTTCGCTCAATTGATCAAAAAGACAAGTCATTGATTCGAGGTGAAGCCTCTGATTACACTCCTTTCATTTCCAGTGGAGTAGTTTAATTGAAAAATGATAAGAAGCCAGTGAATATTTTGAGAGATACGGGATCTTCCCAAAGTTTAATATTGGCTAACGTTTTACTTTCTCCGCGGACTCGTATACTGGCCGCAGTGTTATTATTCAGACTGTGGTAGGATATACAACTGTTCCATTACATATGCTTACTTTGTCTTCAGAACTGGTGAACAGAGAGGTCGTGATGGGAGTTTGTCCTGAGATACCAGTACCAGGTGTGTCTGTTGTGCTCGGGAATGACCTAGCTAGTCATGCGGTAGGTGGCGCACTCTTCCCTGTGGTAACAGACAATCCGCACAAGTATGAAGACGAAGTGGGTAAGAAATTCCCGAAAGTTTTTACTTCATGTGCCGTTACACGTTCTATGACTCGCAAATGTGCGGTGGAAAATAAAAATGATACTTTGTTGTATGGTCTCAGGGACACTATCTTTGGTGATTTGGAATCCCAAGAGCTTACAGCAGTAAGGTCTATGCCACACATTGCTATGCCTACCCCCGCTGTTGAATTATATGAACAGCGAGAAAGTTCTTCTATCAGTGAAACCGAACCTGTTGCAGTTGAAATGTTTGACTCTAAAGTTCCTGCTGTTGACACGTACTGATTTTAACGGTGATGATAAAATAAGTCGAAACTGATTCTGTTAAAGATGTGTCTGGTGCGGTCGTCAAGGAAGGCGTGTTTTCCAGTGGGGGCGCACAAGGTTCCATTACATATGCACAAGGTGACGCCTTTCCGGTCTCACTTTTCGGGGTCTCTCGCGAGACTCTAATTAAAGAACAAGCGAGCGATTAAAGTGGTTTCAGAAGATAAATTAGAGGACATGCAGTCTGGCTGTTTTTTAGATAAAGGATTATTGTGCCGTTAATGGGGTTTGAGGACAGACACATTTGTTGGCGACCACGTGGTCCAAATCATTGTTCCCTCTGTTCAGAGAGGCTGTGTTACGTCTTTCCCATGGCGAAACAGCAGGCCATACTGGCGTTAGAAAAACTTATAACCGGGTGATGCGAAGATTCTTTTGGCCAAAACTAAAGAAAAATGTTGCTGACTATATTAGAACTTGTCACACCTGTCAGATCACGGGTAAACCGAACCAAAGCTTACCAATGGCCCCTTTGTGTCCCATTCCAGCGGTGTCTAAGCCTTTCCAATATCTTTTGGCCAATTGTGTTGGTCCGCTGCCTCGTTCCCGTGCAGGACATGGTTATCTGCTGACAATAATGTGTCAGAGTACTCGCTATCCTGAAGCTTATCCGCTTCACTCCATCACCACTAAATCCATTCAAAGGGCATTAACCACTTATGTCAACTTTTGGTATCCCTTCGATTATCCAAACCGATCAAGGGTCAAACTTTATGTTCAAACAGTTCCATAAAGCATTGAAACAACTAAAAGTGCAACATAACATTTCCACCGCTTATCACCCACAGAGTCAGGGAGCTTGAGAGTGATTTCACTCAACCTTGAAATCTCTCTTGCGCTCTTACTGTACCGAATTGGGAGCAGATTGGGAAGAAGGTCTTCCTTGGCTTCTGTTAGCCATAAGAGAAGTTGCGCAAGAAAGTCTAGGGTTCAGCCCTAACGAACTGGTTTTCGGACATGAGGTTCGGGGTCCTACAGCTGTGTTAGCCGATGAGTGGAAAACTGCAAAACCTCCTGAAAATATTTGAAATTATTACAGTGGCTTCCGATACTGACTGTATCACGCCTGTGCTGCGGCCCAAAAGGCGCTAGGAGAAGCACAAACAAAAATGAAACGTTTGTTTAATCGCAAGGCCAAGGTTCGCAGTTTTAACCCTGGGGATCACGTACTGGCGTTATTACCTATGCCTAATAATCCCTTTCACGCCAAATTTGTGGGTCCTTATGAAGTAGAAAAATGTGTTGCTGATTTGAATTATTTAATTTCTACGCCTGACCGTAGAAAAAAAGTACAATTGTGTCATTAATCTCCTTAAACCTTACCATTCGGTGGAATTATTTGAGCCTGCACAGTCTTCCAAGCCTGCTCTTCCGGTTCAATCTGTTCTGTTGTCCCCGATTGCAGAGGGCTGTGACTTGGCCAGTCGTGATATGTCCCCGACCAGTGATGAAGGGGAAGACATTTTGGCTGAAGGTGTTTTCGGAGGAAAGTTAAAAAATTCTGAGTACCTGCGGTCTTTGGAGGATTATTTTAGATACATGCCAAATGAACAGCGTGCTGACCTGATCCACCTGGTTTAAAAATACCTTTGTTTATTTCCTGATGTCCCTAGTCGTACAAATGTTTTAACTCATGATATTGATGTGGGCTCCGCAATTCCCATAAAACAGCGTTTTTATAGAGTCCCATTACCCAAGCAACGGTACTTGGACACGGAGATAGATTATATGATTAAAAACGTTATTGCTAAACCTTTGTTTTCTGAGTGGTCTTCTCCCTGTATTTTGGTAGGAAAACCTGACGGGACATATCGTTTTTGTAGCGATTTCCGTAAAGTGAACGCTGTCACTAAAACCGATAATTTTCCTTTACCAAGAATGGAAGATTGTATAGATCAGGTCGGGTCAGCTAAATTTGTCTCAAAAATAGATCTGCTCAAGGGATTTTGGCAAGTGCCTCTTACGCCGCGTGCTCTGGAGATCTCCTCATTTATTACCCATAATGGGTTATTTTCCTATTCGGTAATGCCATTCGGTTTAAAAAATGCGCCTAGCACATTCCAACGGCTAATGAATGGGGTGTTGCAGGGCTTGGAAGGCTGTGCGGCCTATATGGATGATGTGGTGGTATGTTCCGACACCTGGCCACAACACATGACAAGGCTGGAGGCCTTGTTTGACCGCCTGGCACAGGCCTTGTTAACCATCAACTTAGCAAAGAGCAAATTTTTGCGAAAGGGACGGTGACTTACCTGGGTAAGGTCATGGGGCAAGGGGAAGTTCGGCCGGTATCAAGTAAGGTTGCTGCAATAGCCAACTTCCCTGTACCGTATTCAAAAAAAGAGCTAATGCGTTTCTTGGAGATGATCGGGTACTATCGGGGGTTTTGTGATGATTTTCCCACAGTGGTAGCTCCGCTCTCAAATTTACTGCGTGGCAAAGTTTCCTTCCACTGGACGGACCAATGTGAAATGGCTTTTAAATCTGCAAAAGCCTTGCTTTGCAGTGCGCCAGTACTTGCTGCTCCTCGTTTCCATCATACATTTGTGTTACAAGTGGATGCTAGTGGGGTAGGCGCTGGCGCTGCTTTGCTACAAGCAGACGACTTAGGCATAGAGCATCCGGTTGGTTATTTCTCACGAAAATTCACCCCTTGTCAAACCCGGTACTCGGTCATAGAACAGGAAACCTTAGCTCTCATTTTAGCACTCCGGCACTTTGAAGTGTATGTCGGCTCGGTGCCAGGACCGTTAGTGGTGTATACAGACCACAATCCCCTTACATATTTACGTTCTATGGTTAATCACAATCGCCGTTTAATGCGATGGTCCTTATTTCTTCAACCCTTCCACCTAGAAGTTAAACATATTAAAGGAAAAGAAAACCTAATTGCAGATGCTCTTAGCCGTGCACCTGTATAGTAGGCCTATAGCTCGTTTTGCCTCTCCGCCTGTTGTTTTTTCTCTCTGTGTCTCTGTATGTGTCTTGTTGTCTTTGTCCTGTGGGGGCGCGCGCCACAGGGTGGAAGAAAGCCGGAGCTAAAGGAGATGCTGAACAGAAGGTGACATGATGAGTGAGGCGGTATGATGGGCCTGATGGTGGAGGGAGCAATTAATAAAACTTGTGTAAAAAAATGAATTGTATGAATTGTGTAAAATATGATTTGGCCGTGCCGCCACCTATTGGTGACGTCTTTTTTGGGGGGGGGGGGGGGCGGCGGCGTGTCACGCCTGGTGCCCGCCCTGTGTTTTTTCACCTTTTTTCTTGTATTCGAGTAGGTAATCTATTGACGCCATTCGTGGAAGCCAGCGATCACCTTTAACCGCTTCCAGCTGGGAGGCGGGGCCGCCGATTGCTTAACCATGGTCAGCTGGGATCATGCGTTTAAAAAAAAAAAAAAAAAGTGCGAGTTCTACCAGCAGAAGCTCTCTCTCCTTTTTTTCACCAGCTTGCCTTTTTGACTCACCTGCATAGTAGCTTGCTAGCTTGTCAATTCGCCAACTCACTGCGCTGCACATTTTGGCATTTCCAGCCAGTTCTTTGTTGGTAACTTTTGTTTTTGTGTAAATAAATTCTTGTTATTCCTTCACTTGGTTGTCGTGTGATTTCATGTGTCGGACCTACGAGTCGGTTCGTCACAGCACATACACACTCGATCGCATGCGCGCACACACACACACACATATATGTATATATATATATACACATACTCACACACATATATAAACACAAACACTCATACACCTAGACCCTCACACACCCACACCTACACACACACACATATACACATACACACACACACACATATATACACACACTCATATGCACCTATGCCCACACCTACACACACACCCTCTCTCTCTCACATACACTCCATCACACACACACATACTCACACACTTTCTCTCTCAGTCATGCACACGCACTCACACACAGACACACAACCTCACGCGCTGAAGCAGTGACATTCATCTACAGTAGTGGAAATAAAATCCATTATAAGAAAAGTTGTGTAGTGTCTGATGAATGCTTGCTTCTGTTACTGTAGTGTGACCACAACTCAATACATTTTGAAAAGTCACTGCTTGTCTATTGAGCTGGTATATTTATGTTACCTCTCAAATAAATGGTTTTCCTGTAGGTTTGAACCTGGATCTGCTGCACATCAGTTGAATGGATTAGACCACGAAGCTAAAATCAGGGCAGAAGTGTGGTTTGCATGACATCCAGTCTCTGAGATGTTCCTGAGACCCTACATTTTTTCTCATTTTTTCAGATGTATTTCTAATATCTGCGGTCACGCATTACAGTATGTTATGATTGCTTTGGCTCAATGTGGAAAACTCAATTTGCCAAACTGACTGGCAAAATTCTTACCCTAAGCCACTAATTGCAGTACCCACCCACAAAGTGCATAACTCTAAATCACACTCAGTTTTCACAATACAGTTATCTTGTATTAGTACATTGTTCCAATGCTTATTGCTAGACATGCAGATTGTGAAATGACATCAAGATGCAATCCTGTCTCGTCACTTCCAGCAATATTGCCCAGGTGAGTCGCATTGCAGCACGATTGGTAATCCCAACATAAAAGGCTGTTTTACAGCACTACATTCAGCAGTGTCTGACAACATGGAGCAGCCCAATGCAGTTGGTACTGATGGACGGGTCGTGGCTGTGGCTGAGGTTGTGGTCAAGCAGGTAGAAGAAATATTGTTGTATCGAATGAATTTAGAGCCACAGTGATTGACCATGTCATAAATCCAGGCATAACAATGGGAGAAGCTGGAAGGATTGTAAGGCCAAACTGAAAAATGTCAACAGTGGCATCTAATAAGAGCTTTTGGACAGTGAAAGAATGGGCAGTGATTCACGATGTGCGCTCATATAGACATGAAAACTGTTTTTCTGATTGATCAAACAGTGAATTATTTGCAAAACATTTTAGTTTAAAGCCATATCTGCTGCAATTATTAAGATTTAAGGATATCTGGGGAGTTCTGGAAATGACTGTTGAAAAAAATATTGTAGTTCCTTTATACAGCCACTAGATGGTGCTAGAACTTCGGTTTCACACTGAGCTGTTGTGTCATGGGCGCTTCCTGGTTTGAACCGTAATCTAACGTTTGGTCCTTGGCAAAAATAACAGAATATGCATAACAAGTATATTAAGCAGCAATAATCATTTTGCAGAGTTCTGAGAGCTAGCTTTCTAATAGTTTGTCACTAGATGGATTACAGGAGCTTTCTCTGGTCAGAGTATCACAGGCATCAGTATGAAGTTTGGCTTTTTGTGTCATCAAATTGTCATTGTTGTATACATCATAAATGGTTCCATGTTTTCACATGTGGGCAAGAACATGGACACTGATGTTTTTTATTCTGAAGGTACCTTTTATGTTGTGTAAAATTAGATTCAGTGTGGGCTTTTTATCATATGTAGACATAATTGTATAATTATTTCTTTATTGGGAGTATGTGGTCACAATGTCCATAGTAGGAGAACTAATTATTGTAATCAGCTGGTTTAGTGCATGTTGGTGGCGCAAATACATGGTCAGTCTTTTTACTCTTTGAAGCCGGGTTACCCACCTCTGGTCCCAGATCACACAGGAATACAGGGCAATGAGGAAGCTGATATGTTAGGAAAAAGAGCCATCAACAGGAAGGATTTAGTTCTGGAAGTACTGTATGGAAGGGCCGAGTGTAAGGGCTTAATTCGTCAAGGAATTGCAAAGTTATGGCAAAAAGAATGGGAGGAGGGAAACAAAGGCAGGTTTTATTTTTCAATACAGCCAACACCAAATCTCATGTCAAATCATGTCTAAACCTCAAATCAGACTTTTCATTGTATGTTCATTCACCTACCTTTACAGTGTATACAGAATTATGAGAAAATGATATAGTTTTATTGTGAAACCATTGCTTAGAGGGGAAAAAACAATAATTTTTATTGAGAGAAGGATGCATGTCATAATTCTTGGCACCCCTTGCATTTAGTTCTTAGTGCTGTTATCTTGGCAAAGGGAGGGTGAACTGAGTCTTCTCTTATAATGCCTGATGAATTGGGAGAACACATATACAGTCCCTTTGGAAAGTATTCAGACCCCTTCACTTTTTCCACATTTTGTTATGTTACAGCCTTATTCTAAAATTGATTAAATTCATTTTTATTCTCATCACACAATACCATATAATGGCAAAGCGAAAACAGGTTTTTAGACATTTTTTCAAATTTATAAAAAATAAAACTGAAATATTACATTTACATAAGTATTCAGACACTTTGCTATGACACTCAAAATTGAGCTTAGGTGCTTAGGTTTCCATTGATCATACTTGAGATGTTTCTACAACTTGATTGATGCCCACCTGTGGTAAATTCAATTGATTGGACATGATTTTAAAAGGCACACACCTGTCTATACAAGGTCCCACAGTTGACAGTGCATGTCAGAGCAAAAACCAAGCCATGAAGTCAAAGAAATTGTCTGTAGACCTTGAGTCGAGGATTGAGTCGAGGTACAGATCTGAGGAAGGGTACAAAAAACTTTCAGCAACATTGAAGGTTCCGAATAACACAGTGGCCTCCATCATTCTTAAATGGAAGAAGTTTGGAACCACCAGGACGCTTCCTAGAGCTGGCCGCCCTAGCACACTGAGCAGTCGGGGGAGAAGGGCCTTGGTCAGGGAGATGACCAAGAACCCGATGGCCACTCTGACAGAGCTCCAGAGTTCCTCTGTGGGATGGGAGAATCTTCCAGAAGGACAACCATCTCTGCAGCACTCCACCAATCAGGCCTTTATGGTAGAGTGGCCAGACGGAAGCCACTCCTCAGTAAAAGGCAAATGACAGCCCGCTTGGAGTTTGCCAAAAGGCATCTAAAGGACTCTCAGACCATGAGAAACAAGATTCTCTGGTCTGATGAAACCAAGATTGAATTCTTTGGCCACAGTGCCAAGCGTCACGTCTGGAGGAAACCAGGCACCGCTCATCACCTGACCAATACCATCCCTACGGTGATGCATGGTGGTGCATGGAGCAAAGTACAGGGGCATCCTTGATGAAAACCTGCGCCACAGCGCTCGGGTCCTCAGACTGGGGCGAAGGTTCACCTTCCAACAGGACAACGACCCTAAGCACAAGACAATGCAGGAGTGGCTTCGGGACAAGTCTGTGAATGTCCTTGAGTGGCCCAGCCAGAGCCCAGACTTGAACCCAATTGAACATCTCTGGAGAGACCTGAAAATAGCTGTGCAACAACGCTCCCCATCCAACCTGACAGAGCTTGATAGGGTCTGCAGAGAAGAATTGGAGTAGTATGCCAAATACAGGTGTGCCAAGCTTGTAGCGTCATACCCAAAAAGACTCAAGGCTGTAATCGCAGCCAAAGATGCCTCAACAAAGTACTGAGTAAAGGGTCTGAATATTTGTATAAATGTGATATTTCAGTTTATTATTTTTAATAAATTAGAAAAAATGTCTTAACCTGTTTTCGCTTTGTCATTGTGGGGTATTGTGTGTAGATTAATGAGAATAAAAATGAATTTAATCAATTTTAAAATAAGGCTGTAACGTAAAAAAATGTGGAAAAAGTAAAGGGGTCTGAATACTTTCCGAAGGCACTGTACAGGGACCTGAGATCATCTCTCCATGCAGAATCTCTCCAGATCCTTCAGAGTCCTTGGTCCTCACTGGTGGACTCTGCTCTTCAGCTATCCCCACAGGTTTCAGTGGGGTTTAGGTCAGGAGACTGGGATGGCCATTGCAAACGCTTGATTCTGTGGTCCGTGAACCATTCTTCTGTGGATTTGGAGATGCAGTTTGGATCATTGTCCTGCAGTCAATGATGTTGTGTCTCCTCATAAGGATACAGGGCCTTTGGACATCAAACAGCCCCACAAAATCACAGATCCACCAACATACTTCACAGTGGGCATTAAGTTATTTTATGCATGACCAGTTCATTTTTTTTAAAACAAACCCACCTTTGGTGTTTGTTGCCTGAAAGCTCTGATTTTGTCTCATCTGACATTAGAACCCCGTTCCAATGAAAGTGCTAGTGGCGTTTCATAAACTCACTTACATGTGTGGTATGATGACAGAAAATTTGTAGTTTGATGATGGCAAATGCTGTCCGCTGGCAAGCCTTCCAAATAGCTCGTTGGCATGGAGGTGGGATTTAATTGTAGATTTGGCAACTTGTTGACCCCAGGATGCAGCCAACTTCTGCAATTCTCCAGGTGTGATCGTTAGAGAAACTGTCCTCCTCACTCTGCGTGGGGGTAAAATAGATTTGGGTAGATTTTGGGTCATCTTCCATCTCTTGGGTCCTCTTCCATCACAGCTCCACTTCTTAACCCCGAATTCCACCGGGTGCGACTGCGTCACCTTACGGCCGCGACGCGACCGCCGGAGCTGATCGCGGCCACTCTAGACGATGCCTGTGATTCCACCAGACGCGCCGCAGCGCGATTCGGAAGCGTCCCAGAAGCGGCTCTCCGCTCCGCTTCGCTAAAAATACGCGCCTAGTCTATTTGTGACGGACGCCGCTTCTGAGACGCTTCAAGTAGGAGAAGAAATGGGTAGTCAGTCCCACGTTTCCCCCCACGACAACGCCCCTGGCAGACTCCCGATCGTACGTGAGTGTATTTTTAACAACTAAAACAGCCACAAATCTTTGATCCACATGTCGTTCATAACTGGACTTAACTGTATTAACTTTGTCTGTAGGCTGTAGGCTACAGCACAACAAAGTAGGAAATAACAACAATAAACACAATTAAAACAGACAAAAAAAAAAACCTTTAACTACGCAGCCTAGCCTAGCTACTTAGCCATGGTAGAAGCAAAAAAAACAAGGAAAAATGACCAAATCAGTAAGTCAACAAAATCGGGCAGACAAAACGCTTTGCTTCTGAAACGCTCCCGGTGGGGTTTGAAACTGGGCGGAGGACGGAACAAAACCACATCGCTGCCGGAATGCAACGCAGTCGCATCCAGAGGTATTCAGGCGTTGATTATTGCACTAGTAGTGGAAACAGGTATTTTTAGACATTCACCTATTTTTATTGCCATTGCCTGATTTAGGAAGGTCCACAAACTTTTGCCTCTTTGCACTTGTGTATTCTCTGATCTTCACCATGTTGAGGGAGTTTGGCTTGCGAGTCACATCATATTTATACCCCAGTGAAACAAGTAATGGATGACCATGTAAGAGTTTCTGTAGACCAACGTGTGCTGAAAAATATTTAATAAGACTGGGAATATAGATCATTTATATTTTTTTCAGAAGAATTTCTGGGCACACAAATAATTGTGAATTAAGTTTTTGAGAAAAATGTTTATTTTTTAAGAAGATTTTTTCTTTAAATAATTTTAACTCAGTTAATACTTAGATATCTGTGATATTTTGAGCTGATAAACATCAAGGCATTTTTTTAATAGCCTTTCCTGCTCGTCTTTGCATTATGTGCTGATAATTCTGGCACTGTTAATCTATGTTCATTTCTGGAACAGCCATAACAAAAAGATTTTGTCTAAAAGCTACAAGACCCAGCAGTGTCACCTTGAAGTTCATTGTTCCTTGAAGTGTGTACAAAAAATTATATTCTATTACGTTTTCTGCTGTACAGTTATTTCTTTTTTCATAGTGAAGTTTAGTTTCCCATTTGAGTGCAAATATCACATCCATGACACTGGATTAACTGTTAAAATGAAGTGCTGTATAAAATAAACACAGGTATAGAGCTCACTTTAATGCTCATAAATATGTACCATACAGTGAGCACCATAATTCATTGGACAGTGACACATTTTTTTGCTATATTGATTCTGAACTCTAGCACTTTGAGTTTGAAAGGATACAACGGTAATTAGGTTGAAGTGCAGAATGTCAGCTTTAATTTCAGGGTATTTTTATCCATATCGGATGAACCATTTAGAAATGACAGCACCTTTTGTACATGGTCCCCCCATTTTAAGGTACTACAAGTATTGGTTGAATTGGCTTCACAGATGTGTTTCGTTAGGCAGGTGTATTCATTTGTGTCGTTAGTGAATGCAGAAGAGAGCTGTTTGTCTAGTCTTGATTCTAGACTTTGCAATTGCCTTTGGAGATTGTTGTTGGGGTGTGACAACATGAGGAAGACAGCAGTGTCGATGCAAATTAAGCTGGCCATCATAAGGCTCAGAAATGAAAATCAATCAATCAGGAACATTGCAAAAACCCTGGGCATGCCCAAGTCAACAGTTTGGTTCATCATTAACTAGAAAAAAACAACTGGTGAACTCAATTAAGTCAAAAGACCCGGTAGACCATTTGAAAGGGGGATCACATAATTTTACTATATGAGTGCCGCAATTCCTTGATCCTGGCCTCCAGGATGACAAACATTAAAATGACAAATAACCTTCCAGGCTGTCTAAAAATGAAAACAAACAGTCAATGACTGGAAATGGCACATAACAAACGTACAGACATCATAACAGCAAACCCTACACCAAAATATATGAACAAAACCAGTCAGTTAAGAACTGGAGCTAATAAATAACTTTAGTTTTAACAGAAATTATTCACCACAAACTTTAGCATATTATGTAAGGGCCATAACTGATCATGAGGAAGTGAATGGGCAGGGCATACTGAAAGTGTGAGATGGTCCAAAGTCCAAACGTACGAATCTGGGAGTGTTTCAAACTCAAACACCATTTTAAAGACGGATGAGAAAGAAGAGGGAGTAAAAGAAGGAATAAAACTGAAAAAAGAACAGAGTAAGTAGCCTGTTGTGGAGTGGGATGGAGAGAATATAAAATAAAGGTGAAGAGGTATGGGGAGGAACGGGAATCTTCTAGTATAATCGCATTAACACGCCTAATTCAGCAAAACAGAAAACTGACAATAAAATGGTCAGGGTGCAATTGGCTTCTTCTTTTTGTAATTGCTTTGCTTTGGAATACAGTTTATGTAATTTTGGTGAGGCAAGATAGCCTATATAGGTTGTAGTACAGTAACTTGGCATCATTTTGATATCAATATGACAGGCCTAGATTTTGCCAGTTTGAATGAAGTTATAGTTTGATGAGTTATAGACAGTGTATGTCTTGTATGTGTGAGTAACTTGGCATTTTTGTATGTTGAAAATGTGTTTTTTATGCGATATCATTTCTTTTTGCAAAGCGTTTTATTATGAGAGTGAGAAATGTGAAGTGACCCTGTAGGAAACGGTTGTGGATTATGGCTATCCTTGTGTGAATGTGTACAGTCTGATGAGCGTGTACCGTTGAGCACTTTCCCTTTGCTATATATGTAAAACAGTGGCTGTGACAAAGGGTGTGGTGGTGTAAGTATAAACGTATGAGAAACGTAGCTGAAATATGCCCAGTGTATGTACTCACGGATTTGGCAATTATCCTGCGAGCCTTGATTGACAAAATTATCAGCAAGCCCGTTAGAGCTCTGTAAGTCGCAACTTGTGTACCCTTCTGTCCTGCTCCGTTTTCTGTTATTTCGTTGAGATGCACTTTTAGTGTTTGTAAGGTTTATAAGGCAGTTTGATAGGCTTATCTGCAGGTAGGAGTCCTCTTCGCTGTTTTCCTAAGGTAGATCAGTGACCTTATGTGAGAATTGGAAGTAGCAGAAGCGGAACACTTGATAGGGGGGAATAGGAGCAGACTCATATGTCCCAGCAATCTTTGCATACCATAAAATAACAATAGTACGAGAGAAATGAGGAGAAATGATGAAATTGACTAGTTGAAACAATATGTTTTTAGCAGAATGGGCGTGTCAGTGAAGTTTTACATGATGACAGACTATAGTGCAAAGTAAATGAAGTGACCATGAGCGAGATGCGTTTCCTTATTGAACGGTATATATTACAGACGGTATAAACAAACCTCGTAAAAGTGGTGGGTGAAGTAGCGTGTGATTATGTATACGGGATCTATTGCACTGATGTACTGTTCTCATGTTGAGTACAGGTAGTTATGATTGAGTCATGAGTTTAAATGTAATGTTCCAAGGAGAGTTGCTGACAGTACATACGTAGTAATTGTTTGTATGTGGGTAGATGGAGAACAGGGTGAGGTAACATGAATGTACAAACGTGGCATTTGCTGATAAGAACGTTTTCCACAGTAGCCAAGCGAAGAAATATAGTTGGTAGAAATGGGCTGGCACAGTGGTTAGCTGGTGTAACTTTTAAAGAAAATTAATACATTTGCCGTCATGAAATGCATATGGCATATATAAGTGTAAGAAAACGTTAGTGTAAAATATGAAAAGATCTGCCTAAGAGCAATGCAGGATTCTATTGTTCAACCCGGCGCACTCCAGTTAGTAAGTTTGGCAGTGTGCCACCATGACATAGCTATTCAATGTGTGAATTTTCTTGCTCAAATGTGTCCGTGGTTTTAAAGAAGAACACAGGCCAATAAGCACTGCTGAGCTCTGATTGAATCCACATGGCCTGGCGATATTGTAGCCGGTTAACTGAATGTGCATATGGTATGTGATAATGCAGTGTATACGTTCGGTGAACGCCGGGTAGATGTGGTGCAAAAGCAATTGTTGAGAAGTAATAGACAATTATTAGTGAGCTAAAAACACAGGTTAAAGAAACTTGCTACTAGCAGGGCTTGAACCTGCAACTTCAGGATTGGTAGACTGTGACATAAATCACTCAGCCACGAACGGACTAGCTGTTGAGACCGGGAAAGTTCTTTGGTAATAATAAAAGAGCTCCCGTTGAATCCAGATGGCCTGGCAATATTGTAGCCGGTTAACTGAACGTGTAGATGGTACGTCATAATGCAGTGTATACATGCGATGAACGCCGGGTACATGTGGTGCAAAAGCAATAATTGAGAAGTAATAGACAATTATTAGTGAGGAAAAAAGCAGATTAATGAAATTTGTTCCTGACTGGGCTTGAACCTAAGACCCAGTAATGCATAGACCATGACATTGACCACTCAGCCACGAACAAACTAGCTGTTCAGGCTGGAAATGTTTTACAGTAAAAAGATATGTCTGTTTTGCATTTGTATGTGTATTTTGATTGGCTTGTGTAGGTGAAGGATTGGCTGGTGTGGGTAAAATGTCCAATGGGGGAGACATTAGTTTTGTGGGCTAGGCGGCAGGAAGAAAAAGAAGGAAGAGGAAACGAAAAATCCCCTTAGTTTGGAGCTTTATTGTGTGGACATGTGAAGTTGTTAATGAATTCTGTCTGTTGAAATGGAGTCAGAATGTACCTAAATTAATGTTTTTAATGGCTGAGAGTCTGTGGCTGTTGTGGTTATTTCTGTGGGGAATCGTGAAAAGTGCCAAACTCTCGGTGCTGTATAGGTGTGGGGCATGCCGCACCACCAAGCCGTAACTTGGCGAGATGGCATACCTGCCATCCCAATGGGGCATGCCACCTTGCCAAGGCGTAACTTGGCGGGATGGCATACCTGCCATCCCAATAGGGTATGCCACCTTGCCAAGGCGTAACTTGGCAAGATGACATACCTGCCATCCCAATCTTGTTTATTTTCATCTGCCATTCTTTAGAAAGACAGAGAATTTCCACAACATTTTTTATTTTTTATTTTATTTTCATTTGGTAAGGCATAATGTGCTGCAACAAACAAAACCAACCAAGAAAAAGTTAATAAAGATCTCTTGGGAAAGCTCTTTCTCCTTTGAACTTGCAGGCAGAACCACAGACATGCTGTCAGAGACAGCTTGGTCTTTAGTGTCCTTGTCCTCTCGGTCGGCTGGGATAAGTAAGGCGATTGTCAGAATGTTTCAATTCACTCTGTGTCTGAATGTTTTGGATTGCTGTCATTGGACTTAATTACCCATGTCTTGTAATGTATGAGATGCTGTACATTACAACAGGAAGGGCTGTAACAGTTACTGATGATTGTACAGGACCGCCCTCCTTCCCTTTGGATTTGTGATTTTTACGAATTGAAAAAAGATTGTTAATGCTTTTTATACTTCCGTTCCATGTGGATTCTCTTATTCAGTGCCATTGGCCAAAGTAAAAGAAAGTACTATGATTATGTAAGGTAAAACAGGCATTAAAAGGTGTCTTGGCCGTTCTGTTTATTTATCATTCCTTACAACATGGAATAGTATTCGGCAGTTTTGGGTTTAGAGTATGAAGAGAATACCAACCGATCAGGTATCACATGAAAGGCCAACAACCTCTATGACAGACGCTAGAGAGACAAATAATTCAAGTGCAATCATGTTCTCTTTAATTTAAAGGAGGCCAAATGGATGAGGAAATGGAGTTTCAAAAGTGGCTTAGAACATAGGTAAGCTGCTTGCCAGCCACAAGTAAGGTTACACAAACAATCCCAAAATAACGCAGTTGAATCCTCAAATGAAACCAATTCGTAGTTTCCCTCCGTCTGACTGCATTTGTAGGAAAGGCAGTGAAAGGAGATGCCCAGTTCGTCAACACTCACACAGTTTGTCCTCCCCCCACTAAATCTACCACACCCTCTCTTATACCCGTCCCTGCTGATCAGCAACCCTGCTCAGGAGGGTGGGGCTGTCCACGAGGGAGCCTGGTGCCAAGTGGTCGGGTAGTATTTGCCTTCCAAAACCATGCCCCTTTCTCTGCCACAGTGCTAAGTAATGTGTCTTTAAATCCTTCACAAACAAACAGATACGATGAGAAACATGCAGATGACAAATAACCTCACAGATTGTCTAAAAAAGAAAACAAACAATCAATGACTGGAAATGGCACATAACAAACGTACAGACATCATAATAGCAAAATCCACGCCAAATCTTATAAACAAAACCAACCAAACCACACTTTAGCATATTGCATAAGGGCCATAACTGATCATGAGGAAGTGAATGGGCAGGGCATACTGAAAGTGTGAGGTGGTCCAAAGTCCAAAGATACCAATCTGGGAGTGTTTCAAACTCAAACACCATTTTGAAGACGGATGAGAAAGAAGAAGGAGTAAAAGAAGGAATAAAACTGAAAAAAGAACAGAGTGAGTAGCCTGTTGTGAAGTGGGATGGAGAGAATATAAAATAAAGGTGAAGAGGTGTGGGGAGGAACGGGAATCTTCCAGTATAATCACATTAACATGCCTAATTCAGCAAAACAGAAAACTGACAATAAAATGGCGGTCAGGGTGCAATTGGGCCTAGATTTTGCCAGTTTGAATGAATGAGTTATAGACAGTGTATGTCTTGTATGTGTGAGTAACTTGGCATTTTTGTATGTTGAAAACGTGTTTTTTTATGAGATATCATTTCTTTTTGCAAAGTCTTTGTTATGAGAAAGTGAGAAATGCGAAGTAACCCTTTAAGAAACGGTCGTGGATTATGGCTATCCTTGTGTGAACTGGTACAGTCTGATGAGCGTGTACCGTTGAGCATTTTCGCTTTGCTATATTATATAAAACAGTGGCTGTGACAAAGGGTGCGGTGGCGTAAGTATAAACGCATGAGAACGCAGCTGAAATATGCCCAGTGTATGTACTCACGGATTTAACAGCCATCCTGCGAGCTTTGATTGGCAAAATTATCAGCAAGCCCATAGAATTAGAGCTCCCTAGGTCGCAACTTGTGTACCCTTCTGTCCTGCTCCGTTTTCTGTTATTTCGTCGAGATGCACTTTTAGTGTTTGTAAGGTTTATAAGGCAGTTTGATAGGCTTATCTGCAGGTAGGAGTCCTCTTCGCTGTTTTTCTAAGGTAGATCAGTGACCTTATGTAAGAATTGGAAGTAGTAGAAGCGGAACACTTGATAGGGCAGAATAGGAGCAGACGCATATGTCCCATCAATCTTTGCATATGATAAAATAATAATAGTACAAGAGAAATGAATGGAAATGATGAAATTGACTAGTTGAAACAATGTGTTTTTAGCAGAATGGGCATGTAGGTGAAGTTTGACATGATGACAAACTATAGTGCAAAGTAAATGAAGTGACCATGAGCGAGATGCGTTTCCTTATTGAAAGGTATATATAACAGACGGTATAAAGAAACCTTAAGATAGTAGTGGGTAAAGTAACGTGTGTTAAGTTATAGGGTATCTCATAAAAAACACGTTTTCAACGTACAAAAATGCCAAGTCACTCACACGTACAAGACATACACCGTCTATAACTCATTCATTCAGACTGTCAAAATCTAGGCCTGCCATTAAAAGTATTGATATCAAAATGACGCCAAGTTACGGTACTACAAACAATATAGGCTATCTGGCCTCACCGAAATTAAATAAGATGTATTCCAAAGCAATGCTACCCAATATTTCCTCAATTCTTTCAAGTCACTTGGCCCTGTGTTTTGTAATCTTACCATTTTACTAGGTCATGCAAACTTTGTGTCAGATCAAAGTGTCGAATATTTCGAATTGCCTCATGGAACACATTGAAATTCATGTAGAAAACTACTGGTCAGTAACTACAGGAAGCATATTTCTCCGGAAAACATATGTTTACACTTGCTTCTGAACTGAATTTCAGTAAATGTACAAGTGATTGTATATTTGCTACATACAATAAATACTACATGTAAAATACATATTGTACATACATACATAGAGAACTTCTTTATCCCCATGGGGACATTTCCCTCGCAGCATGTTACATTCACATTTACGAACAGACATTTATACCAAGAAACATAAAATCATTCACGCAACAGAAAGGCTGGACAGCGAAATACATACATACCAATACAAATTGGACATATAGACGCCTATTCAATCAATCTTGACTTTGAGAAAGCCATCCACACATATGTTTGGCCTATCCATGTACTGCATGCTTATACACACAGGGCCAAGTGACTTGAAAGAATTGAGGAAATATTGGGTAGCATTGCTTTGGAATACATCTTATTTAATTTCGGTGAGGCAAGATAGCCTATATTGTTTATAGTACCGTAACTTGGCGTCATTTGGATATAAATACTTTTAATAGCAGGCCTGGATTTTGGCAGTCTGAATGAATGAGTTATAGAAGGTGTATGTCTTGTATGTGTGAGTAACTTGGCATTTTTGTACGTTGAAAACGTGTTTTTTATGAGTTAGAGTTTACAACTTACACTTATGTAATACAGTTGCTGTATAGAACATGTTTAGGGCCTATTTAAATTCTTGATTGCTTCCTGTCAACACTGTGGTGTGTTGTATATGCGTGTCTCTGTATATTAGTGTGTCTATATGTGTGTTCAGTGTGTTCTCATTTTGTGTGTTTACAGGTTGGCTAGTTTGGGATAGAATCCACATGTGGTGTAAACTGGTCTGATGTGTTCCAGTCTCCTGAGATAGGGGGTGCTGTTTCTAAAATGAGTCACTCAGGAGAGCCAGACACCAAAGGAGGAACCCTCAGCACTAACAGAAAGAGGTATGAATGCACAAATCAGATATTTAATGTGATGTGAGTTAGAGCTGCAGTAAGAGAATGAGTTAAACTGGAAGCTCTGTCTCCATGTTCTGTGAGTTAGAGCTGCAGTGCGAGGATGAGTTTAACTGGAAGCTCTGTCTCCATGTTCTGTTCACAGGGTCCAGGTAGAAAGAGCAGGGTCACCTGTACCCAGCTGTGTGTCTATGAAGAGTGATCATTCAATGGGGAAGATATTCAACTTCAGAGAAGAGTTTCCAGGTGATTCAAGGTAAATGAACAGGTTCATATTGACACTACTATTTAATTAAACCTAAATCTGACCGGCTAATTTCTGGTGTAGGTTGGGTTCTCCATGTCATATCAGGTGTGTTGTGCCATATTCAGGTGTAGGTGGGTGTATTATGTCATGTTGAGGTGTAGGTGGCTGTATTATGTCACATTGAGGTGTAGGTGGGTGTATTATGTCACACTGAGGTGTAGGTTTGGTTTATTGTCAAATTCAGGTGTCGACTGAGTGTAATATATCACACAAAGGTGTTGGTTGGTGTGTTTTGTCATTCCGGTGTAGGTGTGTGTACTATGTTAAATTCAAGTGTTTGTGGACATACTATGTCATATTCTGATGTAGGATAAGTATATTTCTGTCACATTGTATTGTTGGTGAGTTTATTGTGTAACATTTAGGTGTAGGTGGGTGTATTATGCCATTTTCAGGTGTAGATTGGCATGTTATGTCACATTCAGGTGTTGATGTTATATTATCCATGTTCTGTTCACAGGGTCCAGGTAGACAGAGCAGGGTCACCTGTACCCAGCTGTGTGTCTATGAAGAGTGATCATTCAATGGGGAAGGTATTCAACTTCAGAGAAGAGTTTCCAGGTGATTCAAGGTAAATGAACAGGTTCATATTGACACTACTATTTAATTAAACCTAAATCTGCCTGGCTAATTTCTGGCGTAGGTTGGGTGCTCCATATCATATTCAGGTAGAGGTGGATGTATTATGTCAGATTGAGGTGTAGGTGGCTGTATTATGTCACATTGAGGTGTAGGTGGATGTGTTATGTCACACTGAGGTGTAGGTTGGTGTATTACGTCACATTGAGGTGTAGGTGGGTGTATTATGTCACATTGCGATGTAGGTGGCTGTATTTTGTGACATTAAGGTGTAGGTGTGTGTATTATGTCACACTGAGGTGGAGGTTTGGTTTATTGTCAAATTCAAGTGTCGATTGAGTGTAATATATCACACAAAGGTGTTGGTTGGTGTGTTTTGTCATTCCGGTTTAGGTGTGTGTACTATGTAAAATTCAAGCGTTGGTGGACATACTATGTCATATTCTGATGTAGGATAAGTATATTTCTGTCACATTATATTGGTGAGTGTATTGTGTAACATTCAGGTGTAGGTGGGTGTGTTGTGCCATATTCAGGTGTAGGTGGGTGTTTTCTTCCACATTCAGGTGTAGGTGGATGTATTATTTCACATTCAGGTGTCGATGCATGTATTATGTCATTTTCAGGTGTAGATGAGCATATTATGTCACATTCATGTGTAGGTGGGTGTATAATGTCACATTTTGATGTAGGTGGGTGTGTTATGTCATATTCAGGGGTTGATGGTTTATTATATCATATTCAGGTGGAGGTGGTGTTGTTTGTCATCTTCAGGTGTGGGTGAGTGTATTATGTTACATTCAAGTGTTGGTAGGTATATTATGTCCCATTCAGTTGTTTATGGTGTGTTATTATTATATTCTGGTGTCGGTGGTTGTTTTATGCCATTATCAGGTGTAGATGGGTGTATTATGTCATTATCAGGTGTAGATGGGTGTATTATGTCATTATTAGGTGTCGATGGGTATATTGTGCCACATTCAAGTGTAGGTGGGTGCAGAGCAGAGTAAATTCTCCCCTTAGAATAACCAGGCACAATGAGATATATCCATCTAAGATATAGGATTTATTTCTGCAGAACGTGTTTGGCACTTACACACAACAAGATGGAAATGCTCAAACTGAAGAAAATGGGGCAGTCCCTCCTTTTTAATAGCACAAAGTGTTTTACTTATGATTTGTACAGTTCTGTTTCTTATTGATGCATGTGACCTTTTAGTCTTCAGTGTTACATAAACAAGCTTTAAATCAGATATGATAGTTTGGTATTTTATCGATCGGTTGCTTTCAGAGTCCTGGGCATCATGGCATCACAGCCGGTTCCTCCCTGGCAGGATGGCAGGGGGAGGATAAGGAGGAAAGCCAAGCTCACCAGTTTGAACTTCTAGAAGTGTATAAGACAGAGAGAAAGAAAACGCATACGCACAGACACACACACAAACGCACGTACATGCATTGTTTTTAACTTCAGGTGTAGGTGGGTGTATTATGGCATGTTCAGGTGTCAGTCAGTGTATTATGTCACATTCCAATGCAGGTGGGTGTACTATGTCACATTCTGGTGTAGGTGGGTGTGTTATGTCACATTCAGGTGTATGTAGGAGTTTTATGTCATATTCAGGTGTAGGTGAGTATATTATGGTGTGTTCAGGTGTAGGTGTGGCATACTGTGGTGGGGTGGGCGTGGTTTAATCGGCGCTGATTACCTCCACCTGACAGTTGTGGCGAAGGATCCGAGAGCCGCTCCTCTCACACACTCTCTCTCTCTCTGCAGCCGACGCTCAAACCACGCCCACCCCACCACACATACCATGTTGGCTGACAGCTGTTATGATCATGTTTTTTCTTGTTAAATTTCTGCAATAAACGACCCTGGATCCATTTCCTGCAGTATCAGAGTTAAACTTCCCCTCCCTCCATTCCTCACTCTGTCCCTATATTCTAGCTGTTAACACAGCTCAGACAGGAGTGGCTTCATATTTCATGTGAATTAATCAACAAGGAGTGAACTGCAACCACATTTTATGCAGTTAAGGACAACACATGTATGAAAATACTTACATGGATATGTAAATACATATTTTTGGTTTGGTGGTGTCATAAGGTTGATAGAACTTGAAGTTGAGTTTTTCAATTTAAGTTGATTTATTTTATTATTTCAAATTTAATTATTAGGGGGTCACCCTCAGCTACCCTGTTAATGGCACAGCACTCTGAATACTGAACCCAGAATAACTGGAGATCACCCTTTATCAACCTCAACACTTAAAATTATTTAGAGGAAATTTACCCTCTGCACTTATTAATTCAAATGTCTCTATTTGGCTTCATTGGTGGATCATTCCATCAGCACGAGAGAGGAACCACAAACACACATATACAAAAATATAAGCTTTAATGACAAATAATTGTTATTGTAAGTTAAGCAGTTTGGTTGTAATATGGGATAGGATACTGGCACAATATAGCACGATCTCATAAAAAACACGTTTTCAACGTACAAAAATGCCAAGTTACTCAAAAGTATTGATATCAAAATGACGCCAAGTTACGGTACTACAGACAATATAGGCTATCTTGCCTCACCGAAATTACATAAGATGTATTTCAAAGCAATGCTACCCAATATTTCCTCAATTCTTTCAAGTCACTTGGCCCTGTGTTTTGTAATCTTACCATTTTACAATGTCATGCAAACTTTGTGTCAGATCGAAGAGTCAAATATTTCAAATTGCCTCATGGAACACATTGAAATTCATGTACAGAACTGCTGCTGAGTAACTACAGGAAGCATATTTCTCCAGAAAACATGTTTATACTTGCTTCTGAACTGAATTTGAGTACAAGTTATTGTATATTTGCTACGTACAAGAAATACTGCATGTAAAATACATATTGTACATACATACATAGAGAACTTCTTTATCCCCATGGGGACATTTCCCTCGCAGCATGTTACATTCACATTTACATTACAGGCATTTACGAACACACACTTATACCGAGAAACATACTATCATTCACGCAACAGAAAGGCTGGGCAGCGAAATACATACATACCAGTACAAATTGGACATATACACGCCTATTCAATCAATCTTGACTGTAAGAGAGCCATCCACACATATGTTTGGCCTGTCCATGTAGTGCATGCTTATACACACAGGGCCAAGTGACTTGAAAGAATTGAGGAAATATTGGGTAGCATTGCTTTGAAATACATCTTATGTAATTTCGGTGAGGCAAGATAGCCTATATTGTCTGTAGTACCGTAACTTGGCGTCATTTTGATATCAATACTTTTGAGTAACTGGCATTTTTGTATGTTGAAAACGTGTTTTTTATGAGATATCATTTCTTTTTGTAAAGCGTTTTATTATGAGAGTGAGAAATGCGAAGTGAACCAGTAAGAAACGGTTGTGGATTATGGCTATCCTTGTGTGAATTTGTACAGTCTGATGAGCGTGTACTGTTTAGCAGTATCGGTTTGCTATATATGTAAAACAGTGGCTGTGACAAAGGGTGCGGTGGCGTAAGTTTAAACGCAACAGAAACGCAGGTGAAATATGGCCAGTGTATGTACTCACGGATTTGACGGCCATCCAACGAGCCTTGATTGAGAAAAGAATCAGCAAGCCTGTAGAATTAGAGCTGCCTAGGTCGCAACTTGTGTACCCTGCTGTCCTGCTCCGTTGTCCGTTATTTCGTGGAGATGCACTTTTAGTGTTTGTAAGGTTTATAAGGCATTTTGATAGGCTTATCAGCAGGTGGGAATCGTGTTGGCGGTTTTGCTAAGCTAGAACCGGAAAACTTGAAAGTGGAGAATAGGAGCAGACGCATATGTCCCGACAGGCTTTGCATATGAGAAAATAACAACAGTGTGAGAGAAATTAGGACGAAATTAGGAAATTGCGTAGTTGAAACAATATGTTTTTAGCAGAATGGGCATGTAGGTGAAGGTTGACATGATCACAGACTATAGTGCGGAGTAAATAAAATGACCATGAGCGAGCTTAGTTTCCTTATGGAATGGTATATATAATAGTCGGTGTAAAGTACCATTCGTTAAAGTGGAGGGTTAAGTAACATGTGAAATCTATTGCACGATGTGCTTTTCTCATGTTCAGTACTAGTAGTTATACTTATGAGTGAGTCATGATTTTAAATGTAATGTTTTAATGGGGAGTTGCAGAACATACATACCTAGTAATTGTTTGTATGTGGCTAGATAGAGAACAGGGCGAGGTAACATGAATGTAGAAATATGGCGTTTGCTGATAAGAAGGTTTTGTATGGTAGCCAAGTGAAGAAATATAGTTAGTAGAAATGGCACAGTGGTGAACTGGTGCAACTTTTTAATAAAATGAACACATTTGCCGTCATGAAATGCGTATGGGTGGCCGTGAGTGAGTTTTGGTAAAGCAAATATAAGAGCGTAAGAAAACGTTAGTGTAAAAGAGGAAATTATCTGCCTGAGGGCGAGGCGGGATTCAATCCTTCAACCAGAGGTTTACCAGTCTGTGACTTTGTTAGTGCAGCACCATGACATAGCTATGCAATGCGTGAAATATCATTAGCAAACCTGTCCGTGGTTTTAAAGAAGAACACAGGCCAGTAACCACAGAAGATGTTCCCAAGACTGTAACCTTACCCACTAGGCCACAGGCAGATTAGCTGTTTAAACTGGAAATGTTTCAGAGTAAAAAGGTATGGGTATTTTGCGTGTGTATGCAAGTTTTTGATTGGGTCGTGAGGATGAGGATTTGGCTGATGTGGGTAAAATGTCCAATGGGGAGACATGTTGTTAGTGGGATAGACGGCAGGAAAAATAAGAATGAGAAGAAGAAGAAGAAGAAGAAGAAGAAGAAGAAGAAGAAGAAGAAGAAAACGCAAAATCCCCTTAGTTTGGGGCTTTATTGTGTGGACATGTGAAGTTGTTTATGAAATCGGTCTGTTGAAATGGGGTCAGAATGTGCAGAATTTAATGTTTTTAAGGGCTGAATGTCTGTGGCTGTTGTGGTTATTTCTGTGGGGAACCCTGAAAAGTGCCAAACTCTCGGTGCTGTATAGGTATGGGGCATGCCCCCGCCAAGGCGTAACTTGGCGGGATGGCATACCCGCCATCCCAATACAATTCAGTACATATAATTTAGAATGTAGTGACGAGTCAGACGTTACAGTATTAATATTATGGTTCATAAGTGAAACGCTCTCTCAACAAGGTTACTGGGTACCGCTACACAGAAACTCACTATGAACTAATACCATTTTACGCACGTAGCCTATGATTAGTATGAGACAGAGAACAATCAGATACACTCGACTCATAGCACAAAGTTCTTTAACCATATAATTCGGTTTACGGTCCAGCCGCTGTCTTGCTACTGCTGGCTCCGTACGGATGTACGCATAAATAGCTAACGGTAGGTTAAACTTAGAATTATGACGTTACTTACGAGTTGGAGTGTGGAGAGGAGAGGAAGAGAGGAAAGAGGGAGGGAGGAGAAAGTGATCCCCGAGACTCAGCTGAGGCAGCACGCGCTAAGATCAAAGCTGGAAAATGCAGCTTGGGACAGGCCAGCTTGATCGGCGACACTGGACTCCCAACACGAGCCCGTCAGTACTTCAAGGCGTAGACACACGGTTCCACAGCGGTGCGAACACTCATGTCCAAAGGTACAGCGATCCAGGGTTATTCGGCGGGGACACCGAGGCTAGGATAGCTTCCTAAAAATCAACGTGAACCACGGCTCGGGTACGGAGGAAAAAAGGAAAAATTAGAAAAAGATAAAAAGAGGAGAGGCAGCCTCGGTGGTCATTGACTTAAAAACCTGTTCGGGAAAGAGCGATCTGAGCTGTCATTGGCTGTTTGGAGGGCACACCTTCGTATCACGTCCGCCTTTCCCATTGTGGGGCGGGTTTCAATAACTTTGGTAAATGAAATTCAATTTTGATCTAGTTGGATAATTATTTAGCAATGCAAGAAAGGTGGATACACTTGTGAGTTGTGAGTATTAAAATATACCCATACCAAACATGATTGCTTTTGTTTCAGGTTACGAGAAGATGAAGCATTATTTCTAAGTCGTGCAGGCTAGCGAACTCAGAAACGCAATACTGTAATATTCTAATAGCCTGCACTCAATTGGAGTTTTTCAGACCTGTTGGGTATTGTAATTGTATTTGTTAATTCTTCAACTAGACTTTCCTCCATTCGCTGGTGTGAATGAAGCGGCCTTGAAATACTGACGGTGCCCGCTAGTCGCCGGTGGTGCTCTATAGGGATACGCAGCAGTTATCTAGGCGCTGAGTTGACGCAGTCCAGAGATATCACACCGTGGGGGTTCACACCACGAGCGTGGTTAACAGCGAATGAACATTCCTTACTATGCCTCCACTACGTGCAAGGAGGTTGTTAATCCCCCCCAGTGTCATCTATAGCTTTGATCTTAGAATTATGGCTATCTGGCATGAGGGGTCTGGCGATCCTGAAGGGAAGTGGAAGATAGTGTTGGAATGTTGAAAGTAACAGACGCAGGCTCATTTGGGAGCCTATGCTAATAAAGCCTAATAAAGCATTTGAGCCCTCAGAGAGAGGACTGCAGAGAAACAACTTACAACTGTCCTACAACGGTGAATGGATCTGCTTTAGACATTAGTGCACGCACTAACTTTGTCTAACAAGGAGTACTATACATCTCCCCTACTAAACAGGAAGAATACCAGTAAACCCCCCAGTATGTAGAAGCAGATCCAAACAACAGGTGATGATGGGGTGGTGGAGGGTGAGTGCAGTTCTGAGCAGCAGCAGTGAAGCAAGCAAAAGCTGTGCAGGCAAGCAGCAACACTGAGAGGTCTGATTGGTGGTTTATAATGGCGCTCCATTGGTGATGTGTGCCTTTGATTGGATGGGTAAGAGAAGAGTGTTGTATGTATGCAATTGGATGATTGTGGAAACGCGTGAGTATGAGGTTAATGGAGCCGACCGATTGGTCAGCTGCAATTTTTGAGTTTCCTGACAGAACTTGCTTTGCGCATTCTGTTCGTTTCTAACTGTGATGTGTGTACAAGAGAGAAACTGCGCAAATGGTTCAGTACACAATGTGTAAACAGATTCTTCTGGATAGAGCTGCTGTAAGAGGATGAGTTTAACTGGATGCTCTGTCTCCATGTGCTGTGAGTTAGAGCTGCAGTAAGAGGATGAGTTTAATTGGAAGCTCTGTCTTCATGTGCTGTGAGTTAGAGCTGCAGTGAGAGTATGAGTTTACCTGGAAGCTCTGTCTCTGTGTGCTGTAGGTTAGAGCTGCAGTAAGAGAATGAGTTTAACTGGAAGCTCTGTCTCCATGCGCTGTTAGAGCTTTAGTAAGAGGATGAGTTTAACTGGAAGCTCTGTCTCCATGTTTTGTTCACAGGATCCAGCAGTCACTGGAGTACAGCTCTTTTGATGAGAAGAGTTCAGATAAATTATCTTCCGCAAAAAAGGTATGAGATCTTTTTTTCTAGTTTTTAATGGGTTGTGTGTTTTCTTTGTGCAGTAAATTTATTTGGTATATATAATGCCTTTCTAATACAGTGCAAGGGTAATGTTTACAAGTTCCTAACATTGCCCTTAACATTAAAATGTAATAAAAAATGCTCTATTTTAATGATCTTAGCGCATAGTAAAGCACGTGGCACGTACATATTTAGGTTCTGTCCAAACCCACTTATACTGGTTTAACAGTGGATTATTTGAGCGCAATGTAAGGCACAGGGTTCCAATGGGCTGAACTTACTGCCTTAATTTATAGGTGTGTCTTGGGCATAAACATGTTATAAACCAGTCAGCATATCGTCTCCCATTCCCTCTAATAGCCACCTGCACTTGCACCTTGGTGGATTGATATATATACCAATATAATGGTGGATTTAAAAAGACTTAGAAAAGACAGATTTACCTCTGTCATAAAAGACCTTTTTCTGCGCGAGTCCATTAAAATCCGGAGATCTAAAAAAAACAACCATCATGCACAGTGAATCCCACAGACCATATTTGAAAGTAAATCATAAAAAGGTGATTTAAAATGTCGAAATAAATGCAGTATTCGCTGGGCAATGTTGTGGATTATTTCAATCAAATAAACCATTCTGTCTGCTTGGCTGGCTATAGATGAAGCTGCTCTTCTGCCAGCTGATTCCTCCTCGCCCGTGCTGCTGGGGTATCTCGGTTCATTAATATGCATCAGCACATTCAGTTCACCATCACGCCTTCTAAAGTCCTGTAATGTGTCCTTGTTTATGTCTGACATATCCATGACTTTGGCAACGTTATGCAACACGCAACACGCCACAAAGAATATTCAAGCCTTCTGAGGGCTGTATTGTAATGTTCCACCTGACTTATGCTAACATCTGAAGTGTATTTTCAGCATTCCAAACGTCCTCTCTATTGGGCGACAGTACATGTTTTTGTGAGTTTTCGACTGAATGACTGTTCACACACTCTTATATTATCTTCAGCTGTGTCTTCATCGGACAGTCATTGTCCCCTAACAGCCACCCCTCCAGGAGGGGGATTCCCCTAGAAGACTGCAGGAATGACAGAGTTGGCCAATATAAAGGAGTCATGTCTTTATCCAGGATAATTTACGGATGCATGTGTAACCTTACACGTAGCATCGTAAATATTCAATGTTATGGTTCATGAATTATGGCCCATTTTATTTGTCGTGTTAATTTATTATTGTGATACAGCACACCCCTTCATGTGTTTATTTCAGTCTCTCCTGCTCACTCTGATGAAGCTCAAGAAGGATGAGAAGTTGAAACTGTTTCAGAGCCATTTGAGTCAGGATTGCCCGGAATGCTGTCTTGACGATCAGTTTATGAAGTTTATTAATGAATTGTTCGACAGTCATGAAGTTGATGATTACCCAGAATGCATTGAGAGAGAGCAGGAGGATCCTGAGGCTGTGTGCATAGTTGAGAAGTTGCTGGAGACCTGTGGCAGTGAGGGGTTTCTGAAGATCACACTCCACATCCTGAGGAACATGAAGCAGAAGGATCTCGCTGATTCACTGGAAAGAGATGAGCACAGTAAGAGCTTTCTCTCATTGCTACTGTGTGTCAATTAGAATTTTGATATGAGTTTAGATAGCAAATCTAAGTGATCAATGTTCTGATTTACAGCATCTACACTTTCATAATACTGTTTTACATTGACAATATTTCATACTGTAAATACAAGGCCAAAAATAACATTGATTCATTTTACATTTAAATTTATTAACATATTGCCTCAAGCAGTTATTACAGGGACAAGGAAATGAACAAGATTAAATGTCCCTGAGGAGGGTTTAAAGGCAGAATCTTGTGCTCAAAAACCAGTAACTAGACCACTGTCCCATCAGACATACTGCCCTGAGTTTGTATCCCGGAATCAAACTCAGCAATCAGTATAAAAGTGTTACATTATAAGAGCCTCTTGGTGTCTCATGCTGTAAAGAAGCTCGTTCCAAAAGCAAAAGCATGACCCTGCAACGGGGTGTCCTTGTCGGAGGCAGTTGGGAACTCGGAATCGAAAAAGCGCTCCTTTTCATCATAATGAAAAAAATACCCATTAGTGTTAATTCGGTCGAAAACGATTATTGCGAGAGTGACAGTGACACTGATGCTGCTGTCAGCAAGAAATTCTATTTCAGTGATGAAAGGTATGTAATACTGTCAGAGAGGTGTGTAATGCTGTGTGAGAGGTGTGTAACACTGTGAGAGAGGTGTGTAATGCTGTGTTAGGTGTGTAACATACTGTTATAAGCATATAACACTGATATGTGTGAAATATTGTGAAGACAGAATGCATTAATACTTTTATTGGCTGTTTTTTTTTAAAATCTGTTATTGAGTGGGAAATGTTTATCACATTTTTAAAATTATTATTTCTCATATTTCTTCTCTTCAGATGAGTCCATAAAAAGAGCCCAGCAGGCACTGAAAACTCATCTGAAGAAGTCTGAATGCATATTTGAAGGTTTAGCAAAGCAGAGCCAGCCAACCGTCCTCAATGAGATCTATACAGAGCTCTACATCACAGAGGGGGGAAGTGGGGAGGTCAATGATGAACATGAAGTCAGACAGATTGAGACAGCATTCAGGAGACAAACCACACAGGAGACTGCAGTCCTCTGCAATAACATCTTTATGCCTTTGCCTGGACAAGAGAAACCTATCAGAACTGTGCTTACAAAGGGCATCGCTGGCATTGGGAAAACTGTCTCTGTGCAGAAGTTCATTCTGGACTGGGCAGAAGGAAAAGCCAATCAGGACGTTGATTTCATCTTCACTCTTCCTTTCCGAGATCTGAATCTGCAGGAGAAAAGAGAATTCAGTCTGATGCAGCTTCTGCAGCACTATTTTCCACAGCTGAAAGAGATCAAAAGTGTTGAAGGTGATGAAGTCAAAGTTATATTTATATTTGATGGACTGGATGAGTGTCGACTTCCTCTAAATTTCCAAAGTAATAAGTACTGCTCCGATATAACAGAGTCATCATCAGTGGATGTGCTGCTGACCAACCTCATTAAGGGGAATCTGCTTCCCTCTGCTCTCCTCTGGATCACCTCCCGACCAGCAGCAGCCAATCAGATCCCTCCTGAGTGCGTCCACCAGGTGACAGAGGTACGAGGGTTCAATGACCCACAGAAAGAGGAGTACTTCAGGAAGAAAATCAGAGATGAGAACCAGGTGAGCAGAATTATCTCACACATTAAGTCATCCAGGAGCCTCTACATCATGTGTCACATACCAGTCTTCTGCTGGATTTCTGCTACTGTTCTGGAGACAATGTTGGGTAAAACAGAGAGTGGAGATCTGCCCAAAACTCTGACTGAAATGTACACACACTTTCTGCTCATTCAGACTAATGTGAAGAATCAGAAATATCATGGCACTGATGAGACAGACACAAAGAAGATGTCAGCATCAGATACAGAAATCATCCTGAAACTGGGGAAGTTGGCTTTTCTACAGATGGAAAAGGGCAATCTGATATTCTATGAAGAGGACCTGAGAGAGAGTGGCATTGATGTCAGTGAAGCTTCAGTGTACTCTGGGGTGTGCACAGAGATCTTTAAAGAGGAGTGTGGGTTTGGGCAGGAGAAGGTCTACTGCTTTGTGCATCTGAGCATTCAGGAGTATCTGGCTGCCTTGTTTGTATTTCTATCATGTGTAAATGAGAACAGAAATGTACTCAGAGCAGTAAAATCAAAGCCTCACAGTCACAGAGTGCAGCTGTCTGAGTTACACAGGAGTGCAGTGGATCAGGCCTTAAAGAGTAGGAATGGACACTGGGACCTTTTCCTCCGATTCCTTCTCGGCCTATCTCTGGACTCCATTCAGACTCTCTTAGGAGGACTACTGACAGAGACCGAAAGCAGATCAGAGAACATTAAGAAAACAGTCCAGTACATTAAGGAGAGGATCAGAGAGGAATCTTCGGCAGAGAGGATCATCAGTCTGTTCCACTGTCTCAATGAACTGAATGACAACTCTCTAGTGCATGAAATCCAGAATTCCTTGAGATCAGGAAAACTTTCTGCTAAAAAGCTGGAACCAGACCAATGTTCAGCTCTGGCCTTTGTGTTACTGACGTCAGAGGAGGTCCTGAGTGAGTTTGACTTGAAGACCTACAACACATCAGCAGCAGGTCATCAGAGACTGCTACCAGTAGTCAGGAACTGCATGAAGGCCATGTGAGTATTATGCCATTAATAATGTAGATGATTGACCACATATTTTCCCACTTTCTAATTCTAGCCAGAATAAAGTGCAATAAATTTGCCGGGCAACAGAAAATTTGGTTAAAAAAATATTTATGAATCAAGATGTTTTAACTCGTGCCCTCATTTAATGCCTTATATCCAGAACATAAGCAGCATCAAATGAAAAATCCTCAGCACTTACCATATATTTTATTTTATTTACTATTACTATTTACTGATTTGATACATTTACTAATTATTTGCAAAGATAGCAATTGTGAAATAAATAATGAGTTTATTGATATCAGAGTAATCTGATGGATCAACCTTTGTCAGAACATACAATTCATGCAGATTAAAATGAAGAGAAGCTATATTAAGTTACAGTATTAAGAAAAGGTTCCCTATTTTGGTGACAGCACAGGCACAAACACACATGGAATTGCTTGTGATATTTTTCACTTTCACCAGGGTTGTTAGTTTTATGGTCTGCGGTTAATCTGCTTGTGTCAACATGGGTTTGTTGGTGCAATCGGGGATGTGCCAATAGAAACATTCGGCACTGTGTTAGTTTGGTGTTGAATAATGCGTTTGCAGTTAAACCAACCCATACCAGGTTTTAACTTGTGCTATTTTGGCATTGTAACTGTGCCACACATGTGAATCCATAAACACATAACACAGATATAAGAAATATTTTGTTTATTTCAATTTAACTATTTTAAAGAAAAATTATTCAGTCCAATGCTGGCTATTTAGGCAGTGGAGTTAATTGTGTAAGCTACTTGAATGAGACAGGTGGGAGACGAGCTTTACACCCCTCAAATAGTGTTTAGAGTGAGCCTAGAACGCACTGTAAACTTGCTTTTAATCATGTGTTTAGCTAGGCTAGGTCAATGATTGAGTGGACTTTTGGAAAGTTTAAAATGCATTTTAGAATTTTGGATGGATTGGGTGGTACATCACTGTACAGCCCTCAGAAAGTCAGTGCATTCTTTGTGGTGTGCTGTGTTCTGCACTACATAGCCATATGCCATGGATGTGACATAGACCTCATAGAGGACACATTGCAGGACTTTCATACAGAGAGAAGCAGAGTCGCATGTGACGATCGCTAAAGAGATTACAGAGCACAGAGTGCACGAGAGAGCAGGGACTGGCTGTGGAGCCGTTTCACTAGTAAATGTACATTCATCTTATCAAGTGCATGTCTGGAATGAATGACACTTAGTTGAAGTAAATAATTTTTTTTGTTTATTTTAAATAGTGGTATAAAACAAAAATTGACAGTAAAGAAACAAAAAAGCTATAGTAAATTCAGACAAAATGCTTCTTTCCTGTCCTCTGGTGCACAAGCGCAATGCCTGCCTAGCTGAAACAGTAGCGGCAGCAGCAGGATGGAGAGGCCGACTGGAGGCTGTCTCTGCCAGCTGCCTCCTGTTCCTGGCCAGTCTGGGAATATTCTCCCTGTGGAACTGTTCATGGGAACAGAACCGTTTATTACAGCTTTTAAAACTGGCATATGAACAGAAAATACACAGTTTTTATTTAAATATTAACAAAATTTTAATCAAAACTATTCAGTTTCATCTTCATTGGTTTGTAGAAGTCCTCATAATGGTTGTAATAGTTCGTAGTGTTGGGCAGAGAAAATTTTCCCCTTAGAATAATTAGAACAAGGTATATCCATATAAGAAATAGGATTTATTTCTGCAGAAAGAGTCCAGTACCTACACACAACAAAATGGATAAGCACGAACTGAAGAAAGCAGGGGCAGTTGATACTTGGTTACAGTTTTTTTTGATTGCTAAGACACATTTAATGAAACAATTCCCCTTTTTCTCAGAACTATTAACACAATCCCAAAACTACACATCAATCAGCACAAACCTCAAACATCCATGCCAAACTCAAATTATCTTCTCAAAAACATATACTCTTCCATCAAAATTAAACTTTGCCTTCAAATGGCACACACAAGCCATCGAAAACACAGACAATGTAGATTACCCATAACACATCAGTGAGATAAATTCAAAGCACTACTGCAAAAACCTTTTATAGCAGTGCGTCAGGAGTTATTTTCTCCTGGTTATTCTACTTATTTTATGGTTTTCAGATTTTGATCTTTGCAATGTTACACTACTAACAAATGAGGGAGTGTGCAAATTTCCAAATATTTTATCTGTAGTACTGAAAAGTGATGCTGAGTGAAAAGTACTGTACAGTAACCACAACACAGTTGAAGGAACAAAAAAATGTAGTATTTTCAAAGGAGAGTAGTATTCATAAAAGGAACTCAGTATATGCAGCACTATAAACAAACAGCAATAAAATCTAAAGAACATATAGTCTGTAAATACACTTCAACATTACATAGACAGCATATCCTCTCACAGCAGTACAGCAGATACAATATGTAACATTACAGTAAATTATAGTACCTGTTTTCTTTTCTGAAAGTATGGACAATGGATGCCACTGTGAAACGATTCAAGTTTGGCTGAACTCTCTGTCCAGCTTCCCTCATCATCATACCATGCACCAGCACATGGTCAATCAAGGTGGCACGTATTTCGTCTGGGACAAATTGTCTCCTGCCTCTTCGTCTCCTTTGTCTTCCTGATCTTTGGACAGCTTGTCCATTTTGAGGATCCATTGTTCAAAAGCACACAGACGCAAACTGTGGCCCTATTTATTGATCCAGAGATTGTGACCGGTGTGTAAACAATTTTGCTGCCAAGTGTTTGCACCTAGAGAAAGGTGTGTTACCTGAGTTTAGGTTGTGATGACTTGAGTTAACTGTTTTGACTACTAGTGTTTGTTGCATGAGCACAGTGTGTAACCAGTGATTCATGAGAGCATTTGTTTGTAGAGATTTGCAGAAAAAGTTTAACAATTTGCAGCATGTGTTAAAACAAATGAAAAGTGTTTATAGTTTTGAGAGATGTGTTGGTCCTCTGAGAACTGAAGTAATAATTTGGGAGTTTTTGCTAAAAGAACCAGTTTTAGTGTGTTAGCAATTGAGAAAAACTGTAATACATAAGTATAAAGTAAAATAAAAAAAAACAAAATAAATGATTGGCTGTGACTAGTCGTATAGCATAAATACTGAATAAGCACACGGTGACCTCTTAGTTTTAAGTGTTACATAAACAAGCTTTAAATTGGAAATAATTAAATCAGAAATAATAGTTTGGTCTTTATCTATCAGTTGCTTTCAGAGTCCTGGGCAGCATGGTGTCATAGTCGGTTTCTCCCTGGCAGGATGGCAGGGGCGAGGATAAGGAGGAAAGCCAAGCTCACCAGTTTGGACTTCTACAAATGTATAAGACAGAGAGAAAGAAAACACACAGACACACACAAACACACGTACATGCATTATTTCTAACTTATTCTTGTCCTTGGGAGGTCTGGTGCCTGGAGACGGAGGGGCCGTGCTGCAAGGTCTAGGAATTTAGTGTTGTACAGACTTCTGGTTATGCTAGAGAACTCTCTCCTCCCTTCAGTAGAGATGATCACAACACGCTTGCTGTTCAGCCATGGTGAAATTAGCATTTGGCTGTGTTTCCCAAAGGGACAGAAATGGGGTGATCTGATTGGCAATAATGAAACCAAACCCAACCACAACCACAGTCAATTTATTCTGATCGAACCAGCCTCTTTTACAACTGTGCCACAGTTGTGCTAGTGCCTGGAGTCAGGAAATGACTGAAATACCCAAATTCACCAGCGCCTTGCATTGCTGCTAGTGTTTGACAGTTGTGCCTTGACTGAGAAAATAGGGCCCAATTAAACATATCATTTATAACAGGCTCAATTACATAAACAAAATTAGACAGTCCTGGAAATGAAGTAAAAGATAATCATGAAAAAAATGAATGAAAGACAAAACCACAGCTGGTCTCTCCCACATTAAAACTGATCAAAGCCAAAGACACACAGCTGAGAAGCTAGACAAAGCTGAGACACAAGACCAAAGGCTCATGTTTGCTTACAGTTTTTCTCGATTGCTAACACACTAAAACTGGTTCTTTTAGCGAAAACTCCCAAATTATTACTTCAGTTCTCAGAGGACCAACACATCTCTCAAAACTATAAACACTTTTCACTTGTTTTAACACATGCTGCAAATTATTAAACTTTTTCTGCAAATCTCTACAAACAAATGCTCTCATGAATCACTGGTTACACACTGTGCTCATGCAACAAACACTAGTAGTCAAAACAGTTAACTCAAGTCATCACAACCTAAACTCAGGTAACACACCTTTCTCTAGGTGCAAACACTTGGCAGCAAAATTGTTTACACACCGGTCACAATCTCTGGATCAGTAAATAGGCCACAGTTTGCGTCTGTGTGCTTTTGAACAATGGATCCTCAAAATGGACAAGCTGTCCAAAGATCAGGAAGACAAAGGAGACGAAGAGGCAGGAGACAATTTTTCCCAGACGAAATACCTGCCACCTTGACCATGTGCTGGTGCATGGTATGATGATGAGGGAAGCTGGACAGAGAGTTCAGCCAAACTTGAATCGTTTCAAGGTGGCATCCATTGTCCATACTTTCAGACAAGAAAACAGATACTATAATTTACTGTAATGTTACATATTGTATCTGCTGTACTACTGTGAGAGGATATGCTGTCTATGTAAAGTGTATTTACAGACTATATGTTCTTTAGATTTTATTGCTGTTTTTGTTTATAGTGCTGCATATACTGAGTTCCTTTTATGAATGCTACTCTCCTTTGAAAATACTACATTTTTTTGTTCCTTCAACTGTGTTGTGGTTACTGTACAGTACTTTTCACTTAGCATCACTTTTCAGTACTACAAATAAAATATTTAGAAATTTGCACACTCCCTCATTTGTTAGTAGTGTAACATTGCAAAGATCAAAATCTGAAAACCATAAAATAAGTAGAATAACCAGGAGAAAATAACTTCTGACGCACTGCTATAAAAGGTTTTTGCAGTAGTGCTTTGAATTTATCTCACTGGTGTGTTATGGGTAATCTACTTTGTCTGTGTTTTTGATGGCTTGTGTGTGCCATTTGAAGGCAAAGTTTAATTTTGATGGAAGAGTATATGTTTTTGAGAAGATGATTTGAGTTTGGCATGGATGTTTGAGGTTTGTGCTGATTGATGTGTAGTTTTGGGATTGTGTTAATAGTTCTGAGAAAAAGGGGAATTGTTTCATTAAATGTGTCTTAGCAATAAAAAAAAACTGTAACAAGTCAACACTTTATAGCCTGTATTCAATGAACATTTGTCCTTAACTTGGACTTGGACGAGTAAATGCACTTCACATCTTTTCTTCACAAACTCAGGTTGGTGAATTAATTCAAGTTATTGCTGTAATTGCCAAACTATTTGTGAAGAAAAAACATGCCTTGCTTTTAATTGTAAGTTTTAATTATAAGAACAAATGTTGTTTGAATCCCTGCCATGTGTTTGAAAGAGGGGGGTTCCCCTTCTCTTCCTGGTCTATGCATAATTAATTAATGATTAGAACAGATGAAAGGAGAGTCTTATCTACACCCCTTTTTATATTTTACTTTTAAGCCACTTGATAGGATAACACTTATTTTCAATGTCATGATTAAAATTATGTTAAGTTTGGTTTGGGAGGGATACGTTTGGTTATGAATGAAACTTTTGTGTTTCTATGTTGGGAGGCTAGGGCAGGCAGTAGATTCACCATGTTACAAGGCCAGTAGTACCACCCTGGTCTCTGCTTTATTCTGGTATAAGCTGACCCAGAATCTCCAGCATAGTGCTTGTAGATAGAGTGAAAATAGGAAGGTAGAGGAATTGTAGGATATAATTGGGTGCCAGAATGAGGTCTTCTCAGGGAACTGTTGAAGTGACCTCTGCCCCCAGTGCCTGTTCTTGAGTTAATTCTGTGGCTCATCTCAGGTCAAAGCCTGACCTGTACAGGGATTCTGAAGTTTCCTGGAGCCCAGAACAGGCTGAATGGTGTCTCCTTGGGCTGCGCCATCAAATGTATCACTATATCAATAAAATAAACTCAAAGGTATCATTAACAGGAGTTCCCACAGACCTTTGGAATACCTTGTTTCTCTACCTGGTCATATGTAACACCAGAAGAACGGACACACAACTGGCTATATGTGAACAGATAACTTCCTTGTCTTTCTGCTTCTAAAGTTAATCTACTATTAACTGTATTTTAGCTTGCAATGCTGTGGGTTGTTTGTCATAGAAAGCCTAAAGTAAAGAAACAAACTCACTGTCCTCTCTGGAAGGTGTGCTTTATCCTTTGCATCTATCCTTCTGGTGGTAGCTGTGCCAAACATTCATCAGCTTTGCAAGTTCACTCACTGTCCACTTCGAAAGATGGCAGCTGAACTTCTGGGATGGGGTGGGAACTTACAGTATAAGAAAAGGGGACATTTGGGTCAGAATTACTTCTGTAGAACTGTCAGAGTTCAGTCCAACAGGATGTGTAATTCTCAGGTCCAAAGTGCTGCAGCTGGAGAGTGTAGCACAGACATCTTCCTCAGAGCATCATCAACCTTAAAATCCTCAATTTCACTCTTCATTACTGAACGCTATCATTTGTATCATTTACCATATGTTTTATGTATACCTAATATCATTATACTATAATATATTTACTCTTCTTTGCAGACTGAACAGCTGTGACCTCACGGAGAAGTCCTATGATATTGTGGCCTCAGCTCTTCAGTCATCAAACTCACCCCTGAGAGATCTGGACCTCAGCTACAATGACCTGGGAGGTTCAGGAGTGGAGCTGCTCTGTGCTGGATTGAGGAGTCCAAACTGTAAACTGCAGAGACTGGACATCAGCTACAATAACCTGGGAGATTCAGGAGTGGAGCTGCTCTGTGCTGGATTGAGGAGTCCAAACTGTAAACTGCAGAGACTGGGGTGAGTATTGCTATGTACTGTGTGATCTTAACTAAATAGAATTTGTGATTATGGTTCTATTCAGTGAAATATTAAAACACTCTTTCTCTCTCAGTTTACTCCTCTGTCCACCAGCATTCTTTCTTTGCCCATGTATACCTTACTCCCCTATCACAACAAGCAAATAAAAGCAGGATAAAACCTTTTGAGGGTTGCCAGGTTTGTGGTTCCTGAGCAGAATGTAAGGTTTCAGTGGAGTCTGTAGTATCAGGTCACAGGTGATGACTGGATGGTGAGTGTCTGATTGACATGGTAAAAGATTAACCACCTGCATAGTAAAATGTTTCAGGTCTGTCACACATTGCAGTCTTCATCCATCTCCATTATTCACTACCTGCTATAAACTCTAATGAAATCCATATTTACCCCACTCTCTTTCATACCCTGACCTTTTGATGAAGGTGAGTTTTACTCCTTCATCACACACCTGTGTGTGCTGCAGGATTGTGGTGTTTCTGAAAGGATTGTGAATAAAATGGTATTTTATTCTGCTGGTAAAGCCAAGCATTAACTATTGGCTGGCAGGGTATGCCTGTACATCTTGGTGGGAGAGTGTCCATCTGAACAACATGTGAGCAGCTGTTTAGATGCAGTGTTACATCATTTAGTTCAGTCTGTCTTCTGTGGTTCCAGTCCCAAGTCATAGGCTGGATATTATACCATTGTAAGCAGGCATGCTGTGTGGAATAGTCTGATTCAGAGATCAATGTTCTGGCTCTAGCTCCTATCATCTAAAGGATAACATCATTTACAGGAGTATTTCTTAGATAAGTATTCTAATAACTCTCAAATGCCCCCAGTTATTACATTTTTTGTGCAGTTTATATTACTCCACAAGGTCTACCAAACATGTTGATAAGGGGTTTTAAAAGAAAAAAATGACTTAATACATCAGGCTTTTATTATCATTATTATTATCATTGTTACAATAATAATTAAATGCAATGCAATAATTAGTGAATTATATTCGCAATAGCGTGCGAGAATAAAATGAATGGATGGATTGTAGGGCAAGGACATGCGGAAAATAGGTGCAATGTGTGGAATTTTCAAAAGACACCACATTTTTAAAAATCTAGTGTCTACCAGCAGTAAAAGTTAGTGGCAATAATCAGTTGTGGTGTTCTCATACAGCCACTAGATGGGGATGCAGTGTAATTCCAGTTGATGCCGTAGTTCAGGGGTATGCACTAATTTTTTTAGGAGAGCCACTTATGAGTAAGACCATTACTCAAAGAGCCACAGAAATTGCAGATATAACTCTGTATTATCATCACTTTCAAGATATTTACCATCTTTGTGTATGTTTATAAAAATACAGTACCATGCTTTCTAGCTTTACATCTCTTTTTATTCTCAATTCATAATTACATTGCATTATTAAAAGATATAATACTTTTGTGTGAGTGTGTAAGGCTGGGAGTGGAACTCATCTTATGTATGTATGTACATATGCAATTATACATAAGCATTATCAACATGAAATAAAAAAAGTTCACAAAAATGTATATATTGGTCTACTAATAGAGATGAAAAACTGTTATATTTGTATCAATATTTTGAGGCTCTCGTATTTTAGCTGTCCCTTGACTTCCTCCATGCAAAACTTGTAGTTAGTGGTTGCAATCCTAGTCAAACGATCAAGATGCACATCTGTAAGCCTACTTCTATGTTTTCTTTTGACAATGCTCATTATAGACAATGTTGCCTCACATGAGTAAGTACTCACAAAAAAGCTCATTATCTTCTGCACACAAAGCTTTAAATATGGATAATCTGAGGCTGGGACCATGCTCCAGAAATGAGCAGCGCCTGATCTGAGCTCAGTTTTCAGTACATCGTTGACCTGCAGCTCAAGAATCTCACTCTGTATTACGGCAAGGTCTGGACAAAGGTTTTTCAGAGCAGGTGTAAGTCTTGACAATGACACATTAAAAGGGTTCTCAATTAAATTGAAAAGCTCCCTATACCCCACAACATCTTGAAATCTCCTTTCAAATTCATTTCTTATTTCTTCCCATATGCCTACAAATTCATCATAGTCAAAATGTTGCAGTAGACCAGGGTTAGCAGTTGTGCAGGCTCTTAGATTGGGAAAGTGAAGAAATTCTCTGTCGGATATGAAGAGAGTGGTGATCTTGTGCTGGAAAGCAGTGACTGCTCTTAGCATGTTACCTGGGTGCTTCCCTTTACCTTGGTGTTGGAGGTTAAGGGAATTCAGCTGGGATGTGATGTCAGTGAGGAGTGTCAGCTGTAATATCCAGTATGGGTCCTCAAGCTTTGGCTCAGCCCTCCCCTTGCTTGCAAGAAAATCACGGATGTGAGGAAGTTGGGTACAGAATCGTTCAAGCTCCCGGCCACGCGATAGCCATCTCACTTCGTTGTGCATCGCCAGATCCCCGTACTCTGCCTCGTTTTCCTCCAGAAGTGCACGGAATTCCCAGTGATTAAGTGCCCTGGCCTTGATAAAGTTGACGACTCGCACAACGAGCTGCATCACATTCTTTAGCTCTTGGTTTTTAAGTTTTGACACCAGTACCTCCTGATTGGGATGGCAGGTATGCCATCCCGCCAAGTTACGCCTTGGCGGGGGCATGCCCCATACCTATACAGCACCGAGAGTTTGGCACTTGTCAGGGTTCCCCACAGAAATAACCACAACAGCCACAGACACTCAGTCCTTAATAACATTAAATTCTGTACATTCTGACCCCATTTCAACAGACAGATTTCATTAAAAACTTCACATGTCCACACAATAAAGCCCCAAACTAAGGGGATTTTGCATTTTCTCTTCTTCCTTCTCTTTCTTCTTCTTCTCATTCTTATTTTTCCTGCCGCCTATCCCACTAACAACATGTCTCCCCATTGGACATTTTACCGACACCAGCCAAATCTTCACCTACACAACCCAATCAAAAACTCGCATACACACGCAAAATACGCATACCTTTTTACTCTGAAACATTTCCAGTTTAAACAGCTAGCCTGCCTGTGGCCTAGTGGGCAAGGTTACAGTCTTGGGAACATAGGTTCAAACCCCGCTAGGAACACGTTTCTTTAACCTGCTTTTATCCTCACTAATAATTGTCTACTACTTCCCAATTATTGGTTTTGCACCATATCTTCCCGCCGTTCACCGAATGTATACACTGCATTATGACGTACCGTCTGCACGTTCAGTTATTAACCGGCTACAATATTGCAAAGCCATATGGATTCAGCGGGAGCTCTTCTGTGCTTACTGGCCTGTGTTCTTCTTTAAAACCACGGACAGGTTTGCTAATGATATTTCACGCATTGCATAGCTATGTTCTGGTGCTGCACTAACAAAGTCACAGGCTGGTAAACCTCCGGTTGAAGGATTGAATCCTGCCTCGCCCTCAGGCAGATAATTTTCTCTTTTACACTAACGTTTTCTTACGCTTATATTTGCTTTACCAAAACTCACTCACGGCCACCCATATGCATTTCATGACGGCAAATGTATTCCTTTTATTAAAAAGTTACACCAGTTCACCACTCTGCCATTTCTACTAACTATATTTCTTCACTTGGCTACCGTACAAAACCTTCTTATCAGCAAACGCCACGTTTCTACATTCATGTTACCTCGCCCTGTTCTCTATCTAGCCACATACAAACAATTACTAGGTATGTACGTTCTGCAACTCCCCATTAAAACATTACATTTAAAATCATGACTCACTCATAATTATAACTTTTAGTACTGAACATGAGAAAAGCACATCAGTGCAATAGATTTCACTCGTTTCTTAACCCTCCACTTTAACACCTGAAGCTTTATACAGACTGTTATATATACCGTTCGATAAGGAAACTAAGCTCGCTCATGGTCACTTCATTTACTTTGCACTATAGTCTGTGATCATGTCAACCTTCACCTACATGCCCATTCTGCTAAAAACATATTGTTTCAACTACGCAATTTCATCATTTCTTCTAATTTCTCTCACACTGTTATTTTCTCATATGCAAAGCCTGTTGGGACATATGCGTCTGCTCCTATTCTCCACTATCAAATTTTCCGGTTCTAGCTTAGCAAAACAGCGAAGAGGATTCCTACCTGCAGATAAGCCTATCAAACTGCCTTATAAACCTTACAAATACTAAAAGTGCATCTCCACGAAATAACAGACAACGGAGCAGGACAGAAGGGTACACAAGTTGCGACCTAGGGAGCTCTAATTCTACGGGCTTGCTGATTCTTTTGTCAATCAAGCCTCGTTGGATGGCCGTCACATCCGTGAGTACATACATACACTGGCCATATTTCACCTGCGTTTCTGAAGCGTTTACACTTACGCCACCGCACCCTTTGTCAGCCACTGTTTTACATATATAGCAAAGCGAAACTGCTAAACGGTACACGCTCATCAGACTGTACAAATTCACACAAGGATAGCCATAATCCACAACCATTTCTTACAGGGTCACTTCACATTTCTCACTCTCATAATAAAACGCTTTACAAAAAGAAATGATATCTCATAAAAAACACGTTTTCAACGTACAAAAATGCCAAGTTACTCACACATACAAGACATACACCGTCTATAACTCATTCATTCAGACTGCCAAAATCCAGGCCTGCCATTAAAAGTATTGATATCAAAATGACGCCAAGTTACGGTACTACAAACAATATAGGCTATCTTTCCTCACCAAAATTAAATAAGATGTATTCCAATGCAATGCTACCCAATATTTCTTCAATTCTTTCAAGTCACTTCACAAGTCACTATCCCAGGGATCAACCAAATTAAGGCTTATCTGGGTAGTGAGTAGGGGTGGGCGATATAGACTTACAACTTTATCACGATATTTCATGGTATTTTTTGCGGTAACGATATAAATGACGATATGAAAATAGTACCATTCAACACTATCTTTTTGGCTACAAGTCACATCAGCATACAGTCTTGAGAGCTGTGCAAACACAAACATTGATCCAAAAAAGTAAAACTTTATCCTGACCATCATCAAATACTAAACTATACCAATTAAGTAGGCTAAAAAATACAATATGAATTTTATTCACAAATTAAAATTCCAGTGAAAATGCAAACACCAATACTTGCAGGATTCATAATCTAACCCCAGGATAAACAAATGGAAATGTTGTAAAAGTACTTTTCTTCTGTAAAAGTGCAAATAATGTTTAAATAGTCCAAACTTAACAAGTCTTAAACTATGCTGCAAAACATCAAAACAGTATATAAACACAATAATGATTCAAATCATTCAAATCGAGTACAAGTGTGAAATGTAAACACCGATTCTGACTTTAATCATAAACTACATACAACAAATGAAAACGTAAACACTTATACGACATCTGTTGTACTGTCATGGCACAAATAGTCGTAAAAATAGTGCAAACAGCAAATCAAAAAGTAACCATCCCAAACATGTCTTCAGTTAGTTTACAAAACTACAAAACAGTGCAACAACCAGATAAATTAACAACAAATTAACAAATAAAATACAAGTTCAATGAAAATGTAAACACTGATATACTCTGAAATTGTAAATAAAATAACTTATGTGGAAATGAGGGTGTGGCTGGAACATGCCACAAATGAGGTAGTGCAAGTTATCACGCACATACTACTAAAGCATGTGATTCAGGAAGAGGTAGCTATCAAAAAGAGAACAGGACATCACAGCTTAAGATTTTTGGTTAAGAAGACTAGCATATTAACTGTGGCTGGTTTCAGAGCAGACCTTTGGCATGTTACTATATTTCCCCCAGCACTGAATAGCCTCTCTGAGGCTGTACTTGTGGCAGGGATACACAAGTACTTTTTTTCCAAACCACTGATCTGAGGAAACTTCACCTTGTGTAGCTTCCACCATGCGAGGGGATCGCTCTCGCCATGTGCCAGTGGACGAAGCAAACAGCTGTTTAATTCAGCCTCAATTTTCTCTGTCAGAAAGGCTGGTCAGCTAAGCAGCTGGTTTCTTGAAAAAGCTTCCAAGACTCTTCCTCTGCCTCTCAGATGCACTTTGGGCTTGTCCTGTAGATCCAGGTGATTTTTCAGGGGCAGCAGTATCACTTGGCATGACAGAAAGGGATTCCACCTCTCTGACTACTCTGGCTTTGATGACCAGGATCTCTTCTTGACTCATGTGCTGAGTGCGGAAGCGTGGATCAAGCATTGTTGCCATGTTGATCAGTTTCTCAATCTCTGGCTCCTTGTACTTCAGATAGTCCAGTATTGAACTTTTAATTGTCTTGGTGAGATCTGTGTCTTCATCTTTCCCCTGTAGCAGCTCACTCTTGAATAGCTGAAGAACAGGCTTCAAGCATGACACAGTGACATAATTTTCAGCAGAGAGAGCATCTGTGAAATCAAGGAGAGGCCCTAGTGCCTTACTCACAGAATCAAGGACATCAATGTCCTGCCATGTAGGCACCAGATGCCTGGTTGACCTATTAGCAGCTAAGACTTGTGTGAGGGCCTTGTTCAAGCAGTCGCTGAATCATCTTTTGCCTTGATCCCCATCGTGTTTGAGATTCCGTCACCAGTTTATACTGAGGGAGGCCAATTTCTTCTTGAGCATCTTTGAGTGCCCACTGCCTTTTCCAGCTGTGTGAGAATGCACTGACAACCTTTTTACAAACTCCCACAGCTTTGTCAATCCTGGCATCCCTCATGCTTCTCTCTGCAAAAAACAATGAATGAGAGTTCAGTTAAATATTAATTTCATCATAATCTTAAATACACACAATACATACATATATAATTACCTCTTATGTCTGTGCCACATGTCTGTATGTTTTAATATATTTTTTTGTAATGTATTGCTTTTCAAAAAGTATAGTTATATGACTGTGGGCAACAAAGGAAGTTGTCTCTGAAGAACATTAAAGATTAAGCTCATGTATGCTCAACGTGCATGCATGAATACACAGACATTAAAAGAGAAAGACATGGAGAGAGTAAGCGTACCAATAGCAACGTGTAGACAATGGCCAAAGCATGACCGTATTGTCCACTTGTTCAGGGCGATTGCTTTCACCACGTTAGCTCCACTGTCCGTTGTCAGGCACACCTGTTTCTCCTCATCTAGATTCCATGCTTGAAGAAACTGCTTCAAACCACTCGCAATGTTTTCGCCCGTGTGGTCATCTGGGAAAAAACTTGTCTCGAGGCAAGAGCTGTTCAAACTCCAGTTGCTGGTTATGTAGTGGACTGTGAGGCAAATGTATGGCTCCGTCACTTGGCTACTCCACATGTCTGTGGTTGAGGCATAAAACTCCACTGTAGACAGCGTTGTAGGGGATGAACAAGAGCTCGGTCTTGTTGTCTCTCTTTGACCAGTATGGTCGAGGGAGGGATAGAGAAGAAAATTTATGTATCATCAGCATAACAATGGTAAGAGAAGCCATGTGAATTAATAACTGAACCAAGAGATTTTGTGTGAATGGAAAACAACAGAGGCTCCAGTACAGATCCCTGTGGTACTCCTGTAGCACAGAGATGAGGAGCAGAGGCAGACCTCATCCAGGTGACCTGGTATGACCTGGGGCACTCCCAGAAATGCTCATCTCAGCCAAGGTGGAGAGGAGTAGTTTTGGTTGACCATGTCGATTGTTGCAGACAGTTTTAGGAGGATCAGGACAGAGGAGAGGCGTGAGGAGGGCAGTCCCTGTTGAGTGCCCCGATCGAAAGCCAGACTGGTGTGGACCAAGCAGGTTAACCGGCAGTTATTACATGAAAGAGAACAAAGTTATTACATTAACTGTTTTTATTATATTAACTATTATATTATATGTGGCTCTGGTTTGTTTGCTTTTTACCTTAAATAAGATATGGCCTGCATTCAAATCTGAAATTGATCCGTATTTGCCAGGAAAAAAGCTAAAATTCCCTTTTTTGCATGAGGGTGCTGCCATCTTGGAACAAGCTAGTTTGTGACATCATTGGGCGGAGGACGAAGGACAAGGACGGAGTGTAGCACAGTGGGTAAGGAACTGGGCTTGTAACCGAAAGGTCGTAGGTTCGATTCCTGGGTAGGACACTTCCGTTGTACCCTTGAGCAAGGTACTTAACCAAAATTGCTTCAGTATGTATCCAGCTGTATAAATGGATACAATGTAAAATGCTATGTAAAAGTTGTGTAAGTCGCTCTGGATAAGAGCGTCTGCTAAATGCCTGTAATGTAATGTAATGTAATTGGCATTAGTCTCGGCTGTTCAATTTTTACTGCTAGATGGCTGGCTTTCAGCGAACTCAGCGACGAATCAGTAGGAAAGAAACAAAACAAAAAATGCATAGAGAGTCCTTTTGTATTGCCCCAGGGTGCTCAAATGAGTATTACTACACAATACCTATCATTTTCATGAACTGCCTCTGACGAGACTACAACCGCTGAGCTGCTGGCTGCTCTGAAATGGTCCACCTGTGGGACGGGGCGACGGGTCTGCAGTGATGCTTTGTTCTTCACACCACAAACCGACTGAAGCCAGGCGCTGCGGTTGGGCGGGAGTGCAAAATTAGCAATGAACTTATCTACAGTATGTCAGATATCAAGTGTTTAGATTATGGCCTCAGAGAGAGAAACAGTGAACTGGATACATTTTTGGCTTGAAGAATGCTGCCTACCCTCCCCTCCACGAAAATTAAAGGAAACGTTCTTTACACCACTCTGATACCCTAATCTAGGCAGGCGATCTATGGGTCCCACCTCCTGCAGAGTTTGTCTCGGAAGAGACAAACCAGAAGACAAAGCTATTTACAAGAACCGGTTCTGTTTGATCTTAAGTTTAAATGCAATCTGTCACAATAAATCTGTGACATTTTATTGAAATCGTTGACTGAAAACTTCATGTTTATGTTAGAAGCACAAGTAGGCTTCCATGCTTTTTATTGGTATTCAATAGCTTAACTGAATTACCTCCTAATATATTCATGTTTGGTCTTGTTAGAAAGGGACTAAATTCCTGAATATTTTGGTAATATATGGTTCTTAGTCATGCTGTAGGATGTGTAGTGTTTAGATTTTGGCCTTAGAAAGGGAATCAGTGAATAAGAATGTGGCCTGGCCTCCCCATCACAAGCATCAAAGCAAACGTGATTGGGGCAATTTTAAATTCCACTGATACCCTAATCTAGGCTGACAATCTATGGGTCTCACCTCCTCAGAAGAGACAAACCATATGACGTAGGACACCATATCGGGGGTCTGAGACCCTGCATTCCTAACATTTCCCATTACTTAGTTTGAATGCAATCTTTAGGTAGGCCAGTCCTTGACATAAATTAGTCTGACCCCCCTTCCCTTCTCTCCTAAACCTTAACCTGGCATCACCCAATCAGGGCAAACATCCTAAAGCCATGCTGGGTAAGGTATTTAAGATGGCCACAGGAGAAAGTTGTTGTGTTGCATTTGGTTTCGGAGCCTGGAAGAAGAAGAGTTTTCCTCTTTTTATTTTGGTGGTGTTTCCTATGTTGTGTGTTTTTAGCTGGTTTCCTTGTGGTGCTTATACTGGAAGTGGGTGATACTTTGGCAAGGTCTGGCGGATCCGTTTCTCTCTCTCTCTCTCTCTCTCTCTCTCATCCGTCTCTTTCTCTCTATTTTCTGGTATTTCTAGATTAGTTGTTTAATGTTTTGCTGTATGTCTTCTGTTGTCTAATTTAGAAGTAGTGTGCCTGCATTCAATAAAGAATGTATGTCTTCAATTCACTAATCTAATTGATTATTTCGTATTAAATTCAATTCTTTAGTCTTGAAACCTGATATACAGCTTGTTTTGACTTGTTGGTTGATTCCACCAGTTTACTGTAGACTGACCTATCAATGAATTTGGTGATTTAATTGATCATTTTAATTTTAAACATAATTATTAAATGAAATAAAATATATTTTACATGTAGGTTAATTGAGGGGTTCTAGCACGCAATATCGCTTGAGTTCAGTATTCAGAGTGCTGAACATTTTAACAAGGGCATTGACTGTTGGGACCGCTGGATTTAGAAAATAAATATTCTTAATTAATCCTTGCTTGTCCGACAATGCTTTCAACAACATAAGGTCACTTTCATTAAGTACACTGTCAGCGTTTAGATAGGCCAGTCCTTGTCATAAATGAGCCTGCCTCCCTTTCTACCTCTGACCGTGGAATTGCCCAATCAGGGCAAACATGCTCAAGCCATGCTGCCTTAAGTGTTTATGATGGCCTCAGGAAAAAGTTGTGTTGTGTTGCAGTTGGTCTTTATTTTAGTGTTGGTTTCTTGGTTGTGCGTTTTAGCTCATTTCCTTTGTTTCTGTGGCACTGGAAGAGGGTAATACTTTGATAAGGTCTGGCTCTTCAGTCTTTCTTTTCTGGTAATCTGAATTTAACATCTTGTTTGATGTCTTCTGTTTTGTTTTCTAACTTAGAAGTAGACCTGATACAGAGTTTGTTTTGGTTTGTTGGTTGATTCCACCAGGTTACTCTCGACTGACCTATCAATGATTAAATTCATAATTGTCATTTTCAATAATACTTGTTAAATTAAATCGTAAAATATATTTTATATGTAGGTTAAGTGGGCAGTGTGCAGCACCAGGGGGTCCTGAGACGGCCTCAGCACAGGGGCTCAGCTGATCTGTTAGCCCATAGTGATGGATGACCAAAGAGATTTTACATTTGTGCAACCTCATATTTGTACCCCAGTGAAACAGGAAATGGTGAAAGGCAGCAATACAGTTCCGGGGGACTGAGATCAATTTTTTTTAGTAAAATGTCTTTAGATGCCACTTTGTTTGGTTTTATTTTAAATATTCTTTAGGCGTGCCAATAATTTTGACCCCTATGTTTTTGAGAAAAATCAATTTTTTGTAAGTTTTTTTCATAAGAATTGTTTTATTAAAGTGAAAGTAAGCAGTTTCTACAGATATTTGAGCAGAAAATTAAAATCATTAGGTTTATTGTTTCTTTTATATAATCATTTATTCTAATTTTAATGTAGAGTGTCAATAATTCTTCTTTACTTGGATGTATGAACTCTTCTTTGCAGACTGAACGACTGTAAACTCACACAGAAGTGCTGTAATATTGTGGCCTCAGCTCTCCAGTCATCAAACTCACCCCTGAGAGATCTGGACCTCAGCTACAATAACCTGGGAGATTCAGGAGTGGAGCTGCTCTGTGCTGGACTGAGGAGTCCAAACTGTAAACTGCAGAGACTGGGGTGAGTAGTGCTGTGTACTGTGTGATCTTAACTCAATAGAATTTGTGATTATGGTTCTATTCAGTGAAATATTAAAAATGCTCTTTCTCTCTCAGTTTACTCCTCTGTTGCCAGCATTCTTTCTTTGCCCATATATACCTTACTCCCCTATCACAACAAGCAAATAAAAGCAGGATAAAACCTTTTGAGGGTTGCCAGGTTTGTGGTTCCTGAGCAGAATGTAAGGTTTCAGTGGAGTCTGTAGTATCAGGTCACAGGTAATGACTGGATGCTGAGTGTCTGATTGACATGGTAAAAGATTGACCACCTGCATAGTAAAATGTTTCAGGTCTGTCACACATTGCAGTCTTCATCCATCTCCATTATTCACTACCTGCTATAAACTCTAATGAAATCCATATTTACCCCACTCTCTTTCACACACTGACCTTTTGGTGAAGGTGAGTTTTACTCCTTCATCACACACCTGTGTGTGCTGCAGGATTGTGGTGTTTCTGAAAGGATTGTGAATAAAATGGTATTTTATTCTGCTGGTAAAGCCAAGCATTAACTATTGGCTGGCAGGGTATGCCTGTACATCTTGGTGGGAGAGTGTCCATCTGAACAACATGTGAGCTGCTGTTTAGATGCAGTGTTACATCATTTAGTTCAGTCTGTCTTCTGTGGTTCCAGTGCCAAGTCATAGGCTGGATATTATACCACTGTAGGCAGGCATGCTGTGTGGAATAACCTGATTCAGAGATCAATGTTCTGGCTCCAGCTCCTATCATCTAAAGGATAACATCATTTACAGGAGTATTTCTTAGATAAGTATTCTAATAACTCAAATGCCCCCAGTTATTACATTTTTTGTGCAGTTTATATTACTCCACAAGGTCTACCAAACATGTTGATAGGGGGTTTTAAAAGAAAAAAATGACTTACATCAGGCTTTTATTATCATTATTATTATCATTGTTACAATAATAATTAAATGCAACGCAATAATTAGTTAATTATATTCGCAATAGCGTGCGAGAATAAAATGAATGGATGGATTGTAGGGCAAGGACATGCGGAAAATAGGTGCAATGTGTGGAATTTTCAAAAGACACCACATTTTTAAAAATCTAGTATCTACCAGCAGTAAAAGTTAGTGGCAATAATCAGTTGTGGTGTTCTCATACAGCCACTATATGGCGCTGCACTGTAATTCCAGTTGATGCCGTAGTTCAGTGGTACGCACTAATTTTTTTAGGAGAGCCACTTATGAGTAAGACCATTACCCAAAGAGCCACAGAAATTGCAGCTATAACTCAGATGTTTTTTTATCATCACTCTCAAGATATTTACCATCTTTGTGTAAGTTTATAAAACGCGCGGCAGTGTAATTCCAGTTGATGCCGTTGTTGCATTGCTGGGAGATCCTGCCAGCCAGATGAACTGAAGTGTAGCACAGCTCGTACACGGCTCCGGCACAGCTTCAGCTGTTAGCAAGTACAATATCGCAGGTCTGACCAATGATATCATTACTGTTTAGATAAAACCTTCATGTTATTTTATATACTGGTGTATATATTTAAGTTGTCTGTGACGGTAAGCTGCTTAATTCTTCACTGGCTCCACTAGCTAGGTGCATTAATGAAGTAACCAACCGACCCTCCTATCGGCCGCATTTTGAACAGTGTAGGTTACCGTCATGTTACATAAGAATTGGCAATTTTGTGTAGAATTCGGTTTCATTTCACCGTTGTGAAAATTTTTAAATGAATGTCAAAAACACTGAATTAGTTAACCATAAATTGTTTGATAACTTGATGGTTACAAGATTAGGAAGAAAATATTATCATGATAACAGTAGACGTATTCAGCTAATGGGTTTCACGTGTACATTAATAGTTATATTTATCTATTCATAGCGATGAATATTGAACGTTTTTAAAACGTATAGATGTTTATGGAACGAAGAACATGTTAGGTGAGGTAAAGTGCACCACAAAAATGCTGTTTCTTGTGTTTGCAGATTAAATGAATATGTTTGCAAGTCAGATAAGTTCATCATATGGAAAGGGTTTGGCAATGAATCCCTTGCAGTAGACTCCCAGCCTTGAGGTTTCATTATTTTTGTCAGTTAATAGAGGCCAGTAATTTCCTTAGACCTTTGTGTATTACTCAGAATACTTAATGAACTTAATTTACACACCCCCCTCCCTGTTTCTGTGTGTACATCCCCAGATAGCAAGCGACTCCGGGCCGGATTCTGGGCCGAAGTCAGCACTGCCGGGCCGGACTCGGCGCAGATCCGGCCCGGAGTCGCTGGCTGTCTGGGTCTCAGGAATGCGTAGGTACATAAATATATCAAGTGCCACGGTGCACAGTGTCACAGCTGTGAATGTGTGTGTGTGTGTGTGTGTGTGGGGTTTCTCCACAGGCTGGGTTGGTGTAATCTCACAGAGGGCTGCTGTGATGTTCTGGCCTCAGTCCTGCGTTCTCCTGACTCAGAGCTGAGAGATCTGGAGCTCAGAGACAACGAGCTGCAGGATTCAGGAGTGAGAGCGCTCTCTGCTGGACTGGAGGACTCACACTGTAATCTGCAGAGACTGGGGTTCGTACAAACACACCCCTTCAATCCAAAGGGGTCCAGTGTGACTAAATACAACACTGATGTCAATGTTTCTAATGTGAAAACAGACACTTCAGAGAACTGAAACATTATGTTCCTGTTCTTCCTCTTGGAAGAATAAGACTCTACGCACATGAATGAAGAAAATGAATTAGTCCCGTTTCCTGAACTGTAGTGGGGTGTAAACTCAAATGTGTTTGATAATGATTCATTCCACATTCATTTTATTTTATATATAGCTGTAGAAGGTGTGTAACACACAGGGGTGGCAGAGTTCCGTCTACAGACTTATTTCCGTCAAATGAATTATTTGTTCCGTCAAATGAATTATTTTAATTACTTTTTCCGTTTATTTATTTATTTATTTATTTATTTTTACCGTTAATAGATCCTCCTATCCATTATGCGTGTAGCTGCGCGCATTTGACTGGTGAGAGAGTTGACTCGACTCAAGCTGCAGCCATTGGCCAGAAGTTAATTTAAGCAAAATAACTTCACACGCTGTTCACGTGCAACGAAATACACAGCAGCTTCCCAGATACGTAGTTCATTGCAGCTTGCGGTAATTGTACTACTTGACTAGGTAAGAAATGTCATAAAAGTAGTACTTTCGTGTGAAAAATACATGGAAATGTGAATTATCAATTCGTAGATGCTCAGGCTACTGTGGGTCCAAGGCTTTCTGTTAACATTGTTCAATTAGGCCTACTGCGGTTAACTCAAGTTTTCTCGCATGCATTATAATGTTAGTTAGCTAGCCGTAGCTAGTAGATTCCGTATTCCAGTAAAACAACATTTTCATGCTCTGTCCAGTTTGGCTTTATTTTTATTTTTGTATTATCTTTGTCCATTTTGGAGAAGCTGGCTAAATGCTGTGAAATAACCGCACGTAACGTTAAAGGATACCCAGCGAGCACTAGCCGGGATTTCAACGTTGATTTCTAGTTGAAAACTAGATGTGTTGTATCAGGTTTTCTTCTCCGCTCTGCGTAAAATTAAACAGGTGTCAAGAGAGGAACGGCAGCAAATTTCAGAAGATTAACGTTAGCTAACAAAAAACAAGAAAACAATACGACGCAGATGGAAATTTACCAATCTAGCTAGCTAGTTTTAGTGAAATAAACTACGGTGTTGCATGAAACTTGATTATTTTTGAATTGCTTCGTGTAACTGTCAAGTTGCATGGAAATTATGTTGCAGGCACATGCAACCTGCAACTAGTTGCGTGAAGTTGCACCGTGTAAAGCCAGCCTTAGTCACTTAGGCAAGGAGACAACTTAAGTGGCTTTATGCAACGCTCCTAAATGAACCCCTTAGCGTAGGGAAATATTTTGCATACGGGACAAACTTAAGTTTGAAACTTAAGGTAGTTTATGCAACCGGGCACTGGCATTTCTCCGTACGTCCCTTTCCCATTATTGTGTCCGTTAATATTATGAATGCACATCTGCATAGTAACAGGTTGGCCATCGTTCACTTTATTGTCTAATCAAAATTATTGTTTCACAAGATGTGACATAGCCCATCGACATAGCCAGATAAGTTTAGCCAATCACCATCCTCGAATCTGAGGCCGGGTCAGTCATTTTTTGAAAATTAAGACTGTTTTGAATTGCACGCATCCTTTATTTATTTATTTATTTTTTTTAAGTCGCAGGAAAATTGCCAGTCGAGGAGTGCACACACTCGTCTATGCATTGCAAGCAGGTACGCTAGTATCAGTGATTGACTCAATCATTAACGATAATATCTTAATAAAGCCCCCATGTGACTCTTGTAGAAGGTAGTGATTTAATCTGTACTATCATTTAGTGGTACACATATAAATCAAGATAACGAGAGCGTCTATCTGTCTATAATATGAAACCCGTTCGAAACGGCCTTGCTTAGGATTGTTTTGACGTTTAGCTTAGTAGCTAAGATAAATGATGACTGAATGTAACATGATGCTTAATATCCTGTATGAAACGTCATCTTCGTGAATAATTACTCTGGTTAGATCGATGTCAGGTTTTCTAACTTTATTAGGCTACTAGAGTACCAGGCGGCACGATAACGACGCTAACCAGCGAACTAACATTTAGTCTAATGGGGCTCTTACTGCATTTTCGCAAGCAAACCTCGCATATTACTATCCCAGCCTGCATTTCGACGTTTATTTATAGGTGAATAAAGGTCATGAATCAAGGTTGAATCACTGTTGAATTTTGTTTTGAATTTGAAAGGATAAGCATTAAACTTTGTATATTGGGTAGGCTATATTAAATTCCTGGATTATTTGAAATTCCTATAGAGCCCAACCGATATATCGGTTTGGCCGATATATCGGCCATTATTTGACTTTTTTGACGATATCGGGATCGGCAGTTATGCAGCGGATGTGTCCCAATTTTTAAATAAGTATAATAAACAAAAAAAACATTGATTATTTATCTGTACTTGTCTGTTCGAACGTTGTAATTGCTATTTACTAGAATTACCCAGTAGAGGGAGCTCTAATACAAGTGTGAACTGCAGCAGCTGACGCGCTACTTCTGTAATAAGACGTTTGTCACTCGTGCCTCATCCGATATTCTCCACTGCAAGACTTGTCCTGCACAGATTCGATTGCCGCAATAAAGGTATGTATATTTAGTTAAAGTTTTTAATTAAATGCGTTTATACGACCACTATGTTTATCAATCCTCATTATCAAGCGAGCGAGCTAGCTAACATATTTGGTTCACTTTAGCAAGCTAGCTGGCTAGCAAGCATTTATGAAGTGGCAGTGAGCACATAAGCGGCGTAGGATCTACATTTCCAGAGGTATTCTCAAATAAATAACCAACCAAAATAAAATGGTGATTGAATGCATCACACATTTGTTTTTTTAATCTGAGATAATGATATAAGCTACTATATGATGCTGTGTCAATAGCCACGCGTTATTGCAAGCGAGTGTGTCATCTAGTCAAGCGTCATCGTAGCAAGCTAACCAGACAGTAAAAACTCTGATAAAACACTTCTAACGTGGATCATTTTAAGCCATGTTATCTAGCTTTGTCGTGATAACGTGAGAGAAGGATTGCTGTTGGATAAGTGAATCAACCAACAGTTAGTGCGGGTAACCTGCACGAAAGCGCATTGTAGTCTTTCACATATTTCATCCAGTCAATTTAATTTCATCTAACGTTACACTTGATTCACTCATTAGCTCCGCTAGATGTCTTACTCTTTGAGATCATGTAGTAGGAATAAAATAAGAAAATATAATTCATTTACTGAGAATAGATACTAAGAAATAATAACAAATTAATAACAAAAATAATCATAAAAATACATGTTTGAAACTGGAAAACTGATTTTTTAAAATGTATTTTTTATAGATGGCTGGAAAAGAAAGGAGTAACAGCAAGGTGTGGAGTTATTTTGATTTCACACACTTAAAGATGGTGTTAATATATATTTAATTTAATATCATCTTTTACATTTTTTATCTAAAAAGTTCTTTGTGTGTTTATTTTTATTTGTTTGCTTATACGTTAAATGTTCTTAAATATAGAACCTTTAATAAAATATAAGTTTTTCAAATTGATTTGAAAACGTTGCACTTTTTGACAAAATATCCGTCAAAACATCGGTAATCGGTGGGCTAGGACTCTCCAAAATCTGGATCAGCATCGGACACAAAAATCTGGCATCGGTTGGGCTCTATTTCATTTGCAGTGTCTCCCTTTTTTGTTCCAACCTCTGAGCCGGGTTGTAACAGGTATGAAGTGCTGCTTCAAAACTGCGCCCCCCCCCCCCAAATGTTTATCACTAGCAGCCACTGGCCCAGAATGCGTGAAACTGCACCATTAATAATTTTTTTTTTTTTTTTTAAATTGAGAAACTGGATTGTGAACAGATGGAGTTATTTCATCCCAATTGGCAGTTTTTTTTTTCATGTTTTCAATGCTGAACCTGAGAGAATTATGTTCTGCCATTCAGTTGCCAACAGTTTTGTGTTTGACCTGTTAAGATGATAAAAGGTGAATGCAATCCAACGTTCATTTAACCATTACAGTTATTTTAAGTAATGTCTACACCTCTCAGCCCCTTTTAGAAAAGAAACGTATGTAGCAAAAGTATTTTTTTTTTTTGCAGTACTCTGATTAAGCGATTAAAGGAACTGATTGGGATTGTACGCTGACTTTATAATTATTCTATTAAGGTGGCCCACGCAGTAATACTAAATAGACTATTTGTGCCAAATGATGATTTTAAATAATTCATATATTTTTAAGACTGCTAATTAGAAACTCAATAATAGCCAAATGCTAATTTAGGCCTACACTATACACACTGTATTGCACATGTGGGATGCAAACAAGCTTCGCCGCGCAACCTGGACACCAGAAAAAAAAAAGTTCAGTCAAAAACTTTTCTCTCACCAGCACCCATGAACACACTGCTATGTGTTTGACACACAGCCCTGTTAGCTTATATTAATGTACTGTAAGGTGTGTAAGATACTGATATGCGTTTGACAATGTAACAAACTTTGCCCTAATTGGACAAACCGACAGAGAAATATATATGTATTTTATTTACATTCGGACTGACTTAACATAAATCTTCACCTTCTTATTAGTAAGATTTTTATAAGAATACCCTAAGTAACCAAGCAATTGAAAACCAACGTCACACAATACCAATATGAACTTGCAAACGAAGAATCAATACGTGTATTGTCTTCACACACATCCACTAAGTAACCAAACAATTGAAAACCAACATCACACAATACCAATATGAACTTGCAAACAAAGAATCAATAAGTGTATGGTCTTCACACACATCAAACACATTATACATGCATATACATACAGCATCCAGTCTTTTGGAAATGATCTTGTACGAGCCAGGTTTTCCTTTTAAATGTCCACATAAACAAAAATCACAGATTGTAAAAATAAGGAAACCATGTCCATTTTCCTACCAGTCCACTTCCTTGACGTAGGCCTGTTTGGAAGTTTCCCACAATCACAAACTTGCATCCATTGAGTAATACAAGGGGAAAAACAAAAAATAGGAACAAAAAAGATTCCCAAAAATTCCAAAGTTCCAATGAATAAAAAAAAAACCCAAAACCGTATTGGCTCCAAATTATCTCCTTTTCAGGTTCCTTTGAGAAAGCTGATATTTGAGGCCTGGTGCAAACGCCCTCAAACAAACACAACAGCCATCTTCCATTGTCCTTTCTTACTACCTCCTAGACATTCTTTTAAAAATGGAAGCCTGGGCGGGGCACAGTCTGCCCAGCCACGCCCTTCCTAACTTTATTAAAGGCACAGGTAACAAAAACCTTTGTAGTCATACCCATTTACTAATGTGGCATATTTTACCTTACTATAAGATATCAACTTAGTTTATTGTTACCATTATACAATTATCCACAATTAGCTTCATTTTCTGTGGCATGCATACTGGGTATGGAATGCATGTTACAACACACTCAGTCCTGTTAGTTTATAGTAATGTGTGTAAGGTGTGTAACACACTGCTAGGTGTTTAACACACAGCACTGTTAGCTTGTATTAATGTACTGTAAGGTATGTAACACACTGCTATGTGTTTGACACACACAGCCCTGTTAGTTTATATTAATGTGTGTAAGGTGTGTAACACACTGCTATGTGTTTAATACACGCAGCCCTGTTAGTTTATATTAATGTGTTTAAGGTGTGTAACACACTGCTATGTGTTTGACACACACAACCCTGTTAGTTTATATTAATGTGTTTAAGGTGTGTAACACACTGCTATGTGTTTGACACACACAGCCCTGTTAGTTTATATCAATGTGCTGTAAGGTGTGTAACCCACTGCTATGTATTTGACACACTCACCTCTGTTAGTTTATATTAATGTGTGTAAGGTGTGTAACACACTGCTAGGTGTTTGACACACACAACCCTGTTAGTTTATATTAATGTGTTTAAGGTGTGTATCACACTGCTATGTGTTTGATACACAGCCATGTTAGCTTATATTAATGTGTGTAAGGTGTGTAACACACTGCTATGTGTTTGACACACACAGCCCTGTTAGTTTATATTAATGTGCTGTAAGGTGTGTAACACACTGCTATGTGTCTGACACACTCAGCCCTGTTAGTTTATATTAATGTGCTGTAAGGTGTGTAACCCACTGCTATGTATTTGACACATACAGCCCTGTTTATATTAATGTGTGTGAGGTGTATAACACACTGCTATGTGTTTGACACACACAGCCCTGTTAGTTTATATTAATGTGTGTACGGTGTGTAACACACTGCTATGTGTTTGACACACTCAGCCCTGTTAGTTTATATTAATGTGTGTACGGTGTGTAACACACTGCTATGTGTTTGACACACTCAGCTCTGTTAGTTTATATTAATGTGTGTAAGGTGTGTAACACACTGCTAGGTGTTTGACACACAGCCCTGTTAGTTTATATTAATGTGTGTTAGGTGTGTAACACACTGCTATGTGTTTGACACACACAGCCCTGTTAGTTTATATTAATGTGTGTAAGGTGTGTGTGTGTGTCCTTCTCTCTGCAGGCTGTCAGGCTGTAGAGTCACACAGAGAGGCTGTGATTCTCTGGCTTCAGCTCTGTGTTCAAACCCCTCACACCTGAGAGAGCTGGACCTGAGATACAATCACCCAGGAGACTCAGGAGTGAGAGCGCTGTCTGCTGCTAAACTGGACACACTCACACTGCTGTAAGTACAGAGAGTTTCCACACTGCACCTCACACACACACACACAAGGGTTTGGGGCGCATGGAGGGCACTGTACAAACCAGCGTTATCCAAGAGGGTTGGGGATCTACAGTGGAGGGTGCTGCACGGGATCACTGCAGTAAATAGTTTTATTTCTGTGATGAACCCGGCAGGATCCCACCATTGTCCATTCTGTATGGAGAGAGAAACTGTTTATCATAGTTTTTCTGGGTGTGCCAGACTTCAGCCTCTCTTTTCTTTTTTGGGACGTTTATTTATTTTATCCTTGGTTTCCCATACAGTCACAGACGGATAAGTGCCAGCTAATTTATTTCATTTCAGGGCTAAAATGGCAGTTTCTGTAAGTGGGAAAAATATGATTGGTGGAGGGGACAGGCAAGATGTGGCTGTTGTAGTTTGAGGTTTGATCAGGGACACAGTGATGGTAGAGTTTCAGTATTACAAAGCAATGGAGAACCTGAGTGTGTTTCAGAGTGTGTGTGTTATAAGGGTGTTTTATGTTCAGTGGAGGGAGGGGAGCTATTTTTGCACATGGAATAGGGTGAAGGAATGGAATACGTTTCCTTTGTGACAGACTTGTGTTTTTTTCTTCGTTTTCATTTACGTGATGTCATTGGTGTGTTGAGAGTGGAAATAATGGATTGTTAAAATTCAGAATTCTGTTCTGCTGTTCTTACAGTGTGGACCATGGAGGAGAGAACAGGACCAAACCAGGACCCAGGAAATGTGAGTGTGTATCGACACAGAACACTTTCCATAGATACACACTCTGCTGTGTGTGTGTGTGTGTGTGAGTGAGAGACTTCTTTCTTACTGACATAAACACACAAACAGAAACACACATGTACACAAACACACACACAGGTACTATCACAGCTCTTTCTCTCACACACACATTAAGAGGTGAATATTAATAATGATAATTAATGTCATTAATGTCTCTGGTGTGCAGACGGCTGTCAGCTCACACTGGATCCAAACACAGCGCACAGAGATCTGTCTCTGTCTGAGGGGAACAGGAAGGTGACACACACACCGGGGAGAGAGCAGCCATATCCTGATCATCCAGAGAGATTTGAGTTCTGGTCCCAGGTTGTGTGCAGAGGGAGTTTGTGTGAGCGCTTTTACTGGGAGGCTGAGTTCAGTGGGCCTGAGTGTAGGGGGGGATGGGTTTCTATAGCAGTGACAGATAAAGGAATCAGTAGGAAAGGACTGGGTTCTGACTGTGGGTTTGGAGAGAATAAAAACTCCTGGAGTCTGGAGTGCATGTTCAGACGCTCTGATAAATTCAGATTCTCTGTCTGTCACAGTAAGAACAAAACACTCCTACCTGCCCCCCCCTCCTACCCCTACCGCAGAGCAGGAGTGTGTGATGATGATGATGGTAGAAGAGTGTGTGTGTACAGGGTAGGAGTGTGTGTGGACCGTCCAGCCGGCACTCTGTCCTTCTACAGCGTCTCTGACTCTGACACACTGACCCTCCTGCACAGATTCCACACACACTTCACTCAACACACACCCCTCTGTGCTGGATTTAGTGTGCTTGGCTCCTCAGTGTCCCTCTGTTAACTGGAGTAGAGACACACACACACATTCACACACACACGTGCGCGCACACACAAACATGCACGTGCACACACACACACACACACATGCGCATACACACTCGCACGCATGCACGCGCGCGCACACACACCCACACACACTCATGTACACACACACACACCACATTCATATACCCACTCACACACACACACCACACACACTCAATCACACACTCACACACACTCAGATACACATAGACACACACACACCCACACCTACACACACACATCCACACACACCCTTTCTCTCTCACACTCACACTCATGCACACACACTCACAAATACACATGCTGATGTACACTCATGCACACGCACTCACACACCTACGCACGCACACACTCGTGCACACACACTCACACTTACACACACATACACACTCTCTCACACCCAATCACTCTCACACCTAATCACACACATGCACACACACACCTACAAACATGAACACACACAATCTCTCGCACACACAAACACACTAATTCACCAGTTTACTCTCGCGCACACACACGTGCATGCATACGCACACACGCTCATAACCGTATGCACACACACACTCTCTCTCATACTCAGTCACTCACACACACACCCTCTCTCTCTCACACACACACTCACATCCACAGTCACACACACATTCACACAAACACACACACGCAAACTCAAGCACTCACGCACACACACATGCGTGCAGACACAAACACGTGTTAACACACATTCACATTCCCTTACGCATGCACACACGTATAAACACACACACACATTCGCTTACCCATGCACACACACACTGATGTACACGCACTCACACCCACGCACGCACACACTCGTGCACACACACTTACACACACATACACACTCTCTCACACCCAATCATTCACACACCCAATCACACACATGCACACACACACAAACTCATGCACTCACGCACACACACATACATGCTTGCAGAGACACAAACACGTGTCAACACACTCTCCTCAGTGTCCCCCTGCTAACTGGAGTAGAGACACACACCATGCACGCACACACAAACATGCACACACACACACACACACACATGTGCGCATACACACTCGATCGCATGCACACTCACACACGCACATATATATATATATATATATATATATATATATACACACACACTCATATACACATACACACACACACTCAATCACACACTCACACACATATATAAACACAAACACTCATATACACCTAGACCCTCACACATCCACACCTACACACACCCACACACACACACACTCACATACACACACACACACATATATATACACACACACACACTCATACACACACACACTTATATACACATACACACACACTCAATCACACACTCACACATATATACACACACTCATATGCACCTAGACCCACACTCACACACCTACACACACTCTCGCACACCCAGTCACACACACACACACACACACAGCCTCTCTCTCTCACATACACTCCATCACACACACATACTCTCACACACACCCTTTCTCTCTCAGTCATGCACACGCACTCACAAATACATACTCATGCACATGCACTCACACACCTACACACGCACACTCTCTCACACCCAGTCACACACACACCTACACACGGACACACACAATCTCACGTACACACACAGACACGCGCATGCAAACATACACACGCTCATACCCGTATGCACACACTCTTTCTCTCACTCACACACTCACATACAGTATACAGACACACACATTCGCAAACGCACACGCACACACACTCATGCACTCACGCACAAACACAAACATGTCAACACACACACATTCTCATTCCCATACGCACGCACACACATGTATAAACACACACATTCACTTACCCGTACGCAAAGACACACATACACATGCACTCACACATGTGCACACATGCATACACATACATGCGTGCACACACAATATACACATGTATACACAAACATTCTCATACCCATACATACACACACACACACACACACACACAAAGGCACTCTCACGCACACACACATACACTCATTCTCTTGCAGGCACACTCACTCAAATACAGTCACACACACATTCACACAAACGCACACACACACACTTTCTCTTACCCATTACAAACACGCACCCGTGTGCACACACACACACACACACACATACTCATGCACTCAATCATACTCTCACACATGCACACATATATACATGCGTGCATACACACACACACACACATTCTCTTACCCATACACACATGCACCCGTGTGCACACACACACATACTCTTGCACTCAATCATACTCTCACACATGCACACACACATACATGTGTGCACGCACACGCACACACACACACACACACACATCCTCTTACCCATACACACACGCACCCCGGGCACACACACACACACACACACACACTCATACTCATGCACTCACACACACACACACACACACACACACGTTCTCATCCACAGTCACTCCCACAAACGTACGCATGCATGCGCACACATTCACAAATACACCCACACAAACACACTCTCACCCAATCACACACACACACGTCGACACACTTGCAACCTTCCTTGACCAATGCCTTACCTGTGCATTTTCAGCTGTGCCCAATATTATCCTCAGTACAGCTTAACCCCTGTACATAAGAGTATGATCTTTTAGCAGGTTCAGGTTAAGTACTTGCTGTCTAAATATGATTGTATTTTTTTACATTTTAATACATTTATATTGCGAATGTTCAAGGTGTGTTTATGCACTTTTGATTATTAAAACATTAATATAACATTGAGAGTAATAATGCCAAAAGATGGCAGGGTAAAATGTTTTTGAAGTAATAATTCTGTCTCCTGTATCTGCATCTTTTTTAAAAGAAGCCAGTGGTAAACTCCTCCACTTAAATGTGCATTTTACTAGTTTTTACAGTTGCTTTCATTCATTTTCACAAGAGTTCCAATGTGCAAATTTCTGTGGGCAAATGCAGCTGATGGGGAGAATGCAGAATGATCACTGCAGTGTACTTATTTCCTTTCATTAATGTAAACAATGATGGATTGAGTTTCCTTATTAATTCTGTTAGGATTGTTTTTTTTGTTTTTTCTGCTTTAATTTTCTGTATTTTCAGACAATAATATGCAATGATTAAACCTGAATTATAAAAATATCAAATGTTTTGCTGTTGTGATTTATTATTGTGTGATGTATTGAACTCCTGTGACACAGTAGTACTTAATTCAAATTCTGTATGGGATTATGTTTGGGCTCAATATGAGTAGATCAGCATGGGGCTAAAATCTGCAGTTGAAGCAATGACATTCATCTGTAGTGGAAATAAAATCCATTATAAGAAAAGTTGTGTAGTGTCTGATGAATGCTTGCTTCTGTTACTGTAGTGTGATCACAACTCAATACATTTTGAAAAGTCACTGCTTGTCTATTGAGCTGGTATATTTATGTTACCTCTCAAATAAATGGTTTTCCTGTAGGTTTGAACCTGGATCTGCTGCACATCAGTTGAATGGATTAGACCACTAAGCTAAAATCTGGGCAGAAGTGTGGTTTGCATGACATCCAGTCTCTGAGATGTTCCTGAGACCCTACAGTTTTTCTCATTTTTTCAGATGCATTTCTAATATCGGCAGTCACACATTACAAATGCATTACAGTATGTTATGATTGCTTTGGCTCAATGTGGAAAACTCAATTTGCCAAACTGACTGGCAAAATTCTTACCCTAAGCCACTAATTGCAGTACCCACCCACAAAGTGCACAACTCTAAATCACACTCAGTTTTCACAATACAGTTGTCTTGTATTAGTACAATGTTCCAATGCTTATTGACAGACATGCAGATTGTGAAATGACGTCAAGATGCAATCCTGTCTCGTCGCTTCCAGCAACATTGCCCAGGTGAGTCGCATTGCAGCACGATTGGTAATCCCAACATAAAAGGCTGTTTTACAGCACTACATTCAGCAGTGTCTGACAACATGGAGCAGCCCAATGCAGTTGGTACTGATGGACAGGTCGTGGCTGTGACTGTGGTTGTGGTCAAGCAGGTAGAAGAAATATTGTTGTATCGAATGAATTTAGAGCCACAGTGATTGACCATGTCGTAAATCCAGGCATAACAATGGGAGATGCTGGAAGGATCGTAAGGCCAAACTTAAAAATGTCAACAGTGGCATCTAATACGAGCTTTTGGACTGAACATTGATAAGTCAATAATTTACTGCAAAATGTAATACTGTAATTACATTACAGGATTGTTGTGTTGGTATCATTTTGTATTATTTGTGTTTTGTGACGAGCCGGTAAGCCATGTTAATCATTTTTATTAGAGACCGCGCAACTCTGTTTTTCCAAAATGCCGGCTTATTCCACATGGGGGAAAATTGCGTTTGTGTTAGGTATTCCTGTGTCTGTTCTGATAATGTGATTATTTTTCTTCTATCGGATAAGGCCTGCTGGTGCAAGTTTGTAATGTTCCATTTGTATGTGTTATTTTTACTGCTTACCTGTCAAATGTCTAGAGTGTAAATGTTTCTGTTTAAATAATTGGTTGAATAACACACATCACCGCTATTTTCACCGACCATGTTAAACGTACTCACTTACACGTCTCAGATCCAAAGGCATGCTGATGTTAAACCCATATTCCAATCTGTTTGAAATGACACAAATTCTGCCTAGTCTGTTCAAACAGACATTTTTTTAACTCTACATATTGTTTATGCCCTGCACCTGAACAAATTGGATGTGCCCATTCTACTGTACCATCTCCTATGTAAGCTAAGAAGTTCCTTTCAGCTGACTACATAAGAATCTGTACTATTGGCATTTTATGAGAGCTGAAAATGTGCAACTTTGTTAATCAGAAATTATATCTGGGTGGGTAAATTGGTGGATATGCTGTAGAACATAGTTTGTCATTGATTTATAAATATACCAGCATATCCTGGGCTTTCACTGATGGTTTAATTGTGGTACATATAGCAGTGGCCTGATACGCATTCTATGTCTGCAGTTTACTTCTACCTGACTGCTTCCCCCCAGCAGGGAAACAGAGGGGCACAACCCCCCCCCAGCAGAAAAACAGAGGCACAACCCCTCCAGCAGGGAAACAGAGGGGCACAGCCCCTCCAGTAGAGGAACAAAGGGACACAGCCTCCCCAGCAGGGAAACAGAGGGGCACAGAAGACTCTGGGTCATCCCACCATGGACGACGCAGTAGAGGTAGCTGGTTTTAGCAGTTTGCTAAGGTGGTCTGGGAGGATGGACAGCGTGGGAAATTGTGGAGGACCGATTGCTCAGTGGGTCAAACTGGTGGAAGATACCACAAGCCAGACTCAGTTTCCTGATCATGGTCAATTATGACACGCTGCCGCTTTCTCTGAACCTGCGCTAATGGTTTGGTGTGGATGAGACCGTCCGCTCTGTGCTGCCCCCAAACAAGGCCTGTGGCACATTCTGTCAGGCTGTGAGACGGCTCCAGCACAGGGACACAGAGCAGGCCTCCAGCACAGGGACACAGAGCAGACCTCCGGTACAGGGACACAGAGCACAGGGACACAGAGCAGGCCTCCAGCACGTTTTGTCAGGCTGTGAGACGGCTTCAGCACAGGGACACAGAGCAGGCCTCCAGCACAGGGACACAGAGCAGGCCTCTGGCACAGGGACACAGAGCAGGCCTCCGGCACGTTCTGTCAGGCTTGTGAGACGGCTCCAGCACAGGGGTGCTACAGATGCAAGCATGACCAGCTGCTGCGGAAGCTTCTGGAAATACTAGTGACCAGCAGACAGGAGGCAAACAGAGATGCCTCTCCTGTGAAAGAGCATCAAACCCACTTTGTGAGGCAAGCAGCGGAGGAGGGGACCGTAGGACCCAAAGGTGAGAGTAGAGCCCTGGTTCCAGGCAGAGGGTGGAGCATGCATGTAGATCTCAATCCACAGCTCCATTTCCCAAATGAGATCAGCCCAGCGTCCCTGTGGCTTAACATGGAAATGTGGTCTGCTCGGGCGAAGGTGGTGCTCCTTATATGGAGACGTGGTCTACTCGGGCGAAGGTGGTGCTCCTTATATGGAGACGTGGTCTACTCGGGCGAAGGTGGTGCTCCTTATATGGAGACGTGGTCTACTCGGGCGAAGGTGGTGCTCCTTATATGGAGACGTGGTCTACTCGGGCGAAGGTGGTGCTCCTTACATGGAGACGTGGTCTACTTGGGCGAAGGTGAAGCTCCTTGTGGAGTTCACCCTCCCATGGGAGGAGGGGGCAGAAGCAGCCTATGAATGGAAACGGCTGAAGTACTCTGACCTGGCAGCGGAGTGTGAGAGTGTAAGGAGTGTAAGGAGGCCAGTTGGAGAGCGACAGTATATCCAGTGGAGTTCAGATACTGGGGCTTCATCTGCCAGTCAGTGCTCTACCTTCTGGAGAACATGGGCATGACAGGAGCAAGCCTGAGGAGGCCAGCTAGAGGGCTGGCTCAGGAAGCAGAGAAGGGGGGCTGGCGGCTTTGGCTCAGAAGGTATCGGGGGGAAGAGTTGGCAAACACCCACTCCACCCAAAACAACAGCAGGGGGTGGCAGCTGGCCTTCTGGATCAGTTTGAGCCTCTTTGTGTCACTGGGGTAGAGGCTCCCAGCCCAGCACACACAGGTGTAGAACAGGACACTGGCCACAATGATCTGGTAGAACAGGGCCAGCATCCTGCTACACACACCAAAGGAACGTAGCCTCCCCAGAAAGAAAAGCCTTCAGTCTAGTAGGGCCTCCAAAGACACAAACCACTGTATCAAACCATCTATCCATGTGATCAGGTGAACAATGTGTGTATGTGTGTAGGTGTGTGTTTGTGTACGTGTGTGTGCATGTTATGCATGTGTGTGCGTATTGATGTGCTGTGTATGTGCTCTGTGTGTACAATAAGAGTGAGCATCTTCAATGCGTCTACCAGTGCACTTCTTTGAAATCACACCCCCATCCTCATGCTAAGTGGAATTTAACAAAACCATTATTTGCCATGGCAGGAGCTGGAAATGGTTGAGAGTATTGGAATATTTATTTTGGCTATCAGACCTGTGGGCTGTACTGGAATACTGGAAACACAAAGTGGATGCATTCCGCCATCCAGTGGTCTTGTGACGCTACTACAAGGAACTGAACCGCAGAGGGTGAGACTCAAGGCAGCAGTTGGGAGTTTCTAAAACGTTGACTGCTTACTCCGGTTCACTTTGTCTAATACAACATTTTTTCTAAAGATCTGAAACTATGCACTAATGAAACTATGCACTATATGCAGGCAGAATACAGGCAGGTGGAACACACAGGCATATACACAAGCAAAACATAAATGAAACGCGAGGAACCAGCACCGAAGTCAGGGAACAAAGAACTTAAATAGACTCCAAACTAACAAGACACAGGAGGGCACAATTAACAATCAAACCAGGACAGGGTGGGAACAACGAGACACAAGCAGAAACAATAAAATAATTGAAAGCAATAATACAATTAACCAACAGGGGAACGAGCAGGACACAAAACAGAAGTGCCGCCATCTGGTGACCCAACAAGGAAAAACAGACAGAAACAGAACCATGACAATAATAGTCTTTGGTACATATAAATGACATTTTTTGGTGAATGGTCTCCTTACTTTAATAATGACAGACATATATATACATACCTTTTGGATTTTTAATTTCCTTATAAATTTCAAAGATGGACAAAGGTATTGATGAAATCTTTGCTTTATTGTATGCAATAACTGTCTGTGAACATCCAGTTTAAATTTGGTGACACTCCGATCATTATTTCCAGAGATACATGTGATAAGACAGACGCTGTCCCTTTTGGAGAAGCCTAAATTTTCACTATTTTCGCTTTTGGGGAGGATCTAAACATCAACCAAAAAAACTAATTTTGCAGTAAAATATTTTTATACAACCATCCATTTCAAAAACTAGACATATTAAAGTTATGAAAAAACATGGTTGTGCTTTGTTCTACCTCGGGTAGGGGTATCTCAACTTTTAGGGGCCTTAGTTCCTCTACTATTTGACCTAGTCTTGTTTTGTCTGTATTTAGGCAGTTTGTATTTGTGACCAAACGTATACAGACAGAATGTGACTTGTTATTGTTAGCATGTCTATGCATGTTTGTATTAAAATACAATTTTTAAATAACAGCATTTTTTGTGTTCAGAAATTATGAAATAATTTAAACACGTGTTCAACAACCTGAATAGGAACCTGTTGATTCATCTCAGTCTTTAAAATACCTCAGTTAAAATACCTCTTTATGTAGACCTAACTGTTTGTAATATAGCACAATAAGCACAATGTGAACATGGGGTATTTATTCTACATTGCATGCATAGCTATTTCTGACATAATGTGGCTTTAGAGGGCAAATAATCCAAATATGAAAAGCACCTAATTAAGATAAATTAACGGCTTGTTAAAATTCTGGTATCGCAATTGTGGTTAGAATGAAAACCAGCATACAGGTGTGTGAAGGAGTGGCCCTTCATTCAATTGTTAATTGATTAATTAATTGTATTTAATGGTTTAATTGATTTAATTTGTTAACCTGAGGTAATTGTAACCCAGGTGTAATTGATTGGCTCAGCCCATTTAAGTGTCTGTCAGTAGGGACAGGGGGAGGGGAGCTGGTGGCAATTTTGTGGGCACTTGGGTAGGTGGAGGCCAGGAAAAGTCATTGTAAGTTCAGATTCTTCTGCAGCACTAATGGCACTGAAAGGTGGGAAAGGTGGGGCCAGACCGGACCTAATAGTAGAAATATTGATTATGCTAAATCGAGTATCTAAGTGGTGGAATACTGTTGGGTTTTTCTGGGTCCCAGCTCACGCAGGAATACAGGGCAATGAGGAAGCTGATATGATAGCAAAAAGAGCCTATAACAGGAAGGATTTAGATCTGGAAGTACTGTATGGAAGGGCCGAGTGTAAGAGCTTAATTTGTCAAGGAATTGCAAAGTTATGGCAAAAAGAATGGGAGGAGGGAAACAAAGGCAGGTTTTATTTTTCAATACAGCCAACACCAAATCTCATGTCAAATGTGAGAATGAGCAAGAGGGACAATGTGGTAATAACTTGATTGAGATTGGGTCATTGTGCAATAAAACATGGGCTGGCATTGGTTGGTAAACACACGGATGGAAAATGCATCTGTGGAGAGGCAGAAACTGTGAAGCGTGTTTTGATGGAATGCACCAACTATCACGCAGAGAGAAGACTCATGCAAGCAGAACTGTCAGAAATCGGAGTTACAGATTATTCATTGAAGTCTATTCTTGCCGTGGATCACTGTGATACTCCAAAGACTGTATTTAAATTCCTCCGTCGCACTGGTCTCTACATAAGGATGTAGCTTTTTCAATGGAGCTCTATGATCGACCTGTGGAGGGCAGCATTACACTCTTTAGTGTACAGCCTGCCGGAAGCTACTAGAAGAAGAAGACAGGGGGAGGGAAGGTAAGCCACTACTATTTTTTGTACGTTTGGCGCTTTTAAAATAAATTATTAGTCTTTCAAGTCTTGTTTTTCTCAGTTGTTTTTAAGCCTTTTTACAAGGTGGGAAACAGGACCGAGGTGGGGAACCAGTTCTTTTAACTGGTCTGCTTTCAGATCATTAAAAAATAAAATAAAAAAATCAATTTATGATATTTGGTGAAGAATTCTTTAGTTAAAGAGAGAATTCTGGACATGGTCATGTATACCAGTTATAAAAATGCAGTGTTTTCTCGTGTGCCACAATCCCTTCCCTACAAAACGATACAGAACATGTCGGTTGTTGAAACCTCAAATCAGACTTTTCATTGTATGTTCATTCACCTTTACAGTGTATACAGAATTATTGGCACCGTCAGTTGATATGAGGCATTCACTTTATGAAATGTTTTCTATGCTCAGCAATATGAGAAAATGATATAGTTTTATTGTGAAACCATTGCTTAGAGGGGAAAAAACTATAATTTTTACTGAGAGAAGGATGCATGTCATAATTCTTGGCACCCTTTGCATTTAGTTCTTAGTGCTGTTATCTTGGCAAAGGGAGGGTGAACTGAGTCTTCTCTTATAATGCCTGATGAATTGGGGGAACACATATACAGTGCCTTTGGAAAGTATTCAGACCCCTTCACTTTTTCCACATTTTGTTATGTTACAGCCTTATTCTAAAATTGATTAAATTCATTATTATTTTCATCAGTCTAAACACAATACCATATAATGACAATGCGAAAACAGGTTTTTAGACATTTTTTCAAATTTATAAAAAATAAAACTTAAATATTACATTTACATAAGTATTCAGACACTTTGCTATGACACTCAAAATTGAGCTTAGGTGCTTAGGTTTCCATTGATCATACTTGAGATGTTTCTACAACTTGATTGATGCCCACCTGTGGTAAATTCAATTGATTGGACATGATTTGAAAAGGCACACACCTGTCTATATAAGGTCCCACAGTTGACAATGCATGTCAGAGCAAAAACCAAGCCATGAAGTCAAAGAAACTGTCTGTAGACCTAGAGTCGAGGATTGAGTCGAGGTACAGATCTGAGGAAGGGCATTGAAGGTTCCGAATAACACAGTGGCCTCCATCATTCTTAAATGGAAGAAGTTTGGAACCACCAGGACGCTTCCTAGAGCTGGCCGCCCTGGCACACTGAGCAGTCGGGGGAGAAGGGCCTTGGTCAGGGAGATGACCAAGAACCCGATGGCCACTCTGACAGAGCTCCAGAGTTCCTCTGTGGGATTGGAGAATCTTCCAGAAGGACAACCATCTCTGCAGCACTCCACCAATCAGGCCTTTATGGTAGAGTGGCCAGACGGAAGCCACTCCTCAGTAAAAGGCACATGACAGCCCGCTTGGAGTTTGCCAAAAGGCACCTAAAGGACTCTCAGACCATGAGAAACAAGATTCTCTGGTCTGATGAAACCAAGATTGAACTCTTTGGCCACAGTGCCAAGCGTCACGTCTGGAGGAAACCAGGCACCGCTCATCACCTGGCCAATACCATCCCTACGGTGATGCATGGTGGTGGCAGCATCATGCTGTGGGGATGTTTTTCAGCGGCAGGAACTGGGCAACTAGTCGGATCGAGAGAAAGATGAATGGAGCAAAGTACAGGGGGATCCTTGATGAAAACCTGCACCACAGCACTCAGGACCTCAGACTGGGGCGAAGGGTCACCTTCCAACAATGACCCGAAGCACAAGACAATGCAGGAGTGGCTTCGGGACAAGTCTGTGAATGTCCTTGAGTGGCCCTGCCAGTGCCCATACTTGAACTCGATCAAACATCTCTGGAGAGACCTGCACACCACAAATTCAAGTCACCTGACCTCCTTTATTTAGGAAACGAGTTGGTTTGTAAGATGTTACTGCTTGTATATCCAGTCGTTTATGATTGCTTACCAGTTTTAATTAACGGTCGACAATTCTCTGGTTACAACGCAGCACTTTTAGCTACGTTAACACCCTTAGTGCTCCGTACTAGGTTAATAATAAGCCTGGCGTAATGCTGGCTTCATGGGGTTTCAGGTATGCATTGTATATAATGCATATTTTAATTACTGTTTGTTTAAATGTACATGTATTCACTGTAGCCTTACAGTAGGCCTATAATTAGTTTTAGAAGTGTCTCGGTATGCTGCGACTACGGTACCCTCGCATCTACGATACCCTCGCATCTACGATACCATGTTTACCTTAAAAGGGAGTTGTCATCTCTTCTCTGGAGACACTCATACCTGTTTATGTGCATTTACGGTATATCAGTCTGCTGTTTCTCATGGAATACAACTGATAACTTCTAATGATTAATCAGTTCATGACAATTTAATTATTCATGTCTAATGAGAATATTTTTGATTAAACTCATTTTAATCTTACCGAAGTCTCCCGCGTATAAATCTCACTCCTGGATTAGATGCACCAACGCTATTTAAATATACGCTTTCATGTCGCCGAAAAGCAGATGACGATTGACCACATTCAAGCATCGAGTCATAACTGTGGACACATAAATCTCAGATGTAGTTGTACACCAAAGAATCATAATTCCTCAGGAAATTATGCAGCAGAGAGATGTCAAAATTTGAATAGGCTTAATAAAATGAGACAAAAACCACTGGTTACAATAGATTTTTCTTTAATCAACCATCCAAAATAAATACAATCAAGACATTTATTCAGCCTTTAATGGTGAAATCCACTGGCCCTGGCAAATTCTGCCCGATTGCAGCTGAAGCCCTCATTCTTTTCCAAGATCCCGATGATTACCTTTAAAACAGAAAACACAAGTCACTAGGTCCAGTTTACACATCACTGTTATTGTTTATCATGTAACCAATATCAGTCAGCAATAACTCAGCATTCACATCTTACCTCTTGAAGTATGACATTAAAGAGGTAGCCCACCATGTTGATTTCACCTCTGTCAATTTTTTCTTGCACATTGGTAGCAGATGCTATCAGCTTCATGAGCTTGACAGTCTAAAGATTTAATACATTTACATATTTAAACAATCTGACATAACTTATTTTGTATTGCACTTTTCAAAACCCTGGTCACAAGTGCTTTACATTTAGATAATATCAAAGAGAATTGTCAAGCTTTGCAAGAACAGAATAAAACAAATGTCGGATTAATTTACCTGACTACACAGAGTTTTGGTGATTTGTTCTGACAGTGGCGGAGGTAGGTATCTGCATATCAGGCCAGTGCCATATGTACCACAATTAAACCATCAGTGAAAGCCCAGGATATATGGGTATATTTATAAATCAATGACAAACTATGTTCTACAGCATATCCATCAATTTACCCACCGAGATATAATTTATGATGAACAATGTTGTACATTTTCAGCTCTTATACAATGGTAGTACAGATTCTGATGTAGTCAGCTGAAATGAACTTCTTAGCTTACAACGGAGATGTACAGTAGAACAGGCAATAGTTTGAACAGACTAGGCAGAATTGGTGTCTTTTCAAATAGACAGGAATATGGGTTTAACATCAGCATATCTTTGAAATGCACAGCATTTTTTGCATGTGAGTTCACATGCCTCTGAATATTTGTCGCCTTTGATGGTTTGAAGGTTGGGCTCAGCAGGCAGTGGAATAAGCGCTAGCAGCACGTGTTGCATTCTTTCATTGATGGAGAGTCAGCATTCCAGATGGATATATAAATTGCAATTTAAAGGACCGTGGTCTTGATTTCACTTCATAGCAAGGGGTTAATAATTTGTTTAGATAGTAAAAAATACACTTGCTAGCATTTAAGTTTGGTATAAAACCACTAATTCATAACCAGGGGTATATGCACCACCCAACGACTAAATATGATAATCAAAGATATTGGGAAACTATTGCAGAATAAATGTCAGGATATTGCTTCCAACTAGTGTATCGCCAAACAATGGCACTGTGGTGCAACAAACAAATAGCCAATGTGAACAAAGTAAAGAACTCAAACACATGAATTCTATGAAAGAAGCAAAACTGATGGAAAAACTTAACTTTTTTTTGAATAAAAAAGATATCTCTAGTGAAGTTGTATTAAAAGATATTCAACTTAAATTGGACCAAGCATATCTGGACTTGGCTAAAGGTGCTTATGTTAGATCTCGAGCTAAATGGTTAGAGAAAGGGGAAAAAAATACCAATTTTTTTTTGCTCTTGAGAAAAGAAATCGTAAAAAAATTCCCTTACTGCTCTTAATATTGATGGTGCCCAAAAATAATTTCTACCTTTGTTTACACATTTTATGTAGATCTGTATAGTTCTAAATTTAATTCTGTTGCTTGTGAGGCATTTCTTGGAAATATCCGAAGCAAAATCCGTACTATTGACGATCAGTTTAAACAATTATGCGAGGCTGACCTTACTATTGAGGAAATCAAAAATGCTTTATTTTCAATGAAAAAAAAACGAATCCCCCGGAATTGATGGGTTATCCATTGAGTTTTACATGCATTTTTGGGAACCTTTATTTAACATGTACAAACAGTGTATCAGTCAAGGAGAGATGGTTCCCACAATGAGACAGGGCATTATATCTCTCATTCCTAAGGATTCATTATTAATTGATAATTGGTGTCCCATCACACTCCTATCAACAGATTACAAAGTTTTGGCTTTGGTCTATGCCAACAGATTAAGAAAAGGATTGGACTGTTTAATTGCGGAGACTCAAACTGGCTTTATGAAAAACCTTCATATTAGTAGTAATATTAGACTTATTTTAGACTTACTAGATTATAAAGAGGAGATAAATTCCGAAGCGGTTATTTTATTTTTAGACTTTTATAAGGCATTTGATACAATTGAACACAGATTTCTCATTAATACTTTAAATCTATATGGTTTCGGGGATAAATTTGTGGGCGTTATCAATATGTTATATAAAAACATAAATAGCTCTGTCATACTTGGCTTTAACACTTCCAATAGATTTCAGGTTAATAGAGGGGTACGTCAGGGATGCCCAATCTCCCCCTTTTTTGCTTATTTTAATCACAGAATTATTATCAATCAATATTACTGACAAAAATAAATTAGAAGGGATTTCAATTTTTGGTAGGGAAATCAAAATATCTCAGCTGGCAGATGACACCACCCTTTTCTTGAAAAAAACCAACATTATATACCTATTGCTATTAATTTAATTAAAAAATTATCAGATGCCTCTGGTCTATAACTAAACTTAACTAAATGTGAAATTTTACCTTTACATAATTGCAGTGAATCTGTAATGTATAACATCCCAGTTAAGGATTCTGTTAAATATCTTGGGATACATATTACCAAAAATCTTGTGACTAGACAACACTTAAATTTTTTCAGTAGAATAAAAAAAACTAAAAGCATCCTTAATTTTTGGCTTCAGAGAGATCTTTCGATTATCGGGAGAGTCCTGCTCTCCAAGGCTGAAGGCCTATCTTGTTTTGTATACCCATCCTTGTCATTATTTGTTCAGGAATCTACAGTCAGTGAAATAAATAAAACGTTTTTAGATTTCCTTTGTAAAAATAAATCACACAAACAGTAATGTCTAACCCCGAGAGGAAGGGGGGCCTGAATTTATAGACTTTAATGACATAGTAAACACCTTTAAAATTAATTGGTTAAGAAGATGCCTTCTAAATCCCAGATTTATTTGGTATTTTATCCCAAACCACATTTTTAATAAAATCGGTAGTCGCTCTTTTCTTTTAAAATGCAATTATTTACCACATAAGCTATCTATCCTCCTATCCAAATTTCACCAACAAGTTCTCCTTGCTTGGAAACTGGCCTATGTCCACAATTTCTCCCCACACAAATCCCTCCTATGGAATAATAGTGATATTACTTGTAAAAATAAATCACTATTTTTTCCAAAATGGCACCTTAGAAATATAAATCACACACTTAATCTTTTTGATGATTTTGGCGATGTTTTATCTTATGAAAAGTTTATGGAAACTTATAACTTTCCAATCCCTTTTAAGGAATACAATTCTGTCATACGAGCTATTCCTCCCAGGCTAACTCAGTTAATTAGAAACTGCCTTTGCTGTGGTGTGAGATAGATAATGCATTACCAATATTGATGTTGGATGGTATAGAGCTCACAGACAAAAAATGTATCAACAAACATATTTGCCAAATCTTTCAACGAAGGAACAAAGTGGTGCCAAGAGGTAAATTCTACTGGAGAACGTGTATTGAGGATATTTGCTGGAAAAGGGCTTGGCTTCTGCCATATAAATATTGCATTTTTAATAAAACCAAGGAGACTCATATTAAACTTCTACACAAAAATATGATATTGATAGCCTTTGTACTTTTTGCAATAAAGCTGATGAAACTCCTATCCATCTGTTTTATAGCTGTGAAATAACAAAGAAATTCTGGGAAGATTTAGCATCTTACTTATTTTCAAATTCTAATATTACATATTCCTTCATGCTAAAATACATTGTTTGTTATTATGATAACGAAAATAATAAAACATTGGAATATGTAGTTAACTTCTTTATTCTTATTGCAAAATGTTTTGTTCATAAACAGAAATTCTCTAACTCCCGTCCTGCTTTGCGTCTCTTTTTTGATTGAACTGGATTCACTTATATCGTCAATTATAATACTAAATCACAATAAAAGTCAAAAGTTGACAAAATATTTACAATTTTTTTTTGAAGAACCCCCTGTTGAAATGTAACTGAAATAATTGGTTAATTTCACTCTTTACTATTGTACATCTTAATGTATATTAATTTAATTAATTTAATTATTTGTACTATTGCTGACTATGGAATGTCTGTATTCACATTATTATTTTCCTTATTTTACTTTATTTTTTATTTATTTATTTTTATTTATTTATTTAAACTATTTGATTTTTAGTTATTTTTTCTATTATTTTACATATTGTATCATTTCTTCTGTTTCAATAAGATACAGTAACATTTGAATTTACATATTGCTGTACTTTCCTGCTTTAACCTGTATTTTGTAATTTCTACCAATAAAAAAAAATAAAATAAAATAAAAAAATTGGGTCCTCTACATGGACGTTACGTTTTTCCTGTCCTCTCCCTGGATCTCCTCCTGGTGGATTTTCCCCAGCTTGCTGCAGGCGGACCCTTCAAACTCAAACGCCATTTTAAAGACGGACGAGAAAGAAAAGGGAGTAAAAGGAGGAATAAAACTGAAAAAAAGAACAGAGTAAGTAGCCTGTTGTGGAGTGGGATGGAGAGAATATAAACTAAAGGTGAAGAGGTGTGGGGAGGAACGGGAAACTTCTAGTATAATCGCATTAACACGCCTAAGTCAGCAAAACAGAAATCTGACAAGAAAATGGCGGTCTGGGTGCAATTGGCTTTTTATATTCCATTTGCAGGGCTTGAAATTACGACCATTTTTTTATATGCTCCCGAAATTTAATCTGTGCTACCTCGAAATATAATTGGGAGCATTTGTGCGAGTGCAAATAATTGTTCTGGTGCGACCTTTTTTTTTCTTTTTCCAGTCGAACTTCCCTTTCTCTGTACATTCGCTAGTTAGTACACTCTAATGTTACCTGAAGACAAAAGTTTATGATCAATTTATTAGCGTTATCGATAGCTGAAAAGTTGAAGCGAACGATTAGCTACGGCATTTTTTTAGAAACGTTAACGTAGTGTTTTGTGGAGCGAGCCGGTTGAAACAGCTAATTTCTCCGATGCAGTTTACTAGGGATGCACCGAAATACATTCTTGGCCGAAACCGAAAGTAAGAAAACACTTGGCCGAATACCGAGTACCGTTATTTTTTCATTTATTTGCCCATTTGTACCATTAAATCAATTTAGCTTTTGATTTATGCTATTCAATGACAAAATGAAATTACAAAACGACAAGGTGATTAAAAAACTTTTATTAGTCTATTGAACATTCAGTCCTTTCCAGAAGGCACTATAGTAAAAAGCACAATAACTGGGGTAATGAACATAGAGGCCAGGGAGTGTTCCGCAGAAAGCTGATACTAGTATAACATTCAGTAAAAATCTTTTTGGGAGGTAATTCAAGATCTTTATTATTTTCCTTTGTACAATACAAGAATACAATAAAAAAAAAAAACAAATAAACGAAGAAAACACACATCATTCAAACAACATGATTTCCAACCACAAATGTTCACCTGTAGCCTAACGGTGGAATATATATTTCATTTCTACCGAACGTAATTTCAAAAGGTAAGTCAGTGCCGATTGTTGACTAATCAAGGGAAATGTAAAATGCTGCGAGTATTAGCCATTCTAAATGCACACAAAAAGGCGCTGTTTGAAATGAAAGTCGATCAGTTCGCTTCGAGGATACTGAATTCGCTACAACACTGGCACTGTTTGAACGTGTCATCAATAGCCGCAGGAGAGCAACGAAACAGTGTCACATTTCTATACTTTTGTTACAATTTTAAAAAAAGGAAAAAAAAACACACATTTGGTAAAAATTTTCGGCATTCTCACTCTTTCGGCCGAATACCGAATGTGTTAGTTTTGCTATTTTCGGCCGAATATTTTCGGTGAACGAAATTTCGGTGCATCCCTACAGTTTACTGGCGGTTGATTTAATTAGCGGTATTAATGTGACGAGAAGCGCTTTGTCGTTTGAATGCATAACACGCAATTCCTTGCTCCAGCCCCCCCCCCCCCCCCCCCCCCCCCCCCCCCCCCCCCCCTTTATACTGTAAAGCCTGTGGGACGGAGATCGCAGGTAACAGTGCGGAGTCGACACATTTTAAGCGTGACAGTTTATCTGTTACCGTACTGTTATATTGTCGTTTTTTATCAATAAAAAAATCTGTTGCATATATTGTTGGTGGTCCTTACATTCTGGTCGGTGCTCCTAACTTTTTGAAGTTGGGAGCACGAGTGCCACCAAGTAAAAAAGCTAATTTCGAGCCCTGATTTGGGACCAAAAGTCTTTTAAAAATAATTTTTAAAAAGTTTTTGTTTAATTCAGTATATTGTAAATAGTTTGTGATAATATTACCTTGTGAGATATGATCATATCTAGTGTGTATGCTTATACACACAAGGCCAAGTGACTTGAATCAGTTGAGGAAACATTGGGTAGCATTGCTTTGGAATACAGTTTATGTAATTTCAGTGAGGCAAGATAGCCCATATTGTTTGTAGTACAGTAATTTGGCATCATTTTGATATCAATACTTTTAATGGCAGGCCTAGATTTTGCCAGTTTGAATGAATGAGTTATAGACAGTGTATGTCTTGTATGTGTGAGTAACTTGGCATTTTTGTATGTTGAAAACGTGTTTTTTATGAGGTATCATTTCTTTTTGCAAAGTCTTTGTTATGAGAAAGTGAGAAATGCGAAGTAACCCTTTAAGAAACGGTCGTGGATAACGGATATCCTTGTGTGAATTTGTACAGTTTGATGAGCGTGTACCGTTGAGCACTTTCGCTTTGCTATAGGCTATATGTAGAACAGTGGCTGTGACAAAGGGTGCGGTGGCGTAAGTATAAACGCATGAGAAACGCAGCTGAAATATGCCCAGTGTATGTACTCACGGATTTGGCAACCATCCTGCGAGCCTTGATTGACAAAATTATCAGCAAGCCCGTAGAATTAGAGCTCCCTAGGTCGCAACTTGTGTACTCTTCTGTCCTGCTCCGCTTTCTGTTATTTCGTCGAGATGCACTTTTAGTGTTTGCAAGGTTTATAAGGCAGTTTGATAGGCTTATCTGCAGGTAGGAGTCCTCTCCGCTGTTTTTCTAAGGTAGATCAGTGACCTTATGTGAGAATTGGAAGTAGTAGAAGCGGAACCCTTGATAGGGGGGAATAGGAGCAGACGCATATGTCCCAGCAATCTTTGCATATGATAAAATAACAATAGTACGAGAGAAATGAGGAGGAATGATGAAATTGACTAGTTGAAACAATATGTTTTTAGCAGAATGGGCATGTAGGTGAAGTTTGACATGATGACAGACTACAGTGCAAAGTAAATGAAGTGACCATGAGCAATTTGCGTTTCCTTATTGAACGGTATAAACAATCCCTCATGAAAGTGGCGGGTGAAGTAACGTGTGATAATGTATAGGGAATCTATTGCCCTGATGTGCTCTTCTCATGTTGAGTACTAGTAGGCTAGTTATAATTGTGATTGAGTCATGAGTTGAAATGTAATGTTTTAATGGGGAGTTGCAGACAGTACATACGCAGTAATTGTTTGTATGTGGCTAGATAGAGAACCGAGCGAGGTAGGCTAACATGAATGTAGAAATGTGGCGTTTGCTGATAAGAACGTTTTCTACAGTAGCCAAGTGAAGAAATATAGTTAGTAGAAATGGCACAGTGGTCAGCTGGTGTAACTTTTTAAGAAAATCAATACATTTGTCGTCATGAAATGCATATGGTTGGCCGTGAGTGACTTTTGGTAAAGCAAATATAAGTGTAAGAAAACGTTAGTGTAAAATATCAAAATATCTTCCTGAGGGCGAGGCGGGATTAGATTCTTCGACCTCTGACTTTCAGTGTGTAACTTTGGCAGTACGCCACCACGACATAACTATTCAATGCGTGAAATGTCATGGTAAAACCTGTCCATGGTTTTAAAGAACACAGGCCAGTAAGCACTGCTGAGCTCCGGTTGAATCCATATAGCCTGGCGATATTGTAGCCGGTTAACTGGACGACGTGCAGATGGTACATCATAATGCAGTGTATACATGCGGTGAATGCCGGGTAGATGTGGTGCAAAAGCAATAATTGATAAGTAATAGACAATTATTAGTGAGGAAAAAACCAGGTTAAAGAAACTTGTTCCTGACTAGGCTTGAACTGGCAACTTCATGGTTCATAGACTGTAACACTGACCACTAGGCCATAAACAGACTGGCTGTGGAAACTTTTTGGGTGATAATAGAAGAGCTCCCGTTGAGTCCATATGGCTTTGCAATATTGTAGCCGGTTAACTGAACGTGTAGATGGTATGTCATAATGCAGTGTATACGTTCGGTGAAGGCTGGGTAGATGTGGCGCAAAAGCAATAATTGAGAAGTAAAAAAACCAGGTTAAAGAAATGTGATCCTGGCTGGGCTTGAGCCAGCAGCTTCATGGTCTATAGGCTGTAACTTTGACCACTAGGCCATGAACAGACTTGCTGTTAAGACCAGAAATGTTTCAGACTAATAAGATATGGCTATTTTGTGTGTGTATGCGAGATTTTGATTGGTTTGTGTCGGTAAAATGTCCAATAGGGAGGCATTTTGTTTGTGGGATAGGCGGCAGGAAGAAGGAAAACCCCCTTGGTTTGGGGCTTTATTGTGTGGACATGTGAAGTTGTTTATGAATTCTATCTGTTAGAGTCCTGAAGAGTGCCAAACTCTTGGTGCTGTATAGGTATAGGGCATGCCATCCCAAATCATGGGTTTCTGGTGTGGTTCTAGTGTACTGTTATTCTAATCGCGGGCTTCCACATCCAAGAACTGCTTGTTTTCCACCCTCCGTTTACCTGGGACTCACGCAGGGTTTCCGCCAGTGTAAGCCTAAAAACATCTGTTTTAAGATGTTTTTTAAACATCTTAAAACATTGGGGCGGCTTGGCTGGAAAGCTCACCAGCGACATCTGTTGGTTAAAACGTGAACGAACTATAGGAAAACAACAGGTCTGTTCTTTACCCTCATTGTGCATAGAGTGACGTTCAACACTTGATGCTTTCAGCTATCACAAGCTAACGGTACCTAGCAAGGCACCATTTCTTTAGTAGGCTAACTAACCTCGTTACAAACTGTGTTATCACTTCATCTTGTCGGTAAGTACATTCTTTTAATATTAAATTAAGCAGTGTGTAGGTAACGTTAAACTAAGTAGCATGAATGTAACGTTCGATACATTGTGACATTATATGATTTATTAATCGTCATCTAAATAACGACTTCACTTGTTTATTAATAACGTTAGCTTGGTGGCATTGATGTGCACGACAACATGGTCATTTAGCTAACTTAGCTAGCTAACCAAACAGTCAATAACACAGATACATAGATATTTTGTTGTTGTTGAAATGTGCCCAGCATTCCAAGGCTGTACATTGTTGTAAGATTCAGTAGCCAATACGAAGGCAGTGTTGTGCATATCCCGCTCTTACAGCTAGTTTCCAGCCCAAACCACTGCAAAGAGTGCAAACTTTTTTTTTGTCAGTGACATTTCCTTCTGACATCTACGACGGCAATTGCAAACACGACATTCATTTTGCCTTTTTGTATAGCTATTTCCATGGATAAAGTCGCATTTATTATTATTATTTATTGGTAAAAACATTTACTTCATATCCAGGGAGATAGCCAACTACCTGCACGCTACATGACATGTGTAGCCATTTAGTAATACGATCGCATTTCAGGCTAGAAAATAACCTGTTAATCCAGAGAAATTGCTGAGTCGTCTTAGAATCTTTATCGCAACAGAATGTATCAAGACTAGCAGCCCGGATCAAATTTGTTGTGACAGCTGCCGTCCAAAACAAACACCTGAGAGAGGCTGCCTGCGTGCGTGCCTCCCCCAAGGCGTTACGTCATTGTTTTGCAATGCGCAGCTGTCGTAAAAACGTGCTGGCTTCGATAAGCGGAATCGATAAGCTCGGAGCCATACGATTCCAATGAATAGGACAACTTGGAACCGGTTCGCGATTCCCATCCCTATTTAAATGTGCCCAGCATTCCATTGTTGTAAGATTCAGTAGCCAATCAGGACTTGAATACAAGTTTTTTGTAGAGTGCAAAAACTTTAATATTATTTATTTTAATTTATTTTGTTGTTGTTGAAATGTGCCCAGCATTCCAAGGCTGTAAGAATCAGTAGCCAATCAGGACTTTTTCAAGTCTTTTGTAGACTGCAAAAACTTTGATATTATTTATTTTAAGTTAATTTAATTTCCTTTGTTGTTTTTGAAAACACAGCATTCCAAGTCTGTACATTGTTGTCAGATTCTGTGTAAGACTATGCTATGCTGTAAATAGACGATGAACACTGCATACTTTATGTAAATCATTGACCACAAATAATAACATGTAATGAACATTAAACATATTATCTTACATATTTCATGAACAAATTACATGGATGGGTAACCTTAATCAAGGTATAAAACTGTTTTGAGGGAGAGAAGTATTTCTGCTTCCTACCTTTCAGAATTAAAACAGTTATGGCTTGACCTTGATCTCACATGGCCCAAGTGGGTCCCAGACGACAGTGACTGTACCAGAACGGAGCAGCGCCCCCTGGTGGCAGCCCTATTTTAGTCCTCCACCCTACAATTACATTACATTACAGGCATTTAGCAGACACTCTTATCCAGAGTGACTTACACAACTTTTACATTGCATCCATTTATACAGTCAGATATATACTGAAGCAATGCTGGTTAAGTACCTTGCTCAAGGATACAATGGTTTTGTACCCTAGCATCAAACCTGTGATCATTAGGCTATAAGACTAGTTCCTTACACATTATACTACATTGTTCATTGCATCATTCTCTGTAAACTCTAGAGACTGAATTGCACGAAGATCCCAGGAGGGCAGCTGTTTCTGTGATGGTGGAACCACTACGTCTGGAACTGACAGTCATGCCACAGTCAAAGTCACTTAGATCACACATCTTGTCCATTACAATATTTGCTCAAACAAAAAACTAAACATGTTCACTATGTCTGCATACTTTATATATTGAGTTGCAGCCACATGATTTGCTGTTTGGTGGAGTAGGCTATTTGCATTAATGAGCAGGTGTACATAATAAAGTGGCCGGCATATAATACAAAGGATATGGGTTTGGTGTTGATTTAGGGATGTGTATACAGAAACAGGCCTCATATATACTGGTAAATACAGCGGTGGATCTTTGATGTTACGGGGCTGTTCTGCTTCCACTGATCCTTGGGCCCTTGTTAAAAACAACAGCTTCATGAACTCTACCCAGGTACCAGGACATTTTAGCCAGAAACCTGTTTGCCTCTGCCAGCAGACTGAAAGCCACTAGTGGATCTTCCAGCAAAACAGTGACTTCAAGCACACATTACTATTCACAAATAAATGATTAATTAACCACATAAGCCACATTTTGCAATGGGTACAGTCTCCAGACTTGAACTCCATTGGAAACCTGCAGTTTTAATTGAACAGGACAGTTCTTTAGCAAAGATCAAAAGATATTAATGTTCTGGATGGAGGAAGGGTGTAAGATCCCTCCCAATGTGTTCTCTAGTCTTATAAGACATTATTCATAAAGACTCAGTGCCATTATCCTTGCAAGGGGAGGGTGAACAAAGTTCTAAATAAGGGGTGGAGGGGGCAATAATTGTGACACTTATTTTCTGGAAATGAATGTATAATCTGAGAAATGTGCAATTTTGACAGATTCCATTGAATTTCGTTGAATCGTTGACAAAAAAATATTTTTCAAGTTTTTTTTTTTTTTCAGTACAATCAATATAGAGTTTACCACTTACATTTATGTAATACAGTTGCTGTATAGAACATGTTTAGGGCCTATTGAAATTCTTGATTGCTTCCTGTCAACACTGGCGTGTTGTATATGCGTGTCTCTGTATATTAGTGTGTCTATATGTGTGTTCAGTGTGTTCTCATTTTGTGTGTTTACAGTTTGGCTAGTTTGGGATAGACCCCACATGGTGTAAACTGGTCTAATGTGTTCCAGTCTCCTGAGATAGGGGGCACTGTTTCTAAAATGAGTCACTCAGGAGAGCCAGACACCAAAGGAGGAACCCGCCGCTCTAACAGAAAGAGGTATGAATGCACTAATCAGATATTTAATGTGCTGTGAGTTAGAGCTGCAGTAAGAGGATGAGTTTAACTGGAAGCTCTGTCTCCATGATTTGATCACAGGGTCCAGGAGGAAAGAGCAGGGTCACCTGTACCCAGCTGTAAGTCTATGAAGAGTGATCAATCAATGGGGAAGCCAGTCAACGTCAGAGAAGAGTATCCAGGTGATTCAAGGTAAATGTACAAGTTCATATTGACACTACTATTTAATTAAACCTTAATCTGACTGGCCAATTTCTGGTGTAGGTTGAGTGCTCCATGTCATATTCATGTGTATGTGGGTGTGTCATGTCTCATTCAGGTGTAGATAGTATGGTACACTATGTGCAGGTGTACGTGGGTGTATTATGTCACATTCAGGTGTAGGTTTGGTTCATGATGTCATTTTCAGGTGCTGGTGGGTGTATTTTGTCATTCAGGTATTGGTAGTGTATGATTTCACTTTCAGGTGTAGGTGGGTGTTTTATGCCACATTCAGGTGTAGGTGGGTGTATTATTTCACATTCAGGTGTCGATGGATGTATTATGTCATTTTCAGGTGTAGATGAGCATATTATGTCACATTCATTTGTAGGTGGGTGTATAATGTCACATTTTGATGTAGGTGGGTGTGTTATGTCATATTCAGGGGTTGATGGTTTATTATGTCATATTCAGGTGTGGGTGAGTGTATTATGTCACATTCAAGTGTTGGTAGGTATATTGTGTCCCATTCAGTTGTTCATGGTGTGTTATTATATTCCGGTGTTGGTGGTTGTTTTATGTCATTGTCAGGTGTAGGTGGGTGCATTATATCGTATTCAGGTGTTGATAGGTGTGTTATGTCATTATCAGGTATAGATGGGTATATTGTGCCACATTCAAGTGTAGGTAGGTGTTGCTGAGCAGAGTAAATTCTCCCCTTAGAATAACCAGGCACAACGAGGTATATCCATCTAAGACATAGGATTTATTTCTGCAGAACGTGTTTGGCACTTTGTTACGTGCCAGGTTTGTTTTTTTCTTCTGGTCTCATTATCCCGTCAAGTCTGCTACAGATCACTCCGCAATTGGTGAGGAAGAGTGCGTTGTTTTCTCCCCAATCCTCTTCTGCGGACCTGCCTGGTGGCCAATGAGGAACCGACCCACACCTATATATAGCTAATATTGTCAGTTACCCAGGAGTGACTTGGATTTGAATTTTAGTTCACTCCTGTATTGCTATTGTGACTTCGTGCTATTTTTGACTTCTGTGTATCGACCGTATTTTCTGAAATAGACTTCGAGTTTGGGTTTGCGTCTCTGGTTTGGTTGCTGGTTTTGTGTTGGGTTAGGAGTGGGATTTAGGTAGGTGTTTTTTTTCTTAACTGTCACTGTTAGTTTCACTTGTATATATATATATTTAGATATGGGCGTGTACCACCCTTGTATGTTTTTGTTTAGTTTAGAATAGTCAGTATAGTTAGTTAGGTTCGGAAGATTTTCGGGTTTCAGTTAGTTAGTTTCTTTCATTTCTAGAATTGTTAGTAGCTTATATTTTTCTGTTTTGGTTATTTTCTTTTGTTTGGTACCGCCCAGTGTTTCCCCTCCTGTGTGTTCTTGTATATTAAATTAATCGTGTAAATAAAATTAATCTTTAATGATCATTCATTTTGTTATTCCCTTGTACCCCTAGACCATTCTGGCACTCCCTCCTTTTTAATAGCTCAGTGTTTTACCTATGATTTGTACAGTTCTATTTCTCATTGATGCATGGCTAATACATAAGCATATTGTAAGATTGAACAAAGTAAATGATTGGCTGTGTCTAGTAATATAGCATGAATACTGAATAAGCACATGGTGACCGTTTAGTCTTCAGTGTTACATAAACAAGCTTTGAATCAGATATAGTTTGGTCTGTTATCGATCGGTTACTTTCAGAGTCCTGGGCATCATGGCATCACAGCCGGTTCCTCCCTGGCAGAATGGCAGGGGGAGGATAAGGATGAAAGCCAAGCTCACCAGTTTGGACTTCTAGAAGTGTATAAAGCCACGTTTTCACCGCAGGAACTTTCCCCAGGAACTAGGAGGAACTCAGTGCGTTTCCACCGCAGGGACCAGGGTCTAAATTAAGTTCCGGGGACTTTATTTTACCCCAAAAAAGTCCCTGCTCGGGGGTTAGTACTTTCCAAAAGTACCAGAACTTTTGGGGTGGGGCGCAAACGCTGAATATTTCTGATTGGTTGACTACTCGCAGTATTTTATTTCATCCGCCATTTTTAAAAGTCTGCAGCCGCAAACCGATTTATTTTCATCATAATGACTTGAATTCAAACTTGTATGTTATGCGGCGCAGTAGCCTACTTTTGGTTATAGCCAGCCAACGTCTTGGAACAGATGAGATATTAAGATTGAGGATTATAACGTGTGCTCTTCTGTTCTTTTCTTGCTTTAGTATTCGTTTTATAAAATGTTAAGCATTCGTGCATGGACAGCATATTACGTACCTAAACATTTGAACGGTTTAATTTGGTTGCTGAATAGGCTATTTTAACCCATTATAATTGACTCAAAACATTTGATACAGTTATGTGAGGTATGCGGTAGTTCTGCTTAATTTACATCGGTGATGCAGTAAAAGCAAACTGGAAATCACCTTCCACACTTTTTGTCAGGGTGAAATAACAGACTGCCATAATTTTACTCTGCGATTCTTCAATTCCGCAAAAGACCAGGAAGACTATGGACTAATTTATGGTTCATGGTTTGCATCTGGAGGGCACACTTCGCTGCTCCGTTAGCTGTAACTTTGAAGGAAAGCAAACGGTGGCTGTACCACCGCAATATTAATTTAAATTTTCATGCAAGTCTGAGTTTTCATTCTATTTATTCTTGTCATTTTGCGATTAGCCTATATGGAATTGACAATGAGAGTCGACGTAATCAATTCAACAGCAAATTGTTTACGACGTGTGCATGTTTTCTGCTGTTATTATCAGTTATTTGTGGAATGTGAATGCATTCTGTCGCCTCGGATGTCAAGACATGAAAGTGAATTTTCGCATAAAAACATAATGAATGTGTTTGAGAGGATATATAAAACAGTTACAACCTGACCATTGGCCTGTTATATCCTATTTGTTGCATAACAAAGGTCCAAGTCGAACTACCAACGAGAGTTTTGCTTGACAACGGTAAAATATGCCCAAACGGCCGCGGAAGAATATTTCAATTTCAGGTGATTAAGTCGATAAAAATCAATAAATACTAAAGTAACCGTATATAGTCATTGTTGGTAACCCGTTGTATAAGTGGAATAAACCCCTCCGGGCTGTCCCGGTTATTTGAAAATAATGTAGGCTACTTTGGTGGTTGTATGGGGTTACAGAAGAAATCATACGACAGATAGCCCAACGATGACGTCGCTTTTTCATACGTCAGTGGGCTAATTTGCCTAATCTTCGCAGGTCTTTAGACCGCGGCGGAAACGCAGACAAAAAAGGGCTGAAGGAAACTTTTAGTTCCTTGAAAAGTAGTTCCTGGGACTAAAAGTTCCGGGTACTTTGGGTGGAAACGAGGCTTAAGACAGAGAGAAAGAAAACACATACACTCAGACACACACAAACACAAGTACATGCATTATTTGTAACTTCAGGTGTAGGTGGGTGTATTATATCACATTCCGATGTAGGTGGGTGTATTATATCACATTCAGGTGTAGATGGGTGTATTATGCCACATTCAGGTGTAGGTGGGTGTATTATGTCACATTCAGGTGTAGGTGAGTGTATTATGGTGCGTTAAGGTGTAGGTGTGGTATACCATGTTGGCTCACAGCTGTTTAGATGGTGTTTTTTCTTGTTAAATTTCTGCAATAAATGACCCTGGATCCATTACCTGCAGTATCAGAGTTAAACTTCCCCTCCCTCCATTCCTAAATCTGTCCCTATATTCTAGCTGTTAACACAGCTCAGACAGGAGTGGCATCATAGTTTATGTGAATTAATCAACAAGGAGTGAACTGGAACCACATTTTATGCAGTTAAGGACAATACACACACATTAAAATCTTTACATGGATATGTAAATACATATTTTTGGTTTGGCGGGGAATGGATCTGCTTTAGATATTAGTGCACGCACTAACTTTGTCTAACAGGGAGTACGATACATCTCCCCTACTAAACAGGAAGAATACCAGTAAACCCCCCAGTATGTAGAAGCAGATCCAAACAACAGGTGATGATGGGGGGCGGTGGTGGAGGGTGAGTGCAGTTCTGAGCAGCAGCAGTGAAAGCAGGCAAAAGCAGTGCAGGCAAGCAGCAGCACTGAGCGGTCTGACTGATGAATTTAAATGGCGCTCCACTGGTGATGTGTGCCTGTGATTGGATGGATAAGAGAAGAGTGTTGTGTGTATGCAATTGGATGATTGCGGAAACGCGTGAGTATGAGGTTAATGGAGCCGACCGATTGGTCAGCTGCAATTTTTGAGTTTCCTGACAGAACTTGCTTTGCGCATTCTGTGCGCAACGCTCATTCGTTTCTAACACTGATGTGTGTACAGGAGAGAAACTGCGCAAATGGTTCAGTACACAATGTGTAAAACAGATTCTTCTGGATAGGGCTGCTGTTAGGGGATGAGTTTAACTGGATGCCCTGTCTCTGTGTGCTGTGACTTAGAGCTGCAGTAAGAGGATGAGTTTAACTGGAATCTCTGTCTCCATGTTCTGTTCACAGGGTCCAGGTAGAAAGAGCAGGGTCTCCTGTACCCAGCTGTGTGTCTATGAAGAGTGATCAATCAATGGGGAAGCCAGTCAACTTCAGGGAAGAGTATCCAGGTGATTCAAGGTAAATGAACAGGTTCATATTGACACTTCTGTTTAATTAAACCTAAATCTGACTGGCTAATTTCTGGTGTAGGTTAGGTGCTACATGTCATAGTCATGTGTATGTGGGTGTGTCAAGTCACATTCAGTTGTATATAGTATGGTATACTATGTGCAGGTGTACATGGGTGTATTATGTCACATTCAGATTTGGTTTGGTTTATGATGTCATTTTCAGGTGCTGGTGGGTGTATTTTGTCACATTCAGGTGTAGGTGGGAGTATTATGGCATGTTCAGGTGTAGGTGAGTATATTATGGTGTGTTCAGGTGTAGGTGTGGTATACCATGTTGGCTCACAGCTGTTTAGCTGCTGTTTTTTCTTGTTAAATTTCTGCAATAAATGACCCTGGATCCATTACCTGCAGTATCAGAGTTAAACTTCCCCTCCCTCCATTCCTCACTCTGTCTCTATATTCTAGGTGTTAACACAGCTCAGACAGGAGTGGCTTCATATTTCATGTGAATTAATCAACAAGGAGCGAACTGCAACCACATTTTATGCAGTTAAGGACAATTCACACACATTAAAATACTTACATGGATATGTAAATACATATTTTTGGTTTGGCGGTGAATGGATCTGCTTTACATATTAGTGCACGCACTAACTTTGTCTGACAGGGAGTACTATACATCTCCCCTACTAAACCAGATGAATGCCAGTAAACCCCCCAGTATGTAGAAGCAGATCCAAACAACAGGTGATGATGGGGTGGTGGAGGGTGAGTGCAGTTCTGAGCAGCAGCAGTGAAGCAGGCAAAAGCAGCGCAGGCAAGCAGCAGCACTGAGAGGTCTGATTGGTGGTTTACAAAGGCGCTCCATTGGTGATGTGTGCCTGTGATTGGATGGGTAAGAGAAGAGTGTTGTGTGTATGCAATTGGATGATTGTGGAAACGCGTGAATATGAGGTTAATGGAGCCGACCGATTGGTCAGCTGCAATTTTTGAGTTTCCTGACAGAACTCGCTTTGCGCATTCTGTGCGCAACGCTCATTCGTTTCTAACTGTGATGTGTGTACAAGAGAGAAATTGCGCAAATGGTTCAGTACACAATGAGTAAAACAGATTCTTCTGGATAGAGCTGCTGTAAGAGGATGAGTTTAATGAGTTTAACTGGAATCTCTGTCTCCATGTGCTGTGAGTTAGAGCTTCAGTAAGAGGATGAGTTTAACTGGAATCTCTGTCTCCATGTTCTGTTCACAGGGTCCAGGTAGAAAGAGCAGGGTCTCCTGTACCCAGCTGTGTGTCTATGAAGAGTGATCAATCAATGGGGAAGCCAGTCAACTTCAGAGAAGAGTATCCAGGTGGTTCAAGGTAAATGAACAGGTTCATATTGACACTTCTATTTAATTAAACCTAAATCTGACTGGCTAATTTCTGGTGTAGGTTAGGTGCTCCATGTCATATTCATGTGTACGTGGGTGTATCATGTCACATTCAATTGTAGATAGTATGGTTCACTATGTGCTGGTGTACGTGGGTGTATTATGTCACATTCAGGTGCAGGTTTGGTTTATGATGTCATTTTCAGGTGCTGGTTGGTGTATTTTGTCATTCAGGTATTGGTAGTGTATGATTTCACTTTCAGGTGTAGGTGGGTGTTTTATGCCACATTCAGGTGTAGGTGGGTGTATTTCACATTCAGGTGTCGATGGATGTATTATGTCATTATCAGGTGTAGATGAGCATATTATGTCACATTCATGTGTAGGTGGGTGTATAATGTCACATTTTGATGTAGGTGGATGTGTTATGTTGTATTCAGGGGTTGATGGTTTATTATTATCATATTCAGGTGTAGGTTGGTGTATTATGCCACATTCAGGTGTAGGTAGGTGTATTATGTCTCGTTCCGATGTAGGTGGGTGTATTATATCACATTCAGGTGTAGATGGGTGCATTATGCCACATTCAGGTGTAGGTAGGAGTTTTATGTCACATTCAGGTGTAGGTGAGTATATTATGGTGTGTTCAGGTGTAGGTTTGGCATACCATGTTGGCTCACAGCTGTTTAGATGGTGTTTTTTCTTGTTAAATTTCTGCAATAAATGACCCTGGATCCATTACCTGCAGTATCAGAGTTAAACTTCCCCTCCCTCCATTCCTAAATCTGTCCCTATATTCTAGCTGTTAACACAGCTCAGACAGGAGTGGCATCATAGTTTATGTGAATTAATCAACAAGGAGTGAACTGCAACCACATTTTATGCAGTTAAGGACAATTCACACACATTAAAATACTTACATGGATATGTAAATACATATTTTTGGTTTGGCGGTGAATGGATCTGCTTTACATATTAGTGCACGCACTAACTTTGTCTGACAGGGAGTACTATACATCTCCCCCACTAAACCAGATGAATGCCAGTAAACCCCCCAGTATGTAGAAGCAGATCCAAACAACAGGTGATGATGGGGTGGTGGAGGGTGAGTGCAGTTCTGAGCAGCAGCAGTGAAGCAGGCAAAAGCAGCGCAGGCAAGCAGCAGCACTGAGAGGTCTGATTGGTGGTTTAAAAAGACGCTCCATTGGTGATGTGTGCCTGTGATTGGATGGGTAAGAGAAGAGTGTTGTGTGTATGCAATTGGATGATTGTAGAAACGTGTGAGTATGAGGTTAATGGAGCCGACCGATTGGTCAGCTGCAATTTTTGAGTTTCCTGACAGAACTTGCTTTGCGCGTTCTGTGCTCAACGCTCATTCATTTCTAACTGATGTGTGTACAAGAGAGAAACTGCGCAAATGGTTCAGTACACAATGTGTAAAACAGATTCTTCTGGATAGAGCTGCTGTAAGAGGATGAGTTTAACTGGAATCTCTGTCTCCATGTGCTGTGAGTTAGAGCTGCGGTGAGAGGATGAGTTTAACTGGAATCTCTGTCTCCATGTTCTGTTCACAGGGTCCAGGTAGAAAGAGCAGGGTCACCTGTACCCAGCTGTGTGTCTATGAAGAGTGATCAATCAATGGGGAAGCCAGTCAACTTCAGAGAAGAGTATCCAGGTGATTCAAGGTAAATGAACAGGTTCATATTGACACTTCTGTTTAATTAAACCTAAATCTGACTGGCTAATTTCTGGTGTAGGTTAGGTGCTACATGTCATAGTCATGTGTACGTGGGTATGTCAAGTCACATTCAGTTGTAGATAGTATGGTATACTATGTGCAGGTGTACATGGGTGTATTATGTCACATTCAGGTGCAGGTTTGGTTTGTGATGTCATTTTCAGGTGCTGGTTGGTGTTTTTTGTCATATTCAGGTGTAGGTGGGTGTATTATTTCACATTCAGGTGTCGATGGATGTATTATGTCATTTTCAGGTATAGATGGGTGTATTGTGCCACATTCAAGTGTAGGTGGGTGTTGATGAGCAGAGTAAATTCTCCCCTTAGAATAACCAGGCACAACGAGGTTTATCCATCTAAGAAGTAGAATTTATTTCTGCTGAACGTGTTTGGCACTTACACACAACAAGATGGAAACGCTCAAGCTGAAGAATACTGGGGCACTCCCTCCTTTTTAATAGCTCAAACTGTTTTACTTATGATTTGTACAGTTCTATTTCTTATTGATGCATGGCTAATACATAAGCATATAGTAAGACTGAACAAAGTAAATGATTGGCTGTGTCTAGCAATATGGCTTGAATACTGAATAAGCACATGGTGACCTTTTACATTACATTACATACATTTCATTACAGGCATTTGGCAGATTCTCTTATCCAGAGCGACGTACAACAAAGTGTATAACCATAACCAGGAAGATGTGCGTTGAAAACCCTAGAGGGAAGTACAGTTCCAAGTGCAGCAAACGACCGCGTAGTTTAGCTTGGACCCTGTAGGTTAGTCTGATTAACACAAATAGTCTTTTAGTCTTCAGTTTTACATAAACAATCTTTAAATCAGATATAATAGTTTGGTCTTTTATCGATCGGTTGCTTTCAGAGTCCTGGGCATCATGGCATCACAGCCAGTTCCTCCCTGGCAGGATGGCATGGGGAGGATCAGGAGGAAAGCCAAGCTCACCAGTTTGGACTTCTAGAAGTGTATAAGACAGGGAGAAAGAAAACACATACACACAGACACACACACACAAACACACGTACATGCATTATTTTTAACTTCAGGTGTAGGTGGGTGTATTACGTCTCATTCCGGTGTAGGTAGGTGTATTATGTCACATTCCTGTGTTGGTGGGTGTATTATGGTGTCTTCAGGTGTAGGTGTGGTATACCATGTTGGCTCACAGCTGTTTAGATGGTGTTTTTTCTTGTTAAATTTCTTCAATAAATGACCCTGCATCCATTTCCTGTAGTATCAGATTTAAACTTCCCCTCCCTCCATTCCTCACTCTGTCCCTATATTCTAGCTGTTAACACAGCTCAGACAGGCGTGGCTTCATGTTTCATGTGAATTAATCAACAAGGAGCGAACTGCAACCACATTTTATGCAGTTAAGGATAACACACGTATTAAAATACTTACATGCATATGTAAATAAATATTTTTGGTTTTGCGGTGAATGGATCGGCTTTAGATATTAGTGCCACTACATTTTCCCACCGCACTAACTTGTCTAACAGGGGTACGATACATCTCCCCTACTAAACAGGAAGAACACCAGTAAACCCCCAAGTATGTAGTAGCAGATCCAAACAACAGGTGATGATGGGGTGGTGGAGGGTGAGTGCAGTTCTGAGCAGCAGCTGTGAAGCAGGCAAAAGCAGTGCAGGCAAGCAGCAGCACTGAGGGGTCTGATTGGTGGTTTAAAAAGGCGCTCCACTGTTGATGTGTGCCTGTGATTGGATGGGTAAGAGAAGAGTGTTGGTTGTATGCAATTGGATGATGTGGAAAGCGGTGCTTTTTTTGTGAGTATGATGGTTAACGGAGCCGACCGATTGGTCAGCTGCAATTTTTGAGTTTCCTGACAGAACTTGCTTTTGCGATTTCTGTGCGCAACGCTCATTCATTTCTAACTGATGTGTGTAACAAGAGAGAAACTGCTGCAAATGGTTCAGTACACAATGTGTTACAAAACAGATTTCTTCTGGATAGAGCTGCTGTAAGAGGATGAGTTTTAACTGGAAGCTCTGTCTCTCCATGTGCTGTGAGTTAGAGCTGCAGTAAGAGGGTGAGTTTAACTGGAAGCTCTGTCTCCATGTGCTGTGAGTTAGAGCTGCAGTAAGAGGATGAGTTTTAACTGGAATCGCTGTCTCCAATTGTGCTGTGAGTTAGAGCTGCAGTAAGAGGATGAGTTTAACTTGAATCTCTGGTCCCATGGTTCTCGTTCACAGGGTTAACCAGGTAGAAAAGGAGCAGGGTACCTGTACCCAGCTGTGTGTGTCTATGAAGAGTGATCTAATCAATTGTTGGGAAAGCCAGTCAACTTCAGAGAAGAGTATCCAGGTTATTCAAGGTAAATTGAACAGGTTCATATTGACACTTTCTATTTAGGTAAACCTAAATCTGACTGGCTAATTCTCTGGTGATAGGTTGGTCGGTGCTCCATGTCATATTCATGTGTACGTGGGTCCTTGTGTCATGTCAATTCAATTGTAGATAGTATGGGTCACTGTCACTTTTTTGGTGCTGGTGTACAGGGCTGGGTATTATGTCACATTCAGGTGCAGGTTTGGTTTATTGATGTAGGCAAAAAAAAAATAAAAACTTTTTCAGGGTGCGTGGCGGGTGTATTTTGTCATTCAGGATTGGTCGTGTATGAGTTCCACTTTCAGGTATAGGTGGGTGTTTTATGGCCACATTCCAGGTGTAGCGTGGGTGTATTTCACATTCAGGTGGTCGATGGACGGTATTATGTCAGTATCAGGTGTAGGTGGTTGGGTATTATGGTGTCTTCAGGGGTGTAGGGTGTGGTTATTACCATGTTGGCTCACAGCTTTTTAAATGGTGCTTTTTTTATTGTTATTAATTTCTGCAGTAAATGACCCTGCTAATCCATTTCCTGCAGTATCATGCTGTAAACTTCCCCTCCTCCATTCCTCACTGCCTGTCCCTATATTCTAGCTCGTTACGACACTGCTCAGACAGGAGTGGCTTCATATTCATGTGAATTATATTAATCTCTGGAGCGTACACTGCAACCACATTTTATGCAGTTATGGACAAAGACGTATTAAAATCCCTTACATGGATTTGTAAATACATATTTTTTTGGTTTGGCGTGGGGGAATGGCTCTGCTTTTAGATATTAGTGCAACGCACTAACTTGTTAACAGGGAGTCGATACATTGCCCTACTAACACAGGATAGAATGCCCAGTAAACCCCCCAGTATGTATAGCAGATTTTTCCTTATACCAAAAGGTGCTGATGGGTGGTGGTGTTGAGGTTGAGTGCAGGTTCTGAGCAGTCAGCAGTGAAGCAGGGGCAAATAAAAGCAGTGCAGGCAAGCATCAGCACCTGAGAGGTCTGATTGGTGGTTAAAAAACACGCGCTCCATTGGTGATGTTTGCCTATGATGGATGGGTCTTATGTTAGAGAATGAGTGCTGTGTGTGGGTAATTCAATTGGATGATTGTAGAAATGCTGTTTGAGCTGAGGTTAATTTTGGATCCAGCTTGAGTTGGTCAGCTACAATTTTAGAGTTTCTTTGACCGTACTTGCTTTCGCGTACTCTCTGTGGGCAACTCTCATTCATTTATATACCTGATGTGTGTCCAAGAGAGAAACTGCGCAAATATGGTTCAGTATCATTAACCGTGTATAATACAGATTCTTCTGGATATTGACGCTGCGGTAAGAGGATGAGTTTACTGGACGCCCTGTCTCTATGTGCCTGTGAGTTAGAGCTGGCAGTAAGAGGATGATGTTTAATATAACTGGAAGCTCTGCTGTCCTCCGATGGTTTGTCACAGGAATCCATCAGTCA